>CM034306.1:26401421-26838010 GCA_019925795.1 Dendrobium chrysotoxum | reverse complement strand
CCTTGCTAGAACTTCTTTAGTGACAGATGCATCAAAAGTGCATCTTGAGAATAGACTTTTCAACTTCTCCTCCTCATGCTCGCTCCATGGAACTGCTTCTAAGTATTTCAAGCAGGACCTCGTGCCTCTGTCAAACATGACTGAAGCTGATACCTAAAGCAAGGCTTTCAAGTTTAGGATACAAAAGAGAGCATTGGAAGGTTACAACTAATCGAAAAAGTAAATTTATTCAAGCCTGCAAGTTTTTTAAGATAAGAACCATGGCATCAAACTGCGAGTTATGTCATGATTACACAACATTCTCTCTTGGTTGTCTTCATCATACTGAAGAAGACGTGGATACTGAGAAGAAAAATGGATAAAGTGAAGTAATGTTGGGTTCAACTAATCAATAAAGAAAACTACTGAAAAGCAGACTGAAAAGCAGATATCGAGGAAATTTCGGAATGAAATTTTACAAGTACAGGTCATTTTCTTGCCCCTAATCCATGCATAACAAAGTGGCCGTGAGAATGATCAAATTAAGCAGAGATTGTTTTTAGCTCCAACAAGAACATGCAGATAGTAGCCCAAACAATGAACTACCAAATCAAGAATAAGGATTCGTTTGGGATGATTGTAACTTTTTATAAAAATGAATGTAAAGCAATTGTGGAAAAAAAACTGTTTTTTTTTTTAAGCTACTGTAGAAAGAAACTTTCTAGCATAAAAATTTATTGAAAGTAGTGAAAAATAATGACAAAATAAAACCTGTGATTACAATCTGAAAATCAACCAAGCATTACAAATGTTCTCTTATCAAGTAATGCATACTGTTTCAGCCAACTCCAGATAATGAAGTCGACTGACTTGTAACTAGTGAACATACATCATCTTGTACATATTAAGGTTCATTGGCAGTTTTTCTCCTAGCTCGAAAAAGATCTGAATTTGGTCGAGCCTAACTTGTAAATACCCAGCATATATCAGTTGCACTATCAATTATATTTTAAACTGAAAAAGCAGAGAGTTGGAGGACCTGCGCTTTGACCAAAAAAAAAATCCAAGAAAAGGTCAATGTATAACAGAGATTTTGTTGGCGTACATGAACATATGAATTTACTAGTATACCACCCAAAAATTCAAAATTAAGAGTATACCACCCCATTTGATTAACTCTTAACAAAAATATTATCCTAATTAGTTGTTGTTAACCTCAAGAGTCTAGTATGTTAATTCTTCAAAAACCATTATAAAAATGACTCACCCCACAAGTTCAGACGGATAAGGTATAATTTCTCAAAGGTCAAATTCCACACATATGCACAATAGAACTGAGTTGGGTAGGCCAACATAAGACTTTGGGCAAGAAACACAGCCTAATCACAAAATTGACAAGCTCCACTAAATTTGTTGCTTGGGTCTTGAGCTCATACCAAGAGACTGAAGTATAGGATTAATTATACCTTACAATGAAAAATTATTGTAATTAAAAGCTGATCCACATATTTAAAATCAGTTATAGGTTAGCATTCCAGTAAGGTTAAAAATTAGGGCAGTGTACCAGTAAAATCATATGATTAGAGTGGCATAAAAATAAAAATCCCTTTTTAAAAAATAGTCAAAACCCATATTTTCAATAAAGTGCGAGGTGAATTTGCACATTTCAGCCATCATGAAACAGTGGTAGTTAAAGTGGAGGACTATCGATAGCAAAAAATTTAGTATAATTGAACATCAAAATCCACAACAGACGTTTATTACAGCCACCTTAATAATTCAAATTCCACAAAAAAGCTGCCCTGCATAGAGAATGCTAGTAAACATATAAATCATCCAATAAATTTGATCCGTCAATGTCAATAGGTTATAACCCCATAATCTTCCCACAGTTATAGTAACAAGACAGCGTGCAATGAAATAACAATGTTTAAACAAAAGACAGTTGGAAAGCAGAAAGAAGGTAAAATGTAAGGCCTTGGATAAACAAAGGCCTTGGTTAGCATCAATAGCAAAAAATTTAGTATAATTATATCTAGTTCCTTAAGAATGACGTGGCTTAGAATTAGATGCAATTTATTACAGCTCAAAGGAAGCCTCCGGTACAAGGAAAGCAATAACAATGTTAACAAATAGTATTAATAAGTAAATAATACTTTTCAAATACACAAAAATACTCCATTGTGTATGATGGTGCAATGAGGCTCAAAATATGCTGCAGCAAGTTGTAACGGCTAGATGCTTATTGTGATAGCATAACAGCATTAAGTTTTCAGGCGAAGGAAGGTAATAAAAGTAGAACTGAAAGAGGTCATAATGCATGTGAAATAAAGGATACATGTTGTCATCCAAAATGATAGCAGCAGAATAATCAATACAACAGAAATCCCTCTAAGAAATTTAACTCAATCCTCCCAAATAGTTGGCATAAGATCAAATGATGATGATGATGATGATGACTCAAAAAACTAAGCGGGAAAAAAAGGATAGAGAAGCAAACCTCATTGAAAAATGTTTATACTTTCATTGTTGAAAAACTCTGATTTAACAACCTTTCATAGTCCAATCATCATGACACTCGTCAGTTCATCCTATTTTTCAGTAGTCTAGCATGTCCACTGTTTTTAAGTTTAAAGTAGCTAGAATAGCTTAATTAAATCCAAAAATGAACGAAGGGAATGGAAGTCATGCAGCAAAATGACATCATTCATTTTTTGTTTTGAAAAGATATCACATAGTTCCACCAAAACAAACAAAAGGAGTCACACCCATTCTACAATCACATTAAGAGCCAAGTATAAGCGTGCATGTATCTTTACCTGCAATTGATGAAAATTTTTGTCTAATAAACCATAAGGGAATTTGCTGTTGATTTATATGAACAAATATGTCATCTGCAGAATAAGGGAATAGTGCTTTATCTATGAGCCGATTCCTAACACTAATCATCCACAATATTAAGCATATATTCCAACGGTTGTCACCATCTTAATAAACAAGGACACCAAATAGTAGCTCATGGAGCACAGTAAATTTGAACACGCAATGCTTAATAATATATCTTTATTCTGAATCCAACACTTCACTCATCCCTTAGGCTAATAGACAGCATTTTGAACAAAAATATTTTTTTTCTTATCCTCTAATTAGCAGAGCATCATCAGCATCGTTATTCTAACAAGTACCAGTCAAATTTGTCGACCTTCCTCCACCCCATTCTTCGTAAGTGCGATATGAGATGTTAATAATTTTGCCAATAGTCCACTTATTTTCTTTCCTAATCCTTTTACATTCAATTCTATAGAAGCGTCTTATAGGCGCATCTTTTTTCCTCTGTCATAAACATCATACAAGAGAACACTATGCAAAGGAGAAAGGGACTATAACCGATCAATCAACCAGGCAAGCAGTCCTCCAGCACATGATTTGCTATTCTACAAGTTCTTTCTTATGCTGACAGGTCAAAACAGATTCTACTAAATAAATGTAGGGGCTTGCCTACATAATTGCTATCCTGCATGCTAAAAATCAAATCATAGATATAATATTCCGTAAAGAAACTAATTTCCAACAACTACTGAAAATCGAACTCCCTTCACTTACAACTTTGGTCCTCATCACACCACCCTAGAACCCTAAACTGCTAAAACATCAATGGAATCTTATTCCTGTAGTCAAAAACCTATAAATCAAATATCAAATGTTCAATCTAACAACAAGAAGCAGCAGTCTCACCTCGAGCACATCAATTGCTCGTGACACGCCCGCTTTCATGAGCCACTTCATGTCGTCCCTATCGTACATCATCTCGATTGTGTCCCTGAAAACGTCCAAATCCTCCACTCCCTCGACCTCGATCTCCCAACAATCTTTGAGAGCATCGGACACCTTCCGGCGGGACCTCAAAACCATTCCAGCAAAATATGAGCTGTTAGCGCAGAGAACCCCGGAATCCATCTCCATCATCAGGCTCCTGCCGTCCCTGCCAGTCACCTTGAACCTTAAATCCAAGCCCTTCTCCCGGTCGCACGCACCGGAATCCACCTCCGCAGCAGAACTTGGGAGATCCCCGCCAGGAAGCGACGGGTATGGTACCTCCTGCTCTTCAGTAGAAACGAAGGAACTGGCCTTTTCAGGATGCTGGACGAGCGGCACATAGGAGTCGATGGGAGAGACCCGTCCTGGGGAAAGGATCCGGCGTGGATCGATGATGCCTAGGCCGAGCTTACTGCTCGGGGAAGGAGAACTGTGTAAGGAGTTAGTGCAGGAAGGGACCTTCGGGGCCGCCACAGTTGCCACCGCCGGCTGCTTATAAGGATTTCGAGCTGAATGGCGACAATCAGGGCTCTGGGGGGCTGCAGCGAAGGAGCAGCACCACGTGCCACGGAATCCGGAGCTTCTCCGGCCGGATGAAGCTGTGGACCGGCGGTTCCCGCCGGTATCCAGCATTGGAGAGGCCGGCAAGGCAGATAAGTGGGAGTCAATTAGAGGGATACGGTTTTAGGGTTAAGGTTGGAGTTTCACCCGGCGCACTTGGAGATGGAGATGAAAGGTCAGCCTCGCTTCGTCGGTTTGCAGGCCGAGAGGGGTTGGATTCTTGCGTCGATCTGAGTCCTCCGTTTATCTTTTATTTGTTCGAAGGAATCTCCTAGGTGTCAACTGTGCTGTGTGCCTTTGTCCAACTGTTATTTTGCGGAGTCAAATTAATTTATGGGGTTCTTTTCATATATATATATATATATATATATATATATATATATATATATCACTTTATTTCATGTATTTATATAATTAATATCTAAAATTTAATTACTACATGTCTATCATCCATAGAATAAAAATAAATGCATGAAATAAAATATTAATGTTTGTAGAGTATTATGGGTGGTGATAATGAAATATAGGAGTGGTATATTTGATATTAAAGTTTTAAATGAGTAATAGAAATGTAATATTAAAATTTTAGGTGTTAGATATGTAAATAGCATGAAAGAAAGTGGCATGCATGTAAATTTTCCTAATTTATTTACTAATGGATGACCCGATGATCCAATTGGGTCCTAAGGTAATATTTTTAAAAAAGGAAAGTTCATGCTCATTGTTCAATTCTGAAATCGTACGAACAAAAGTTTTAGGATTTTAAGATCATAAGGTCATTTTTCATCGTCAAACAAGGAATGTTCTCTTCACAAACCGCTCTTTATCTTCAAAAAAGCAAGCTCGATCCTTCTTGTTTATTGTTTGGGTTTACTATAAGCTTCAAATTTAGTATAATATTTTTCATATAAATTTAAATTTATTCATTATTTCTATTTCTCAATTATTTTAATATCAGCACTTTGAAGTCATGAAATCGAACCTGCATTTAGTGTTTTAGGTTTCTTCGTAACTAAAATTATTTTGTGCGGAGTCCAAATACAGATTTTTCATACACCCAGTTTTACGATCTTCTGTATTACAATTGACCCTACATTTATTATTTTGACTACAAACAAAATATTTTCTTATTTGTAATATTGCTTGTACAATTTATATATAAAACAGTGATGTGGAGTACAAGTCTTTGTACACACTATGTACAAGCCCTTATACATATTGTGGACAATACCTTTGAATTAAATATAATGCATTTGATAATGAGAAAAACGAAAATATCAGTGATGATTTAAAAATAACAAATGTTGAATTAAATATAAAGGTTTATTTTGTTGAGTTATTAATATGTTGTTTTATTGTATATTATATTGAACATAATGTTAATAAATATGATGAGAAAAAAATATTTTACACGCTTATACAATTTATGTATAAGAAAAATCTAGACCACTTGTACACAGTATGTACAACCTCTTGTACACACTATGTACAAGCTCTTGTATACAGTATGTATAAGCTCTAGTACACATTGTATACAAGCTTCTTTTAGTAATGCAAACACTATGTATAACTATGTACACATATATTTCTAAAAAAATATTATTTAATCTTCTAAATTTTGTATAAGATAAATTAATAAATATTTTAAATTTTTATTGTTGCAGATATATATCCCAAAGGTTAATTTTCATTGCAGACCCTCAATATTTAGACATATCTGCGACTCTTTCAAAGGGATATTACGCGATAAAGTGGAGGATGCTTCGAAGATGTTAAATATATTTCAATTTATGGAGTTCCCTCCATTTCAACAAAATGCACCTCTGATCTACATGTTATTGTCATGTTGGGATGTGCCCAAATAAGTATTCATAATCAAAGGGTATGAGTTAAGATTTATAACAAGTGACTTTTATGACCAGTTTGTCAAACATGAATGATTTGGTATACTGGGAATCTGAGCCACTAACAAAATATATTGGAATTAAAATTAAAAATGAAATAAAAAATATTGACAAATCAAGCCCCCCTGTCGTTATTGTAAATATATACATCAAGTTTCTATTGTTCAATTTATTTTTTCCCAACAGTAACTATCGAACCCAAAGGAGGCTCACTATTGCCCAGAATGTAGATGAGTTCACTAGATATAATTGGGTTATGTCAATTAGGAATTCTTAGTTGTTCAATTTGATCATATGGTGATGAAGTATGCTGATGATGTCGCCTTAGGATATATAAGTGGATTTATTCCTTTGTTAATGGTGAGTACTCCCTCTAATTAAATTACTAATGGTGGATTTGCTCATGGTGGATTGGTTAATGATTGATTTATTCCTTTTTCTAATACTACCTATTGATCATATATAAATTTAATTTCTAGAGCATACATCATTTCTTAACCTTACAGTGGCTGAAACAAGATCCCGTTTCCTTCATTGGGAAAGCCACATTTTTTTTGCTATCCAGATCTCCGACATATTTAGTGATCTTAGAGATGACCAAGTTTAAATGATTCCCTATAATCTTATACTTTTTTATTTATAATTCTTGTTGTAATAATCTGTACGAGCTTGTGGTAATAATATTTTTTTTATATATGTGGCTTGTACACACTATATATAGGTATATACACACTATGTATAAAGCTACCATAAGCTTGTACAACATGGGATGTACACACTAAATAAGCTTCTGCACATTGCATAATGGTGTACACATTGTGTACAGTTTTGTACATATTATGTACAAGGTTACCACAATCTTGTACAATATTATACAATCTTGTACACATTTTGTACAGGCTTATATATATATTTTACAGTCTATATATTTACTAGTTTATTTAAATCATTCAATATAATATATAGATCATTCTACGATGTACAAAGTGTATAAAAGGTTTTACACACTATATACAAGCTTGCATGCGCTATGTACTTGGTTACCACAATCTTATACAATAGTGTATAATCTTGTATACAATATTTATAAGGTAGTACACAGTATATAATATTATACACAGTGTTTAATGGGATTCATTTATGTGCAAATTTTTTATTCATTCTAATCTATTATTAAGGAGGAAGCAGCATTGATTGCTAAAGTTTTTCCAACCCAATAATCCTACCCAACCCATCCTACATTTTCAACCCCACATCATGTCTCTACTCTTATGACCTCTCTTTCTGACACCCTTGAGCAAGCCGCATATGTTTCCCCTTAGGAGACATATATCCCTCACTCTCCTATGCAAGCCCTATCATTTTTCCCTCATGAAACCCATATCCATTACTCTCCTCATCATGCCTAATGAGTGTAAATAATGTTATATATTATATATTAAACTATTAGTGAAACCATGTTTTTTTAGTTTTGTTGTGTAGGAAAAATACTAAAAAGGCATGAAATTTTAAGTATCAAACAGTACCGTGGCATCAGATACTACACCGCCGCTACGCCATCATTGACACCACCGGAGCGCCCAATATGAACATGGCGACACCCAGTTCCTGTTTGATAACGTTGTGGCATCAGAGGAGTTAGTGCTGCAAAGCCCAATGGCTATTTGCGCACATTATGAAGCCATTTTCTAGTGCCGCCAAGCCAAGGGGAGTGCCACGTGAACGCCGCAGCTCTCAACCGTCAGCAATGCCACAGTGCTACAGTTGTAACAGATTAGGACACGAACTTCCAGCGAAGTGATGTATCAATTTATTAAACAACAATTCAACGTTAGCAAGCACCACAGAGGAGGAAATTCTTCAGCGCTGTGATATTAGTCCATTTTATGGGTGTCGCGATGTAAATGTCTAGAGCACCGTAGTGTTAGAGTCCATTTTCTGTGTTTTTCTATAAATAGTCTATTTGTAATATTAGTAAGGGAGTTCAGACTTAGTTAATTTTAATCTTCATAGTGCTTCTTTATAATTTTCTTAGGAGTGACAACTAAAGAAATTCAGGGACCGCTAGATCCACTTCATAAGAGTGTTTGGTCAATATTTGTGGAAGCAATTATGTAAGTTCAAGGAGGAGTGTATAAGAGATCATTGAACATATTTGGTGATATCTTTTCCTTTGTACTTTCTTTTTTTATGAAATTAATAAAAAAGAGTTTGCTTCACTTGTTCTCCATGTCTAACTAAATTTTCTAGTTTTGGATTAATGGTGTAAATGGATTGTGGAGTACTAAGAAATTCTCTTCATTAATAAATTTATGATATTTTCAATATACCAAATCTTCATTTAATACACATAGTGGTCATATGTGTAGTTAATATCAGGTGTAATGTGGAGCCTATGAATAGGAAAGCAAGCATAACTAGATATATTAGATTGATATGATACAAGCATATGCATAGTGCTTGATATATACTAAATTTATATAGATGAATTATATTGAGGGGTTTTTAATAGTACATGCTTTACTTACTCTTTTAAGATTTTCATAGGGTGACAGACTATGAGAGTTTAGAGTGGTATTGAGGTTAGAAGGTTTAATCAGTCTTTTATCTCTTCACACTCAACTAAGAGGTCGGTGATGCATATGCTCTAAATAGCATCAATATAAAATAGAATCATTAAAAAATATATTGTATTTATATTTTATCAATCCAAAATATTTTGTCCAAATAATATTTATTTATTTTTTTAATTTTAAATTAAGTGACTGAATCTCCACCAAAATTTATTTTTATTGAGTAGAATAATTATTATAATTATAGTAGATAATACTAGTATTTACAAGTAAATATTCTTTTTAATAGGATTAATACTCTACTATATCACTATATTACTTGATTTGGCATATATACTTGTGTATATTAAGTAAGCTTTTTATAATTTTTATATCAAAGAAAACTTCAGCATTATTTAAGAATAATAGAGCCCTAAATCATTTTCATAATTCTTTAAATTACTCCACCGCCCCTATTAATTTTTTGGCACCATTGTTGGGGAAGAATTATTTTTATTTACAAAATTTATTATATTATTAAAATAATTACAAATTAGTCATACTACATTCTTTTATTTTATTTTATTGATTGTACACTTGTGGTTGCATGCTTAGATGTCATAGGAAGGAACCATTATTAGATTTTGATTCAAAAATTGAGAGAACCTTTTCTAAAATTAAAACCAACCAAAATTTTTTTGAAAAATTAGATCATTCTAAACCTCTTAAGGATTTTGCATATCCTATGGTAAATGAAATTATCAGAGCATAAATAAACCTGTCATCCAAGCTAATAACTTTTGAATTAAAATCTACAATCATTCGGATGATATAGAATTCTCACTTTGGGAGAACTCTCATTAAAGATCCTAACTTATATTTAGTAAATTTTTTAAAAATTTGTGCAATATTTAAGTACAATGGTGTTAGTGATGATGCCATTAGACTTAGATTATTCATATTTTCTCTAAGAGACAAGATTAAAATATGGTTGGTTAATCTTTTTACCCCTAGGCTCTATTACCACATGGAATTAGTTGGCACACAAATTTTAGGGGAGTACTTCCCACCTTCTAAGACTACCAAACTTAAACATGATATTACTTTTTTACTTAGTTAGAAGGAGAATCTATTTATGAGAGTTGGCAGATATTCAAGAAGATGCTTAGAAAGTGCCATCACCATGCCTTATATGATTGGTTGATAATTCAAACTTTTTACAGTGGATTGGCGGGATCCCTTAGAGCCATAACTGATGTTGCAACTAGAGGTTATTTGATGTCAAAGTCTTTTGAGGATGCTTATGAATTAATTGATTAAATGAAAATAAATAATTTTTAGTGGTTTGCTGATAGAGTGAATCCTAAGAAATTGGCAGGAGTCTATAAAAATGATTCTTTATCCATTTTGACTACATAAGTTGTAGCAATATCAAAGAAGTTGAGCACTTTAAGCTTAAATTCTGAATTCATCTTTATATTTAAAAGATAAAAGCTTAATGGAAGATAATGATATCCAAGGGATTGAAAAAATAAATTTGATTGAAAGATAAAATAATCCCTATTCAAATATATATAATTCAGGTTGGAGAAATCCCCCTAATTTTAGTTAGTCAAATAATAATGATGAAAATTAATGAAATTCTGGTCAAAATAACTAAGGAGCAAATTGGAATAATCAAATCAAGCTAATAATAATCCAAGCCAAGCTTATCCTCCTAGATATAATCAAGGCAATTAGTATGGAACTAGAAAGGCACTACTAGAAGATGTGGTCATGTAATTGGGAACTCAATTATAAAACCAAGTTGCTTCAATTAAAAACTTGAAAACTCAATAAGTCAGCTTGCAATTTCTGTGAGTAGTAGACCCATAGGATCCTTACCTAGTAACACTAAAGTTAATCCTAAGGAGAAGAAAAGAGATACCAATAGGACTCAATTAAAGAGTAGAAATCATCCACCTTAGCCAAATAAAAAATTTGTGTAAGTTTGGCTGAAGACTATAAACTTAGCATTGCTTGGGAGGCAACTCACCTTAGGTCTAATCAGTTATCCAGTCTAGCTGAAGATTATAAACTTAGTACTTTTAAGGAGGCAACCCTATCCTCTAGATTAGGTTTTGCTTAATTTGCTTAAAAAAATCTTAGAGAGAGAAGGGAGCATTGTGGCGCCATATCTTCGAACGTTGCAGTGCCATTATGGGCCATAAAGATTAAAATTTTAAAAAATTTTAAACTTCCCTCCCGTTAAAATTTATAAAACTTATTAGGAGGAAGTTCACTTATCAATCCTTACTTACCCTTTAGTAAGAAACTTAATTTCTTCTCTTAGAAATTCAATTCTAAGTGATGGGAAGGATCAAGCATAAACCCTCTTATTCAAAAATCAAAATGAAGATCATATCAAAAATGAGGATGCCTTTCACTTCTCCACATGCAAAGTTTGCTAATATCAATAAGTTGCACGAATTCAAAGAGGAGTTGTAAGAAGATAAGAAGAAATAGTTAGCAGAAGTGAGGATGATGCTTAATAGTAGAGTTTTCTTGTATAATATCTTTCCAAGGTAAGATGCTATGCTATTTGATTATAAGGAGAAGTATTGCCATGAAAAAATAAAAATTGGATGGAGTGGCCCTTATACTATCATCAAAAATTTTTTATGGTGCTATCAAAATTCAGGATAAGAAAACTTCACAAATTATCAAAGTTAACGAGTACAGTTTGAAATCCTGTGGTTTAAAAGAGTAAAGAGTTCTTAAGAAAATATTTGCATATTTTATTCTATGGTATGTGTTTTATAAAGAAGAAGGTACTGATGGGAGATATTGGCATGTATTTTATTCTTAATTGAAAATTTTGGCTTGGAGAGCCAGTGTTAAACTTTGGGTGCCTTGTACACTATTTATCTTGCAACGGTATTATGCTTAATGTTATGTTATGTATTATTTTATGTTCAACATATATTTTATGTGCCTTTTATCATTCTAATTATGAAAGCATGTATTTGTAGTATTTATTTATATATTTTATTTATATATTAGCAAATTTTTTTATGTTTAAATTATTATTATCCTCCAATTACTTATATTCTGATTATTTAATTAACCCTTATAAATATAATTAGGATATTAATAAAACTTTAGATCCTATTTAAAGGAACTTTGATTATACTTCATTGGTTGGAAAAACTAATACATAACTCATTCAACCATTTGAGCTATTATCCTAATTTAAATTTATAAGCTATAACTTATGAAATTAATTTTTAAAAATTGT
This sequence comes from Dendrobium chrysotoxum, assembly GCA_019925795.1. NCBI lineage: Eukaryota > Viridiplantae > Streptophyta > Magnoliopsida > Asparagales > Orchidaceae > Dendrobium > Dendrobium chrysotoxum. The sequence continues at coordinate 26,825,921 of CM034306.1, read as the reverse complement.
AATATGAATAATTAGTCTTAAAAAGTAGATATAAGTATATTAAAATTTGAAATCATAGCTAACCTGAAGATGGAATTAATAATCTCAGTAAGTTCTTATATTAAAATCATTAATATTATATGATGGTATAAAACAGAAGCTGGTATTTAAAATTATTAATTATGTAACCCATAAAAAAAAGAAAAAAAATTATAAAATAGTTCTCAAAAAAAGAAAAAAAAAGAATCAAAAGAAAAAGATGAATACATTAAAAAATTTGTATCAGTGAAAGTTTAAAATTGAAAATACAATCTTATATATAAACTAAAAAGGATAAGATGGGAGAGCTAATATAATGGATGATAAACTAGTGAAAGTATAATTTAACTACCATTATATCTAATCATTAAAACTCAATTATTCGCTTCAACAATTAAAACTTAATGATTAAATCTATAACTAATAATTTTAAAATAGAGCTGTAACTAGAATGATTGATTAGTTTAACTATTAGTATTTTTCCAAATTAAAAGTATAGCCTTGTTCATTTTCAGTAATTCTAAATAGTGATATATTATCCTATATTTTAGTAATTTTATATCATCACTTTTTATTTTGGTTAATCACTTAATCAGAATATAAAATTTTATTTACTTGAGGACAAGCAAGAGTTTAAGCTGGGGAGAATTGATGAATGTAATTAATGTTATATTTTATATATTAAATTATAGTGAAATAATATTATTTTAGTTGTATTATACAAGAAAAAATATAAAAATGCATAAAATTCTAAGTATCATACAACGCCACAACATCGGACACTATACCATCATAGCGCCCTCATTAACATCATCGGAGCGCCCAATATGGACATGGCGGCGCCCAGTCTCTATTTGACAATGTTGCAGCGTAGGAGGAGTCAGTGCTGTAAAGCCCAATCTCTAGCTGCATAACACCGTGACCCCAATTTCTAGTGCCTCTAAGTTAAGGGGAGTGCCACGTAGATGCAGCAACGCTCAACTGTTAGCAGCGTCGCAATGCTACAGTTGTAACCGACTAGGACACAAGACATGTCGATTCATTAAACTATGGGTCCACATTACCAAGCACCGTAGAGGAGGAAATTCTTCAATGTTGTGGCATTAGTTTATTTTATGGGCACCGTAGCCCAAGTGTCTAAAGCGTCGTGATGCCTAAAGTCCATTTTTTATTTTTTTTTATAAATAATTTGTTTGTAATATTAGTAAGGGAGTTTAGTAACTTAGTTAATTTCAGTCTTCATTGTGCTTCTCTATAATTTTTTTTGGAGTGACAACTAAGGGAATTCAAGGAACACTAAATCCACTTCATAAGAGTGTTTGGTCAATATTTGTGAAAGTAATTCTGTAAGTTCAAGAATGAGTGTAAAGGAGATCATTGAACCCATCAGATGATATCTTTTCTTCTGTACTTTTTTTGTATAATTAATGAAAATGAATTTACTTCACTTATTCTTTATGTCTGACTAAATTCTCTAGTTTTGGATTGATGATGTAATGGAATATGGAATACTAATGAATTCTCTTTATTAATAATTTAATGATATTTTTAATATACAAGATCTTTATTTAATACACATTATGGCCATATATGTAGTTAATATCAAGTGTAATGTGGAGCCTAGGAATAGAAAAGCAGACACAACTAGGTATACTGGATTAGTATGATGCAAGCATAGGCATAGTGCTTGATATATACCAAATTTATAAAGATGAATTATATTGAGGGGGTTTTAATAATACATGCTTTTCTTACTCTTCTAAGATTTTTATAGGGTGACAGACTATAGGATTACAATGAATAATAACTTTTTTTAAAAGAAGGATAAATTTAAAGTCAATGTTGTTCTGACACACTAATATCCATCATCAACCTCGTGTACTTAGATGAAGGCTAACTGCTAGCTGGTTCGTGTATGAATTCCTTGTTGAAGCATGGGGGCAAAATGGAGAACTTGATATGCTTTGAATATTAACACTCTCAAGATGTAGTTGCCACTGGGAAATGTAATGAAGTTGAACACATTTCTATTATAGTTGCCTCTATAAGTTTCTCCTCCATAAGTTTCTTTTATGTTATAAAAATTATACTATTAACATCTATGTATAAATATTGTACACACAATGTATAAGGTTACCACATGCTTGTATAACATAGGCTCTACACACTGAATAAGCTTCTACATATTGTGAAATTTATTTCATATTCTTTGGGGCTAATTTAATAGCCTCGTAGGCCTGGATTATCCAGTGGTAACCGGTATGATTAAGTGATTTGATTTAATTAAGATTTTAAAATTAATCAATTTTTAATTAAGATTAATTGGTTGCTAATTTTTAAGATTTAAATTTATTTAAATTTGCTATCAACCAGTTTGTGGCATTGTGTCACCAAGGAATAAAGCCTCCTTAGGACATGTAGCCCCGCAACTCGGAGTAGTCTAGCCTATAAACTTGATTGATATACTTTAATTAAGAGTTTTAATTTTGGTTAGATCATTAATAATCTATTAATTTTAAAGTTTAAATACTCCATTAAATTCATTCGTGGCGTTGTGCTGCCAGGCTCGAGGAACAAAGTCTCCTTAGGATACATAGCGTCGCACCTCAGAGTAGTTTAGCCTAAAAACTTCATCTTAGGAGTGGTTGTTGTATATTAAGGTGTTGGTTGAGTGATTTTAATATTGATTTAACATTTTCTGGAATTTGGAATTAATTATAAAATTTTAAAATTTTCTGAATTATTTTAATCATTTAATTAAAAGGTCAAAAGTTAACTTTTTGATTAAGAGTGATTTCTAGAAAGTTAGTATTTTATTAAAATATTAGACCTTAAAATGGTCAGTTAAACTATAAGTATGCTGGATTTGGATTTGTTTATATTTTATTGTGAAGGTTTGAAGTTTTAACTTGATTTTTACTTAGGTTTGACCAAACTGTTGACTTTTTGACTTTGACTGATTTTTTAAATATTTGATATTTTTGATAAATATTTGATTCTTATTTGAGTTAAATGCCTTTGAGTTTGCTCAATTTGTAGTTTTCTAGAATTAGTTATGATTTTTTAAAGTTTTAAGTATTTATTAAATTTTCAAAATTGTTTAATTAGAGGGGCTTTAATGGTTTTGCTTCAAATGAACTCCCAACTCCTTGAAATCAACTCCAAAGGTCTGGAATGACCTAAGAAGAGATTCCCAAGTGTTTGAGAAATTTTTGAAAATTTTAATTATTTTTAATTAATTAAATTAATTAAATATTCAATTTCACTTAAAATTAAATTATTCTTAAAATTGATGTCAAATTAAAGTAATTTTAATTTTTATTGATTAAGGGTTTAATTTTGGTCAGTTGGAAGTATTGTTTATATTTTGTAATTTAGATTTGATTTATTAGAAGTTTTAGAAGTTTTTAATGTTTAATTAAGATTTAATCTTAATTAAATGAATTAAAGAGTTTAATGACTTCAAAAATTAGTAATAAATTCTATATGGGCTGAGAGTGTCACTATATTCAAATAGTTTAAATTTCAAATCAAAATAATATGTGTCCTAATTATTATAATTTTTTTATGTTCTCTAAATAAGTCTTTAATTATTATCCTTAATCATGTCACTAGGTTAAGTGGATTCAAATGAAAGTCACTAACCTTTGGACATATATGAATGCACACATAAGCACAATCAAATCCTAAATCTAGGAGAGCCTAAGCTAAGTGTAAGTGTGTGCACCCTAAGCATGTAAATCAAATTAAAACTTAATTAATTGAAGGATTAATCAATGAATAATCAACAAAATAATTATTCATTGATTAATCACCACTCCCCATAACTTCTATTCAATCAAGCAAATCTTCATTTAAAATTTCAAGGGATCTCTCAAATTTTAAGATTTTAAAATATATATAATTTAAAAATAGGCTTTTAATATATATATATATATATAAACTTTAAAATAAAAAAATTAAAATTGTCATCAAAATACTTTGAGAGATCCATTGGTCATTTTAAAATAATTTGAAAATAATTTTTTTTATTTTTTTAATATTTAAATCAATATCAAATATTAATTAAATATTAAAAAAATTCAATTTTTAAAATTATTTGAAATTAATTAAGTTTTTAATTTTGAAAATAATTTTAAATTAAAATTCTTAATTTTTTGAAAATTGTGAAGTATTATATGTATTTTGATGAACTAAATTGAATTTATATTGAATTTTTGAAATTTAAAGTTAATTAAATTATTTAAATTAATTTAAAATTAATCAATACTTAAAATGTTTCTTAAATGAAATTTAATTAAACATTAATTACTTCTAAAATTTTAAACTTATTTAAGATATTCTCTTGAAGTTCTTAAAATTATTTGAATTTTAATTTTAATTAAGTACTAATTTAATATTTAAATGTCTTAAAATCATTTAAAATATATAATATATATTAAATTAAAATTAATTTTGAAATTAAATATTCAAAAATAATTTTCTAAATTTTATAATATCAGAGAATATTTTACATAATATTAATTAAATATTATCCAAATATTATTATATTAAAGATTATTTGAAATATTTAAATGAAAAAATAACTTAAATAATATTAAATCTTAAATTAAATTGCAATTGATATATATATTTTTAAGAGAAATATTTGAAATATATATATTTTTTAAAATATTAAAATATATTTTAAAATAAATTTTAAAATTTATTAAATATTTTAAATCATTTAATTTTAGTTAAATATTAATTTAAATAATTAATATTTAATAATTAAAGTAATTTAGAATATAGTTAATATCTTAAATTAATTTTATTTTTAAATTAAAGTGTTTAATTATCTAGAATTTTTAATATAAAATATTAATTTTTTTATTTTTTATTTAATTTTAATTAATTTTTAAAATTTCTAATTTTAAAAAATAATTTAAATAAAATTAAAAATTAATTTTAAAATAAAAAAAGGGTTTGGCGGCAGTTGAGTCCATGTGGCAGGCCAGGATTGGCCATTCCAATCCACGGACGTGTTTTCCAATCATTAGAAATGATTGGCCTGGCGGCGTAATAATGGCCTCAAGATTGATCTAGCGGCGGCGGGTCTATGCGTAATCACTTATCCACATAAGAGATCCTCCCCTACCATTGGATGATTTGCTGTTTGAAGTGGATGGTCCTGATCTTGTCGGACCGAGATCTTAACAGCCGTACAGACCGAGCAGTTAGAAAAGGCCGTGAAACGACTACCAATCTCTCCTAGTGAGCGATCTACGTAAAACGAGCCCTAGACTTGGTTTTTTTGCTTGTTCTCACAAATATTGAACGATTTGACTTAAAATTTAAAACATAGAATCACTTAATGAAGAGCATTAATGGGGGTGCAAAAGTATGGCTTAAAATGAGCTTTTTGAAATGCTAATTTCTCCTAAGTATCTTAGACTAGGGTTAGCATTTCACCTCAACTTAATGGACGGAATGAACCATTTTTGGTATCTCTAAACTTGTTGTTTGTCCACACTCAACTTTGATGAAGGATCCATGGCCCGAAATGCACTCGAACACGATCGAGTTCTTTGAGCTGAACAGATTTTGACTTGAGCTCGTCGGAATATGGTCGCCAGCGAGGTTTGACCGGTTGGGTTGAGTTGGAAATGAGTAGTAGAAGGTCTAGGGGGGCTCGAATGAACTAAGAGTTCAGCTGGATAAGCTTAAGAAAGTGAGAGAGCGGCTAGGGTAGAATGAGGCTTGATTAGGATATTTTCCCCCATTCACTTGTCCTCAGACCAAATGGATGGTTGGGATCATCTTGGCCTTGCTCTAGATGCTTAACACCTGGCCTGGAGGTTGTTAGGAGCAGGGAAATAAAAGGACCAAAGGACATGAGGTGGAAAGCCTCTTTTATCCTTTGAGCATATGACATGATTAGGGGTTGATTAGGGTCAAATCAGAGCTTAAGTGAGGTTTAAATTAGACTTAAGAAACTTCTAGAATGTATTTAGATAGCTGGAGTAAGCTTAGATTAGAAGGGATTGAAGTATTTGAAGGGACTTGACCATTTAATGCCTTTGGAGTTTTGTTGACTGTTTGACTAGTCAAACAGTCAACCAAAGATGAGGTGGCAGGTAGGTGGCCTCATAGGTTGGTTGAGAATGTTTGGAGAGGGTATGATGCAATCCACTTAAAGTTTGAGTGGATTGACATTTGTATATGAAAAATTGACCAAATTTTGTTGAGTTGACTTGGTTAACCCAACTAGAGTTTGACTCAAGATGAGTTTAGAAATATTTGGAACATACATTTGAATGAGATTAAAGGGTTTTGAGGTTTACCTTGATTGGATTCAAGGGATTGAATCAAGTTAACCTGAGTTGACCAGGCTTGGGTTTAGTTGACCAAGTCGACTGATGATTGGTTCAGAGGTCCAATTAGGTCCAAATCAATAAGGGAAGTGACCATGAGAGTTTGACAAAGTTTTGGCTACATTTGAAGCTTGATTCAAAGTACAGACACTTAAGGCTTGAACTGATCAACCTGGGTTGACTTGGTCAAGCAGGTTGACCCAGGGTTAGAGTTTGGGCTAAACATGTTTCATATGATATTTTGAATCTGTGGGAAGTGATCCCAAGGTCTGGGGAGTTCAAATTGGTTAAGTGACCTATTGGACCCTTAAGGGCCTATTTGGTCAACTTAGGTTGACTTGGTCAACCAGGTTGACCTAGGGTCTAGGTTTGGATTCGACAGGTTTAGTTTGATCTTTGAAACTTGTTGGAAGTGGTTCCAAGCAATTTGGAGGTCATTTGATTTGAAATTGGGTATTCAAACCCTTAAGGGGTAGTTTGGTCAAAGCTGGTTGACCTGGTCAACCAAACTTGGCCAGGGTCTAGGCTTGAGTCTACTACATTCCTAATGATGATTAGGATGCATTGAAAGAAGTTCTAGAGTTTTATTTGAAAAGGATAGGTTGAAATTTAAAGAAAACTTCAAAATTATCCTTAAGGGGCATTTTGGTCATTTTGACCCCTGGTTAACTGGGGGTCAAAGTGAATCCACCAAAATACAGTTTAATGCTTAACAAGTTATAATTAAGAGTCTGGAAGTGATTGGAGGGTTTGGAAAAGGCTCCAAGGTCAGGATCCACTGGGTGGCAGGTCTAGTGGCATAGGCTGTAAATATTTGAAGATTTTATAGCCTTTGAAAATCAATTCAGTTTTTGGGGTTAGGGACCTCAAAATGATCTCAAATTTAGAGGGTTGCCTATAGAGACATGTCCTATCAATTTTCAATTGATAGACTCTGAGTCAGAGGTCATTTTACTGGAGTTTGATGTGTTTAAAAAATCCCTGAAAAAGGCTTTCAGGACTTGTCCTTTGGCCTTGAATTTGAATCTAGATTTCTGGATTTGAACTGGACTTTTGATTTGAATGTTTGAATTTGGGTTATCCAAACCAATTACAATTACTTGGATGACTGCTATTGATTGGATAGGAATTGGGGTTTGATAGTAGGTTGAATAGACTAGAGCCTAAGCTGGAGTCTAGTTATGTTTGAAACTTAGATTGGTTTGATGAGTGGATTGATTTGAGATTTGGATTGAATTAAGTTCTGGATTGGCTTGAGGTCAAGATTGATTTGAATTCTAGATTTGATTTGAATCTGGGTTGATCTAGAGCCTAGATTAATCTAGAGTCCGGATAGATCCTAGGGATTAAAATCTAAGGGAATCCTATAGTCTAAAAATCCCAGGGTCTGGGATCTAGAATGATCCTAGGATCTAAATAGATTCTAAGGTATGGGATATAAGTTGATCTAAGATCAGAGTTGATCCTAGAACCTGGATTTACCTGGAGTCTGGGTTGGGTCTTAATGACCTCATACAAAAATGAGGTCAACAGCACCCTTCTATGATCATTTCAATCCATATTTTCTCGAGCTCCTCCTTAGTGTCACACTTGCTCAAACATTTATAAAAGAGTCCTTTGACTTTATCATTGTTATTGAAGCACCAAACTTTTAATGGAGCCTTTTTGGAGATATGTCACTAGCACAGTCTATGATGTGTGCTAGGTAATACAACTTCTATAGCCCTAGCCATGGCCTGATCTTGATCAATAAATATTATTATTAGATATTTATTACCCATTATTTATATAAATATTTTAAATAGCTAAGTAAATGATTTAATTATTTCCTCTGATAAGAATGCCACCCCAAGTCAAATGTTCTGCTAATGATTATTAACCTCGATAAATGGTGAATAAACTAAATTATATTTATTAAGCATATATCTAGTATAAAAAATTACCACATCTCTAAAGCTATCATAATTTATCATACCCACACCATCAACCCAAAAATATTTAACAATATATCCAATTCATTAATTTGGATTTCCCATGCAAATATAGGGTCATCAACCTGCCAATCTTTAAATAATTAAATTAAAAAATTAGTGTCCCTATATTCAATCTTTACTCTTTTCTCTTTTTGAATATAGTTGTAAGCACATCTCTTAGAGAATCCAACATTCTCAATACCTCTAACTTCATTGGTAATTTAGGAAAAAGCATCTACCATTCTAATTCTAGCCTTTATCATTATTTTAAAAATTGAACCTTTCTCATCACCCATATTCTTATATAATTTGAGTAGATGTTTATCTTTTGACCTAGCCAAATCATGATTATGACTTTCTATAAATTTTTGTACCTTTTAATTTCTATATTCATCAATAATAAACTTAGTCATAGCTGGACAACCCATTTTGATATCTGATTTTTGATATTTCATTTAAAAATTCAAATCAGGACCCTTCTTGAAATTAGATTTTGAATAGATAAAGTCATTACATCTTATCTTTCTAGAATTTTGCCAGTAACTATGAAATTCCTTACGAATAATAAAGCCAGTATTATGTGCATATCTACAGTACATCTCATATGCTTCCTTCTCACACTAGTATACACCCTGTGGTAGAATGGAAAGTATATTAAGAGAAATACTCCACAAGGATATGCATAATATTTTATAATAATTCTCTATGCACACAATATAATAATTATACACAGTGTGTACATATAGTGTATATGGTTATATATAGTTTGAATAAGGTTATACACGGTGTGTATAAGGCTATACATAGTGTATAAAAGGATTGTATGCACTCAAGGCTTGTACACAGTGTGTACAAGCCTTATGTATTATGTGTACAAGGTTGTTGTACATAGTGTGTACAAAACCCTAATACATATTATGTATAAGGATTATACACACTCTGTATAAGGCTTTTGTACATCTTATGTGTTGCGAATTTGGTTTCAAGGACTATGATTTTGATGATAGCAAATATTTCTATTTCTGGTTGCCTGTTTAATCTTTCAGGTCCGCAGGATCAATTACAAATTCAAGCCAGCCCAAGATCGAGTCAGTCTGTTTTGTAATTCAAATCCAATGCACTCTTTTCATCTTTATTGAGTCAAATGTAATGTAAAGGATCCCCTAGCTAAGTAACCTTACACACACACACTCAGGGGGAGAGTTTTAGTGAATTATAGTTTCTATTCAATTTTTTGTTCAAATCATCCTAGATGATCTAGTGAAAATAGAAACCCTAATTAGTGCAACCAAGTTAAGTCGGTCTAATTAAGCAGATCATCCTGGATGATATTGGTATCATACAAGACGATAGGCTTAAATCAAAAATTCTCAGCCGTCAAATTAAGTTAGGCAAGTTTTTATTTTTAGAGATTTGGTATGATCGTCCTGGACGATACGTGCATCATCCTAGATGATCCATTACAATCATGCCTAAATTAGTCTGGTGATTAAGGAAATTAATTAATATTTAATTGATTTGATCATATCATCCTAGACGATCGTGAGATCGTACGGGACGATATGTTAAAAATCTTGACCGTCCAGTGCCTATCACCTGTACGTCCAGAGCTGTGTGGAGGACGATTTTGTCATTTTTGAACTAATCATCCTGAACAATATGTATATCATCCGGGACGATCAACTCATTTTAAAATTATCCAGCATGTTCTGACCTATACGTCTAGAGCTGTGTGCAGGACAATTTTATCATTTTTGAACTAATCGTACAAGATGATAGGTGTATCATCCTGGACGATCAAGTCATTTTGAGATTGTCCAGCCCAAGTTCCCTTGGACGACTAGAGCTATCCTCTGGACAAAATTTTTAATTTACACTAATCGTCCCGGACGATCGCAAAATCGTACGGGATGATCTGAACAAATTTTTCTTCTAATCGTCCAGAGAAACCAGATCGTCCAGGTTAAAATATGAGATTTTACACTGATCGTACAGGATGATCCTGTGATCGTCCTGGACAATCTTTGACGACCAGTTGAGATTTAGGGAAATTTTTGAGCCCTCCTATTTAAGATCTTTTTCTTCCAACAAGAAAGATCTTTTGCCACTTTCCTTTCCATAGAAAACCTTAAGAGAGAGAGAGAGCTTGGGAGAGAGAGAGGATCTTGTGAGGGGGAGTTTATGAGGGATGCACAAAGGTTGCTCCAAGCAAGGATCTGAGTCGTCTTCTCTGTTTGTCATCTCTTATCTTGTCGGTGTCTCTGTGGGAGGATCGTATGCAAGAAGATCTGGGTTCTCTGCCTGCTTCAGGAGGAAGCGAAAGGAGTCCAAGTTCTTTGCTTGCTTCAGGAGGAAGCAAAAGGAGTTTAGGTTCTCTGCCTCATCAGGTCGGTGGAAAGGAGTTTTTGTACAGACTTCTCCGCCTTGCTGTGGGAGCAGAAGGAGAGTCACTTTGTGTTAGTGCAATACCTAGAGGGGAGACTCCGGGGAGTGGACATAGGTCAAGTTGACCAAAACACTATAAAATTTGGTGTATTTTTTTTGATTATTTTATGTATTTACTTTTCTGTTGATGATTGTGTGATTGTGATTATATTTTATTATCGTTGAATATCTGTACATCATCGTGTAACTGTAAAATTTTTAAAACATTCAAAAAGATTTTCTAAATCATTATTTTGCTCTCGAATTTTTAAAACTACCAATTCACCTCCCCTCTTGATTAGCCTCGGGACTAATTCATAAGGGCTTAACATCCCTATCGAACTTTTAAGTGGTATCAGAGCGGGATTCAAAAATTAAGTTTAAAAACTTTTAAAGTTTGATCCATGGCTAACTTTTGTAATTGTAATACTGCTGAAGGTTATTCCATTACACGACCACCATTGTTTGATAACATCCCTTTTGATTTTTGGAAAACTTGCATGTCCACCTTTTTACAATCAATTGATTATTGCATGTGGATGCTTGTTAAGGATGGCTAAGAAGCACCTTTTAGAATGGTTAATAATGTTAAAACTAAACTGTCTTTCACTGAATGGACTCTTGATGATCGGGACTTAGCCCAACTGAATGCTAAATATTTGAACTATTTTTTCTGTGTACTGAAATCTGAAGATTACATGCGTGTTTCTACTTGCTCTACTAGTAAGGAAATCTGTGATAGATTGTGCATCACTTATGAAGGTACATTTAAGGTTAAGCAATCTAGATTGAACATCTTACTTTATGACTATGAACTCTTCCGCATGAAACCTAGTGAATTGATTTCTGAAATGTATGCTAGGTTCACTCAAATTATCACTTCTCTACATACTTTAGGAAGATAACTCACTAACTATGAAAGAGTGAATAAAATTCTTAGATGTTTACCTTCTTCGTATGATGCTAAGATAACTGCGATCACTGAATCTAAAGATTTAAATACTTATTCTATTGATAGCTTACTTGGATCACTCATTGCTTACGAGTAAGGGGTGAACCAAAGACAGCTTGATGCAGGTGAGAAGAAGAAAGAGAAAATTGTGATGCTGAAGGCCAACGATACTAACACTGACTCTTTTGGGTCTGATAATGATGATGTTTCCTTTATCACTACGCAATTCAAAAGCTTTTTAAGGAAGAAACATAAGAACTTTCAAAAGTGGAACAAGGGTAAGTCCAGTAAAAATTTTAAAGGTTCATCTGATACTGTTTATTTTGAATGCAGGAAGCCTAGACATATAAAGGTTGATTATCCTACACTTAAGGCTCACCCAAGCAAGGAGAAGGGTGAGGAGAAACCCAAGTTTAGGAAGGACAAAAAGCAGATTCAAAAGGCATTCTGGGTAGATTCTAAATCCAACTCCTCTGAGACTGAAGCTGAGAAGGAGACTATAAATTTGTGTCTGATGGCTGATGATAATCCTAATTAGTCTGATCAAGAAGAGGTATGTGAGCTTACTTATGACCAGTTATTTGATATTTCTAAAAAAATTCATTCATCATATATGAAACTTAAGAAAACTCATGCTAGCCTGAAATTAAAATTTCTGAATTTACAAAAAGAGAATGAAATTTTGATTAAAGATAATTCTACACTTGATAGCAATCACATGTCTTTACTTGATGAATTTGATGAATTGAATAAAAAGTATTCTGAATTGATTACTGAGCTTGATTCATTGAAAATCCCGCATGTTGATTTAGAAAGAGCTTTTAAAGAATTAGACAATATGGCATGTGAAGTGGAGAGTAGTAATGGAGTAGTGAAATTTGAAATTTCAAGTCTTAACAAGGAGAATAAATTTTTAAGAGTAAAAATTACTACTTTTGAGAAAAATGAAATACTTCCTACTTTTACACAGTTTTATTCACCTCCATCTTTTAAAGAATCTATTTCAAAATCATCAAAGCATGTTTCATTCAAACTTAGGAAGAGGCACTATCACCCATATAGATTAGTTAACCCTTTTCTTGATGTTAAATATTTTTCTTGTGGCATGTTAGGACACATCTCCAACACCTATAATGTTCACTATAGTACACATTGGGTGTGGAGGCCTAAATTACATACTTCACAGTACAGCACAACACACATGCATTGTATTCTTCATTTCATAAGAAGAACCCAAACTTGTTTGGGTTCCTAAATCTGATATTTGATGACTTTGTAGGCGTGCTCTCACACAAGACCTTATGAGAGCATGTGGTACCTAGACAGCGGATGCTCAAGACATATGACTGGAGATGCAAATCAATTCATTTCGTTGGAGGCCAGGGCTGGTGGCAAGGTTACACTTGGAGACAACACCACCAGGAGGGCGGTAGGAGCAGGTATAATTGGTGATTCACAAAATTTTATTATTAACAATATTTTACTTGTAGATGGATTGAAACATAACTTACTAAGCATCAGTCAACTCTGTGACAAAGGATACAACATCAAGTTCCTTCCTACTTGCTGCATTATAAGCTTAAATGATAAAATTATTTTGCAAGAACAAAGGATCAACAATGTCTACATGCTGGATGTAAGCTATTTTAAAACTGATATTTCAATTTGCTTAAAAATTGCTGCTAATGAGTCTTAGTTATGGCACAGGAGATTATGTCATGCCAGTATAAAAACCCTTAAAAGAGTCACCCAAAATGACTTAGTTAGAGGTGTCCCCAAGCTTAAGTTCACTAAGAACCACCTATGTGATGCCTGTCAATTAGGGAAGCAAGTTTACTCCTCTTTTCACTCAATTAAGGACATCAATACCTCTAGACGTTTAGAAGTCCTTCACATGGATTTGTTTGGAACATTAGCACTGCCAGCTTAGGGGGAAAAGTCTATGGATTTGTGATTGTTGATGATTACTCGAGGTTCAATTGGATTAAATTTCTATCACATAAATCTGAATCATTTGATGAATTTAAATCTTTCTCCACTTAGATTTAGAGAAAGTTAGGTTGTGAGATCTTGACTATTCATAGTGATCATGGTGGAGAGTTTGAAAATATGAGATTTGGAATATTTTATGAGGAGCAAGAGATTAGCCATAACTTTCAAGCTCCTAGAGCCCCTCAACAGACAGGATAGCTGAAAGAAAGAACATGACCTCAGTGAAAGCCACTAGAGCCATACTTGCTGAGTATTCACTTCCAAAAAACTTTTGGGCTGAAGCGGAACACTACCTGTTATGTGCTGAATAGGGTTAATGTTAGATCAAATCTAAATAAGACACCTTATGAGATCATTAAGGGTAGAACTCCAAACCTATCCCACCTCAATGTCTTTGGCTGTAAGGTTTTATTCTGAACAATGGAAAATTATCCTTAGAAAAATTTGACCCCAAATCTGATGAAGGAGTGTTCTTAGGCTATTCTAGTGTGGGGAAACCCTTTCGGGTGTTTAATAAGAGGACTTTGGTGGTGGAGGAGATAACTCATATGGTATTTGATGAATCTGATCCTAAGGGGACTAGAATTGAGGAAGAAGAAGATATAGGAGAGATTACCCAAGGGTGTAAATCTGGAGAAAAGGGTAAAACCTGAAAACACTTTACCTAGAGATTGGAGATATGCTTCAAGTCATCCTAAAGAACTGATCTTAGGAGACCCTTCTGAAGGTGTTAGAACTAGGCATAGACTTAGGAAGGAAGTAAACCATTCTGCCTTTATCTCAATGACTGAACCCACCAACATCAATCAAGCCCTTTCTGATGAGTTTTGGATCTTAGATATGTAAGAGAAATTGAATCAATTTGTAAGAAATGATATTTGAGAGTTAGTAGAAAGGCATAGAAATCAAAGTGTAGTGGAAACCAAGTGGGTCTTTAAGAATAAGATGAATGATTTTGGTGTGGTGGTTAGGAATAAGTTATAAGGGATTTAAGTTATTTTAAATGGATGTCAAGAGTGCCTTTTTAAATGGGATAATAAAAGAGGATATCTTTGTAGAGCAACCCCTAGGTTTTGAGAGTTCCCAATATCCAAATCATATTTACAAATTAAAAAAAGTCTTATATGGATTGATACAGGTACTCAGAGCTTGGTATGAGAGGCTTAGCACATTCCTACTAGAAAGAGAGTTTGTTGAGGGGAGCGTAGACACCACCCTTTTTCTTAGGAAAGTAGGAGATGATATACTCATTATTCAGATTTATGTTGATGATATACTTTTTAGATCTTCTAATAAAAATTTATGTGATGATTTTTCTAAGATAATGAGTAAGGAGTTTGAGATGAGTATGATGGGAGAATTATCCTATTTTCTGGGGTTTAGTATTAGACAAATGGATGATGGAATCTTTCTGAATCAATCAAAATACATTAAGGACATCTTGAAGAAATATGAAATGGACAAAGCCAAGCCAATCAATACTCCCATGAGTTCCACTGTTCAGTCAGATAAGGATTCAAATGGAAAATTTATTGATCAGAAGAAGTTTAGGGGAATAATTGGATCACTGCTTTAGTTGACTGTTAGCTGACCTGATATTATGTTTAGTGTTTATCTTTGTGCTAGGTTTCAAGTTGATCCTAAAGAGTCCCACCTGACTGCTATTAAGAGAATTCTTAGATATCTTTTAGGGATCCCAAACCTAGGAATCTGGTACCCTAGGCACAACACTTATTTTGAGATTATTGGATATTCTGATTCTGACTTTGTAGGGTGTAGAGTGGATAAAAAGAGCACTTCTAGAACTTATCAATTTATAGTATAGTCTCATGGTCTAGTAAAAAATAGAACTCAGTTGCACTTTCCACTGCTGAAGCTGAGTACATTGCCTTAGAAAGTTATGTGGCCCGTCCTTTAGTTGAAGCAACAAGTTTTGGATTTAGGATTACTTGTTGGCATAATTTTAATTCTATGTGATAACACCAGTGTCATCTGCATTTTTAAGAATTCAATCCAACATTCTAGAATCAAACACATTGATATAAGGTATCACTTCATTAGGGACTATATTATAAAAGGGGATATTGAGGTACATCATGTAGCAATTGAAAATCAATTGGCTGACATCTTTACTAAACCACTAGCCTTTGACTCATTCAGCATTTTGAGGACCAGATTGGGTGTGATTGACATAAATGCATGAATCTGATGATTACCAACATCTGATGTTTCTCTGTTTTCTTTATTTCATTTTTTTTTTATTGTCCATTTTTACTTTAGAACTTTTTCTTTTCCTGTTGATTTTAGTTGTTTGATTTGCTTATCAGATTTGATTATTTTCTACTGATTTTCATTTGCTGGTGTTTATTTACTAATTTTTACGTGTCTATTTTTCTTCCTTCTTATTTTATTTACTGATTACTCACTTCAAAATCAGATCACTGCTCATTACTACTGATAAACTAGATTTCTGACTGAGAGTTTTACCTTGTTTTTATTTGAAAGCTTGTAAGCAGTGATTGACTCGTCTGGATCTGTTAAAGGGAAGAAATATTGATGATTATTTCTCTTTCTCTAACTCCTTTACTGGTGTATTATTTCTTTTGGATAAAAATTTTCTTTAAAATTAAAAAGTTGGGTTTTAAAATAGAGATCTATTTTATCTTCCTACAGTAATCTACCTCATATGAATAGTATTTTCAAAGCTTTGAATTATTATTATATTTTTCCTAATCAAGTGATTGCATTTATCATATGATGTATGATTTTTATTTTGTGAATTACTCTTCCTTACTGTAGAGAGTGAGCTTTATCGTCTCTTATGTCTAGAAGATAATTTCACAGCTGAGATTCTTTTACGATTATGAAAGGAAGCAAGCTTACAAAAGATGCGTAGTGTGCCATACAAGTTGAAAAAGAGGCACAAAATGAGCCCAAAGCTGAAAAGATACGAAATGTCACCAAATTGAAAGATACACAAAGTGTATCAAAAATTAAAAGATGCGCAAAGCGCCAAACAAATTAAAAAAGAGGCACAAAATGAGCCCATAAAGAAATAATCTTTCTTCCCTTTCAGATCCTTAAATATCTTAGAACAATTCATGAGCCACTTAATATTTTCAAAAGCTTGAGATTGAAAATTATGATTTCTGATTCCTTACTTTGTAATACTATTATATCAGATATTTTTTTTTGGAACAAGGCTTGAAAGGATCTCTTTTCAAATCTAATTTCTTTTCTTCTGAATTACACTTTATTTGAAAGAAATTTGACCCTATAAGATGTCCGAGGTAGGAGTTACGACAGTCGAGTTTCTAACTTTTTTGGATTTCAGCGTTGTCGATTTTCTTCTTGTTGGCTTTTAAATTGAAAATCAAGGAAAATTCTATTTTATTGGAGCTGATCTCAAAAAAAAGCTTTTTGATTTCATCCTTTTGATGTTCTCTTATGTTCGACTTGTAGTGGTTTTAAATGTTTCTGTATGTTATTTTCCCCATTTGAGATGTCAAAAGGGGGAGTAGTAGTTCTTGTATTTTGGGTTAGTTCAATGTTCTTGTATTATTCACCCGTTGTTCAATTACTATTTTTGAAATTATTAACAAATATTTGTCATTATCAAAAAGGGAGAGATTATTATGAATCTGATTTTAAGGACTATGATTTTGATGATAGCAAATATTTTTATTTCTGGTTGCCTGTTTAATCTTTCAGGTCTGCAGGATCAATTGCAAGTTTAAGCCAGCCCAAGATCGAGTTAGTCTATTTTGTAATTCAAATCCAATATACTCTTTTCATCTTTATTGAGTCAAATGTAATGTAAAGGATCTCCTAGCTAAGTAACCTTACACACACATACTCAGGGGAAGAGTTTTAGTGAATTAGAGTTTCTGTTCAATTTTTTGTTCAGATCGTCCTAGACGATATTCACATCATCCTAGACGATACAGTGAAAATAGAAATCCTAAATAGGAAAATCAAGTTAAGTCGGTCTAATTAAGCAGATCATCCTGGACGATATTGGTATCATACATGATGATAGGCTTAAATCAAAAATTCTCAGCCAGATTAAGTTAGGCAAGTTTTTATTTTTAGAGATTTGGTCTGATCGTCCCAGATAATACGTGCATCGTCCTGGACGATCCATTACAATCATGCCTAAATTAGTCTGATGATTAAGGAAAGTAATTAATATTTAATTGATTCGATCATATTATCCTAGATGATCGCGAGATCGTACAGGACGATATGTTAAAAATTCTGACCATCCAGTGCCTATCACCTGTACGTCCAAAGTTGTGTGAACTAATCATACCGGATGATAGACATATCATCCGAGACAATCAAGTCATTTTAAAATCGTCCAATATGTTCTGACCTATACGTCCATAGCTGTGTGCATAATGATTTTGTCATTTTTGAACTAATCGTACAGGATGATAATTGTATCGTCCTGGACGATCAAGTTATTTTGAGATTGTCCAACCCAAGTTCCCCTAGATGACTAGAGCTGTCCTCTGAACAAATTTTTCTGCTTATCATCCAGAGAAACTAGATCGTCTAGGCTAAAATATGAGATTTTACACTAATCGTACAGGATGATCCTACGATTGTCCTGGACGATCTTTGACGACCAGTTGAGATTTAGGATAATTTTTGAGCCCACCTATTGAAGATCTTTTTCTTCCAACAAGAAAGATCTTTTGCCACTTTACTTTCCAGAGAAAACCTTGAGAGAGAGAGAGTGGGAGAGAGAGAGAGGATCTTTTGAGGGATTCATAAAGGTTGCTCCAAGCAAGGATCTGAGTCATCTTCTCCATTCGTCGTCTCTTATCTTGTCGGTGTCTCTGTGAGAGGATCGTTCCAAAGAAGATCCGGGTTCTCTGCCTGCTTCAGGAGGAAGTGAAAGGAGTCCAGGTTCTCTATCTGCTTCAGGAGAAAGCGAAAGGAGTTCAGGTTCTCTGCCTCATCAAGTCGATGGAAAAGAGTTTTTGTACAGGCTTCTCCGCCTTGCTGTAGGAGCAGAAGGAGAGTCACTTAGTGTTAGTGCAATACCCAGAGGGGAGGCTCCGGAGAGTGGATGTAGGTCAAGTTGATCGAACCACTATAAAATCTGGTGTGATCTTTCTAATTATTTTCTGCATTTACTTTTCTATTGATGATTGTGTGATTGTGATTATTATTCTGTTATCATTGAATATCTGCACATCATCGTGTAACTGTAAAAGTTTTAAAATATTCAAAAAAAATTTCTAAAACATTATTTTACTCTCAAATTTTTAAAACTATCAATTCACCCTCCTCTTGGTTAGCTTCGGGACTAGTTTATAAGGGCTTAACATCCCTATCGAACTTTCATTATATACAATCTTATACACAGTATATACAAGCTTTTATATTATACATAATGTGTACAAGCTTGTACACACTGAGTACACAATGTAAAAATGTGTACACACTGTGTACAAGGTTGTATATAGTGTCTACAAGGAAATTAATACACATGTTGTATGAGGAGTAGAAGGTTTTTCAAAAAATTCACAAAAAACACGAATAATGTACAAGTGTAGAATGATATCAAAAGTGAAAGACACCAAACAAAGTGCAAAAATGTCATCTGCTCTTTTAATGTTTCTAACTGAACGTAAAAAAAATTTCAAAAATAAAAAAGCGAGAATAGATATTATTACACATGTCTATTCTATTTGATGCATTTGTCATAAGAATAAAATTTAAGAATACATAATAATCCCTAAAAATTTATCAATAAGTTTAAATATACAGCTCCTCTCACCAAATTAACTTCTCGTTCATCCAACCTTGCAATATGTGAATTATCCTGTAAACTTCACATTCTTCTAATTTGAATGTTTTTAGCCCCCACATCCTATGAGCATATCATCTCATCAGAGAATTGAACATCATCCAAAGTAGTCTCCATCTTCTTCGTTGGTTCCTCCAAAATTTTGGGGACAATTTGCAAAAAGGTTTTTTCAGTGAAAACCCTAAACTTTGGGAACTAGTCGTGGGTTTTTTTTTTTAAAAAAAGGAGCGTCGACTAAAATAGTCAGACCGGGTCATCAAGTCATGCGTAAGTAAAAAAATTCATGTGGCTATACAAAATAAATTGACCCAAAAAGCACGTGTCGACAACGGATTGGAGTCCGGACAAAAAGCTACGTTGGGACTCTGCACAAAATAATTTCTCCCAAAAAAGAGGAGAAATTATTATGTGTAGTCCGGACATAGAGTTTCATCCTAATATGTGAGTGTATATAATGTGATGTACATAATGTGTATATTATATATATATATATATATATATATATATATATATATATATATATATATATATATATATATATATATATATATATATATATATATTATATATAAAAATAAAAGTACACAGTGTATACATACTGTGTACACTCACATTCCGGACGTAACTCTGCGTCCAGACTCCGCACAAAATAATTTCTCTTAAAAGATAGAGAGAAAGAGACGATGAGAAAGCAGTAAAGCGACTGAACACACGAATCATCCAGAAACACAATTCTGAGCCCCATTGATCCGATATTCTGACCCAATTTTAATTAAAATATAATTATAAATTAAACATAAAATTATAATATTTTGATTTATAAATAAATTAAAAAATTATGTTTATTATAAAATATTAAAAATCATCTTAGAATATTTTGATATAAATTACATCAAGATGAGCTTAAAAATAATTAAATTTATTTTAAGATTATTATAATACAAACTCTTCACATACACTCATAATCTCAAAATACATATATTTTTATAATTTATATTAAGATTATTATGTGCTAAAATTTTATAGTGATAGAGAGGGTATTTTAATATCTTAGCTTTATATAAAAATCTCACATGCACATATAAAAGTTATAAAAGACATCAGAATTTTTTATGTGAATAACCCAATAGGAGGGAAAATCATGAGAATTGACCAATTGAAATAATAAACTATGTAATTAAAGATAAAAGAGTATGCCCGCCTCACAATTGAAGAAAAAGGGATTACACATAGTTAAGACTAATTGGCTGGTTCCCAATAAAGATATTACAAAAGTTGAGTGTCTCTAGTTGGAGAACCAAAGTCCAGGATTGGCATTGGATGTTAATGGTCAAGTAACAATAATCCAATGATGAAAGTGTAAAACCTCAAATTTATTTTTTTCCTAATTCCTGAAATTTTGGTTGGCTGAGCGTTGTGGTGTTGGGTTAATGATGTCACGACATTGAGCTCTTAGATTTTTTAAAATTTGAGTGAGCGTTGCAATGCTGGGTCTAGAGCTCTATAGTGCTAGATCTAAAAGTTTATTTTTTTAATAAAAATGTCTAAAACCATTTTGTTAAAACCCTCATCACCACCTCCCCCCCCCCCCCCCCCCCCCCTGAATTCATTCCTTAGTTAGGTGAGAGAAGAGAGAGAAGCAGAGATAAAATAATGGAGAGAATGAGAGAGAGAGAGAGAGAGAGAGAAAGCAAGGATCAAGCCAATATTTTCCATAGCTCCAATTGGAAAAAGTATTCTGATCATGGTAGGTAACCTTAATCCTATTTATTTTCTTGATGATTTTGTGTTTCGCTGATTTTCTTCTCCCGTAAAATCGATAAAAATGTGATATCTCTTATTTTAGTAATTTTCTATCAGGTAACTTTTGATATGTACAAGAAATTATTTCTCTAAATATTTTGACTAGTTGATGATAAAATTTTATCGGTTGGTTTTACATATATGTCATTTTATTTAAAATTAGTGGTATAATAATGAGTATAAAAAGATCAGAAGTCAATATGTTGCACCTAGACATGAAATATATAATATGCATATATTTATTATTCATTTAGTCAAATACACATTTTTGGCATACTATAGACATCCTGATGAGTATACGATTATTGCATTGTGTGTATATAATGTTTGTCATTATACTTTATATGATATAAAATATGTGTAAATACAAGAAAGATTAGCTTAAAATGATTGACTAATTTAAGTTGGCTGGAGACATTATGATGCATACGAGGGTGGTCCAATGAGTTTTTCTTTAAATAAGATTCATGGTGTAATCCTCAGTGATATGAAAAAGTAGTATAAAGAGATTGATTGAGATGATATAATACATTAATGGGTAAGAAGTGATGACTTCTTACATGAAAGTCACCTAACTTGTGATATGTAATATAAAATTAGTTCTTGGGAACACAACTAATATGATTGAGACTTATTCTTATAGGGCTGGCCTACAGGATTGTATATAAAAAAATATCGTCAGTAGCCAAATGTCATATCTTACTTACATATGTATGTGACATGAGCATATATGAGAATTTGCATAAATGACATGATATCATATAATTTACATATAATACCAGATATACCTAATACATATACATGATATAACAAATAATCTTGATATAATATAATATAATACACATGAAATATATGATATACATGTTGTATTGCATATGATAGAAATATATGATATACATGCATTGATACTCGATATTATATAACATGCATATAACTGATGTTTGTTGGCTTAATATTATAGGTATACTAATATACATGAAATGATATATAGAATTAAATAATGTATAATTTGTTGACATGTATAAATTCATAATAGATCTGTTGTGTTGTACTTGACAAGATTATAGGAATGACAGGGCCTATTGAATCTTTATATGTATAAATTCTTCCTCTTTGTACATGAATAACTCATATTTATGAGAAATTGCCTCCTATAAGAGATTAAATCATTTATATGTCTTTGAGATATATTTAAAATCTCAAGTTATTTATACACGGTTGGAACATAATGACCTGGTTTTAAAAATCTTCTGCGGTTTTTTGAAGAATATATACCTTCTAACTTTTTATCCTTTTGAATTTTTAGAACAAAAAAATGTGTACCTTCTAAGGTCATTATTTTTACAAGATTTTTGAAGAATCAAAGACACCTATGCCTTCATAGACTTTTTTAGGAAGCATATATATTCTAAGGCTTTTAACCTTCTGGGACTTTTGGAGAACTGAAGAAATAAATATTATATAAGGCTTTAATTTTTTTTTTTTTTTGAGATTTTTGATATACATGTATCTTCTAAGGCTTATATTTTATGATTTTTTTTGGATGTTATCAATTACTTGTGCTTGTGAAGTCATTTTGGTGAGGAGGATCATGCTTACTACAAGTTATCATTGATGCAACCTCATGGGCATGCCTTCCAAGTTTTGTGAATGGAGACTCTATCTACCACTTATCCTCTTGGAGATATTCTATAGAGGATCATGTGCGCTAGCAACTTCCCATCAAAACTATCATATGGGCATCCCTTCTATAATTTTTATTAAATATAATGCTATTTATCAAAGAAAATTTTAATTAATAATATAAATAGATATTTACTTGAAAGATGCATTTTTATCTCCAATAGAAGCCAATATAAATTCTCTTAGAAATATTAACATGTTCAACTTTTTGAGTTCTTCTAATGATAAAATCTTCTAATGTATTGGCACTTATATTAATAATTTTAATAATTTTCTTGCCTTAACTCTTCTGAGCTCCTCTAATTTGAGGCCAATGATCTACATAATCTTATAAATAATAGCTGAGATGTCCTTAGTGAATTAGACATTCAATCTCTTCCTTCAATGAAAAATATTTTTCTATTGAATGCTCTCTTAAATTGTAGAAGTAGTATTATTGAGACTAATCTCCATCATTTGAATTTTTTAAATATTTTGGTCAATTTAGTTGTTTAAAATTTTGGATCTCCATAAAAAGGTTAGTCCTATATATGTTTAGTAAGGTATAATTTGATGACTCAAGTTGAATTTGGTGAGAAAATTGTGTCTGAGATAGATTAATTTTTTATTATGAATTCTTCTATTTGCTTGAGGATTGTTCAAACTGGATTTAATGAATGCCAATGGCATCATTATTTTATATTTGTACTTATACCAAATAAATAAGATCAATGTAAATGTGGACTACCACTTACGTCAATGAGTAGAAAGGTTCAAGGCAAAAACCTCCAAGAAAATATATATCATAGTAACTCAAGATCCACTCCAAAGGTTTGATGTATTTTAGAAGAGAATCTTTAAAAGTACTCCTTAAGAGTCTCTCCCTCATTTTAACAAATTCTAGAAAGATGGAAAGAGTCCTTGATGATCTTCTAATGGGCAATAAGTTGCTAGCAAAAAGGTTTACCTGATTAATAAAAGTTTGAATTGTTCTAATAGAGAGAGTAGAACAAGGAGTAACCCTTAGAAGTTATGGAGAAGACTACGTATAGGACTATAGAAAGAGCTTGCTGAATATATATGATGATTCTATAATTGTCAATATGCTCATAAGAGTCAAAATTCATATCGTATGGATCAATTGTTGGCAACTTAAACCCCTATAAAATATGATGTGAAGATGCTTGTAAGTTACAATAAGAGATAAGTTTTTTTTTCCCATCAAAGCAAACTTCTCATCAATAAGTTATCGCAACTCATATATTATAACAACATGAGAGGCATTAATAAGAACATATTGATTTAAGTATGTCATAATTGGCGGAGGATTACATATTGATAGAATAATAAAAGCATGATGGGTTAAACTGGCAGTATTTGAGCGAAGTTGATGTTGTGGTGGAGGGGAAGCTGCAACGTAAGAAGGTACTATGTAAGTGGCATCAAATTGATCAGCCTTAAAATACTATTGATTTTGTTGTAGGAGAACTCCATAATGTTGTGATGGTGCATTGTGTTGTCCATTCTTATTTAAAAGTTAAAGTATTTATAATTGAAGTTTTTTCAATCTTATATATATATAGATATATATATATATATATATATATATATATATATATATATATATGATCCTCCAAAATGAGGTATGGGTAGCCCTCACCATCTAGAATTTGTCCTTGATTAAAAAATTAATTGTCGACAATTAAAAAAGCATGTTGGGAATGTTTTTCACATATGGTGCCAAACTATTATGTGCTAAAAAACTTGCAAAAGTAGAGGACTATTTTAATATATTAGCTTGTATAAAGAGCCAAGGCAAACTGATAAAAGTTTTAATATACACTTGAATTTTTTTATGTAAAAACTCAAAAAGTGGAAGAAGCGTATGACTTGACCCAGCTGAAATAATGCACTATATAATTAAAGATATAAAAATCTACCCTTCCTCACAATTGAAGAAGTTGTGATTGCACACCATTGGGAATAATAATCTAATTCCCATTGAAGAGATTATTGAGATTGGGTGTCTTATAGTCCAAACCAAAATCCAATAATAAGGTTGGATGTTTGCAATCAAGAGATAATAGCCAGACAATGGTGGAGGAGGAGGTTGTCTATGGTGATAGTTAGGAAATGTAATAAAGTTCTTAAATTCCATAGCTTCTAAACCTCAATCATATAAAAAATAAGGTCCTATCTATAGCTTTTTGTAAAGGGTGCTATGGTAAATTTTGTCAATATTAAAAACACTGTCAAATGGCTCATGTTGTTGTACTTGATTATAGATTATTTATTCATCATTTGAGTACCTAAATAATATCAAAATTGAATTTTCTTACTTTATTTACGGCCACCGAACAAAAAATTATGTCAAGAGCTTATAAACCAAATTTTTTTTCTTAAATGCTAATATCTATCGAAATCAATAGTATTGACATTTATAAATCAACATTTTAATTTAAAAAAAATTAAAATTTATTTTAAAATTAGTACAATATAAAAATTTATTAATTATTCATATATTAGCCTTATTTTAAAATAAATTTAAAATTTTAAATGAATCAATTCTCTCTATTTTAAAATAATCCTTAATCTTCTAAATCGTTAATGAGCTCACAAGTCAATCTTATCAAGCCACGAGTTCGAGCTCAAGCCTAAGCTGGAGCTCATATATTATACAAGCACGAGCTCGAGCTCACTTGAGCTCAATCTGACTCGGCTCGAAAAGTCATCGAACTGCTTAATTAATTTAAACTATATTTAAAAATTAATTTTAAATTAGAATTACTTAGTGTATTTTAACTTTTAAATTATTTCTATATACTCCCATTATTTTATTTGTTTATTAAAAGTAAAATTAATTAAAATTTTAAAAATTTTAATTTAAATTTAAAAATTCAAGCTCAACAATCAATGAGCTCAAGCAATAAAGCCGAATTCAAGATCACTAAATGAGCTCGAGCTCATCTTGATTAAGCAGATACTCGACTTGTCTCAACTTGTTTACACCCTAACTAATGACAACCACATAAGTTGAATGGCATCAAATTGAGAGAGAGACAGATCAGTTCGACTTGTAACAGCACACTGCACTATAGCCAAGGAAAGAAGGATTTTAATGTGTGGATGTTGGAGGAAGAGCAGGAACTGATTGGAGATGGCGTCAAAGAGCTCTTCGGAAGCTTCCAGAAGAGTGGGACTGTGGGTGATAATGTGGGGCAAGGGTGTTAGATTTGGCTAATGAATTGAGAGGTAGTCTTTATTTATATTATAGTTCGGAATTGGAGAGCCACAATAGGATAACTCATTTTATCCATCAAAGTCATAGTTAGATAGTGATGCAATTCTTCTAAGTCTGTTGGTTGGGGGCTTTGACTATCAACTAAGATGTTTTGGATTTAAATTTTACTTATGTGATGTATATGTGAGTTTACCTTAATTGATCTAAATATCCCAAAAAAAAAATTTAGATGGTGATTTTATGTTATGATAAGAGAAATAAGAGGACTATTTTCATAGTTAGCAAGTTCTCTTCTACTAATATTTGAGGTTATGAAAAATAAAGCGAAATATGAAATAAGGCCACACAAAACTCATATTTGATCATGAGTAAAGATAGCAACTTCAATAAATAAAAAAATGTTCATTAATTAATTTTGCCCCTAAAAATTTCATTTTGCCTAGAATTTTGAAAAAAATGCTTCAACCTTTTTAAAAAGGTTATACTTTGACCTAAAATTTTTCCTCTATATAAAAAAAATTGATATATTCTTTTGATAGCATGGGAAGATTTGTTATTTTGTACTTACTAATTTTCAACTTATTTTAAATAAAGTCCAAAATTATTAATAACTCCAAAAAAAAAAAAGTGGAAGTAAGTTGATACAAAACATAAACAAATAATTAATATAAACTATAATAAAATAGAATTAAAGTGCTAAGATACTTATTTAAGGGTGTTGCTTGATGCAGGATAATTAATTTAATTCTAATTTAAAAGATACATAAAAAATTGTTAACTTTTTGCTCTTTTTTTTTTTTTTCTCTTGTTCAACTAAGTTCATATTATAAAAATTCGATTAGAAAATTTCAATTATTTACATTAAATTTAAAATTTTTTATATATTTACCGGTTAATAAATGAATCAATATTTGAACAGAAAATAAAGATAGAGATTATTGATAATCATTTTGCTGACTCTAGAGTTTTTGACCTTCGGTTTGGAGACACTTATGTCAAGCCCCTTGGATTAATTATTCTGTGCGGACACCGGACGACATCCAGAGATGAATGAGAGTGCATCACATCATTTTTTTGCTATATACTTGTATACCGAATGACATTGGCCGCTCTCATTCATCTCCGAATGATCTGGCGTCCGCACAGAATAATTTCTCAACCTCTTAGGCCTTAAACTTGAATAAAATAAATAAATAAAACTCATACAATCAAGCCTTCGACGAATTCCAACCATGTGTTAATAACAAGAATTGAAACGTCAGGACATTTACAGCTGAAGATAGCATTTGATCAGATTTTTTTTTTTTATATTAAAGCATTTGATCAGAATTAATTCCCTATTTCCTCAAAATTCCAAGAGCCATATTCTGGCTTCCTTCTATATAATTTTTTACTATTTTCTAAAGAAACTTTTTAAAATAAAAAACTATCCGAAACAGCAAAAAAACATAATGGAAGAAGCCTTAGTAAAGGGGCTTATTCGCCTACAAAATTAAATGAACACTCTTGACAAACTTGAAAAATACATGGGGTGATTTTCTACAATAGATAAATATCACTGTGAAATGAATAGAAAACAAATTAATCGTTTCTCTTAGCTAAATCATATAATGAACGCCAATAATAGCTAATAAATGGTCCAAAACAGAGTACACACCATCCTACCAACTAAATAATAGCCAAGTTTTGCAAATGGAGGGGGGGTCCGTATAATGGAGAGCGTGAAAAAAGAGAGGTAAACGCAGAGTGTATAGAGAACTGCTTAAGAAGAAATAGAGAAAAAATAATAGAGGGGGAGGCAGCGTTGGGTAGACTGACAGTATAAACTAAATTACACCATATACAAACAAACATTTCAATGCATCATTATACACAATCCGTTAAAGGAATGCTGACATCAAAACTGGATGCCACAAGGAAAACTCCCGTAGAAAAATACAAGATCTGAGAAAATTGGAAGGAACCAATGACAAGAAAGCAGAAATGTCAATTAAGCGCCAATTGGAAGCAGCATTAGCGATCCTCCAATTCTCATGGCACTCAAATAGAATCTAGCCACGAATCATCTGTACAGATATTCCTTTTTTTTTTTTTTTGGTTTCGAGCACCCAAATCTTCAGCTGTCTGCTTATATGACGCTCAGCAAAATGAAAAGCATTTGATTAAAGAGAAGCTGGCATGCTCTAGCATGTGTAGATTTACTAGCTCCACCTCGCATCCCGTGCTCAAGCGTTTTCCACCGACCTCTACTGTACAGTAACAAATTCAGTTGCAGGTTTATCACCATTGAATTCACAATATATGTAGGAAGCTAACTGTATCATTCATGATATGTTCACCACATAATTTCAGCAATGCGATCAAACCTGAAGACCAGGCACTGCAGGTAAGCTGTGACCTCATATCTTGAGGTCCAAAGCTAACAGAACTGGCACCTGATAATGAACTAACCAAATCAAGCTACAAAACTTTCGACCTAGCATTGATCGCCAGATTTCCTCTGTTCTGAATGGAAACTAGCAAATATGAAGGTAGATTGACCACAGGAGAAACGCATCATAAAATTCCATTGAGCACCCGCTGATAATAATCATACTGCCTGGTGCGCCAGGCATCTAAGCTGCTACTGATCAAGGAAAGCACCAAAGATACACATTGCTGTTCAAAATATTAAGACAATGCAGTGAGGCTTAAGTAGTAACCAAAACAAATTATTAAAGGAAAATAAAAAGAAAAGAAAAAAAATGACGGACCTCCTCTGTTAGGCTTAAATGAAACCGTTTCCTAAGATTTTGTATGGTCCGAGGACCCCCTTTGAAACAGGGAAAGCCCGAATCCTGAAAACAATGAGTTGATAAGCAATAATTTATATGTTTCTTTTTGATAAAATATTATGCACAGGTAGATTAGACTTGTGATGATTATAAAAGATGGTGGTCATGTAAGCACAGTTAAGTGGCATCCCCATCTACCATTCTTTCATTGGGTTTTCCCCAGTTCCTTCAACTAGGGGTGTGCATTATCAGGTTAAACCAAATAAGAAATCTAACCAAGTCAATTAATTTGTTTAGGGGCTTTTTTTTAATTCAATTTTGAATAAAAATTTTCGTCTCCATTAGTTCAGTTTTTGTTCATTTACAAATTATGGTAAAACAAACTGATCAAAAAACTGAATAACTTAAGGTCCTATACTATGTAATTCAATCCATAATCCAGAATATGGATTTTTGGACTTGAATCCTGTAATTTAATCCATAATCCAAGTTTTCACGATACAGCTTCGTGGTTGGACCCAATTAAGTTCAGTATCCATACATTAAGAATTTGGAAACAAAAACTCAGTTTGCTTTTAGTTGTTAAAAATAATTTGGTCAGTTTAGTTTGAGATTGTTTGAACAATAACTGATCAAATCAAGCAAAGCAGTGAACTAAAGCAAAGCAGTGAGATAGAACGATTCCACATCTTCAGCTTTTAATTTTTCAGGGTAAAGGTTTAAGCCAAAGTTGGGCTGTTTAAATAGTAATCTAGACGCTAAGGGTTCAGATCAATGAAATAACCAGCCTGAAATTAGCAGGAGCCTTAGGCATAATGCATCCCTTTTATTCCAGTATGGGATTTACCAGGGTCGCAAAAATAAGACAGTCCCTTATCCATGTAAAAATAAAGAAAAGTTCTAAATATATTATTCATGTTCTCATTCAACACTTAGAAATACAACTACAACAACATCAAGTCTTCATTCCACTACGTGGGGTCGGCTACATGAATCCTTCTTTTCCATCCTGTCCCGTTAAGAGTCAAATTCTCATTTCAATCTAATAAAAAAATTATCATTTCTAATATTTTTTAACCAAGTCTTTTTAGGTCTACCTCTGACTTTCTTAGGTCAAATCTAATACATCTATCCTCCTAATTGGGTCATCAGAAGGTCAACATTTTATGCATCCAAACCATCTAAGGCGACTCTTCATAATCTTATTTACCACTGGAGCTACTCCAACCTTTTCACGTATATACTCATTTTGCATTCTGTCTCTAAGAGTGAAGCCACTTATCCACCTAAGCATCCTCATCTCTGCAACACTTAGCTTAATTTTATGCTTCTATTTTGATGGCCATATTCTGCGCCATAAAACATTGCAGGTCTCAACACCACAACAATAACAAGCCTTTGTCCCACTACGTGGGGTCGGCAACATGAATCCTTTTTCTCCATTGTGTCCGGTTCAAAGTCAAATTCTCGTTTAAATCTAATAGAGAAAGATCATTTCTAATATTTTCTAACCAAGTCTTTTTAGGTCTACCTCTACCTTTCTTAACATAAGTCAAATCTAATACCTCTACTTTCCTAACTGGGTCATCGGAAGGCCGCCGTTTTATGTGACCAAACCATCTAAGGCGACTCTCTCTAATCTTATCCTCCACTGGAGCTACTCCAACCTTTTCACGTATATGCTCATTTCGTATCCTGTCTCTAAGAGTAAATCCACTCATCCACCTAAGCATCCTCATCTCCGCAACACATAACTTAGTATTATGCTTCTCTTTTAATGACCAACATTCTGCACCATAAAGCATTGCAGGTCTCACCACCATCTTATAAAATTTTCCATTAAGTTTGAGGAGTACTTTAATGCATTCCTCCATTTCAACCATCCAACTTGAATTCTACTAATAATATTCCCATCTATTTCACCATCATTTTGAACAATAGACCCGAGATATCTAAAACATGTACTCTTATTAATGACTTGATCGCCCAAAGTCACACTGCCCATTAGATCTATTAGTACTAAAATTACACTCAATATATTTGGTTTTAGATATGCTCAAACGAAAATCTTTAGACTCTAAGGTTGAGCTCCATAATTCGAGATTCCCTTCAACTTCTAGTCTTATCAATAAGAAGAAAATCATCAGCAAAAAGCATACAAAAGGATACATCCTCTTGCAAATGTCTAGTAAGAACATCCAAGACTAAAGCAAAAAGATATGGGCTTAAAACTGATCTTTGACGTAATCCAACTGAAATAGAAAAATACTTGGTCAAACCACATTGTATTTGAACACAAGTAACATCTTTAGCAATCATATCCTTAATGACTTGAATATAAGCATTATTAACTCCCTTCTTTTCTAAAACTCCCCAGAGCACTTCTCTTGGAACTTTATCATATGCTTTCTCTAAGTCAATAAATTAAGTCAATAAATATCATATATAGATATTCCTTATTCTCTCTATGCTTCTCCATCAAACCTCTCAATAAATGTATATACTCCATAGTAGGCCTATCCGACATGAATCCAAATTGATTTTCAGAAACATTAATATCATGTTGTAACCTATGCTCAATAACTCTCTCCCATAGTTTTAATGTATGACACAATAACTTAATTCCTTTATAATTCGCACACTCTTGTGCATTACCCTTATTCTTAAAAATAGGAATCCCCATACTCCTCTAATCATCTGACATCTTTTTAGTCTTCAAAATAATATTAAAAAATTTTGTAAGCCAAGAAATTCCTTTATCTACTAAGCATTTCCAAACCTCTATTGGAATATCATTAGATCCAATTGCTTTCTCACACTTCATTTTCATTAAAGCCTCTCTAACTTCAGTTTTACTAATACGACATTCAAAATAAAAATCTCTATTTTCATTTAGGGTACTAAGGTCATTAAAGTCAATCATATAACAATAACTTCCTCGTGTAGTCAAAATCTTAAGATATTGAATCTTACTCTCAAAAATATTTTTGTTAAATATTGCAGAGATGAGGATGCTCAGGTGGATGAGTGGCTTTACCCTTAGAGATAGATTACGAAATGAGCATATACGTGAAAAGGTTGGAGTAGCTCCAGTGGAAGATAAGATTAGAGAGAGTCGCCTTAGATGGTTTGGTAACATAAAACGGCGGCCTTCCGATGACCCGGTTAGAAAAGTAGAGGTATTAGATTTGAATTATGTTAAGAAAGGTAGAGGTAGACCTAAAAATACTTGGTTAGAAAATATTAAAAATGATCTTTCTTTATTAGATTTAAACGAGAATTTGACTTTTAACAGGACAATGGAGAAAAAGGATTCATGTAGCCGACCCCACGTAGTGGGACAAAGGCTTGATGTTGTTGTTGTTGTTGTTCTTTAAATGCCTCTATCTAATCTTATGATAACATTTTATTTTATTTTACATATTCTGTTGTTTCATCTTAAAGTCCAAAATTAAAAGCGATGTTGAGTAGATAAACTTTTCCTAAGAATAACTTTAAAGTCTTTGCAATCTAATGATCTATTTTTCTTATAAAAATAATTAATTTAAGTTTTAGTATATCAATTCTTATAAGTGATGAGATGCTCCTATCGTTTCTTAAATAGGGTATTAAAAATTACAAAATTATAAGCTAGAGCAAAACCTATTATGACCATACCACCTTCGTTAGTCACTCCAAACTCATAGCCATCATAAATGCTTTTAGAATCTTCTACCACTTTACTAATATGTCTATTTAAATCTCCTCTAATAAAAACTCTTTCTTCAAAAGATAATATTTGCATTAATTCTTCTAAATCATTCCAAAATTTTAATTTTGAACATATATCTAAATCTACTTGAGAAACATAAGTACTTATAATATTAATAATCTTAATATCAACAACAATCTTTAAAGCTATAATTTTATCTTCCATTCTATTAATTTTTACATAAAATAATAGACCCTTAATAAGCTTCCCAATCACTTTGCTGCAAGGACAATGAATTGAGCATGCCATCTAATTGTTTTGAAAGTGCAAATTGTAAACAAAAGTTTTTAGTTATCATGAGATTCTAAACAATGTTGTGCTATGATGCACATATAGGGACACGACAACACGACACGGACAAGGGACAAGTCAATTATTGAAAATATAGGACATGGACACGGGTTGGATACTGTATTATAATTTTTATATTTTAAAATTAGTGTATAAAAATTGAATAGTATAATATTAAAATAATTTAGAAATAATAAGTCATTTAACTAAAATTTATGTTTAAAACGATTAATATTTGGATGTCGAGAGTCGGGCATCAATGTCGTGTATCATGTATTGAGGGAGGAGATGACAATGTTGTCGAGAGTCAGGCATTAATGTTATGCAGTATCGGGCATCGATGTCGAGAGGGTGTCTATCGTTGATGTTGAGAGGACGTTTATCGTTGATGTTAAGATGAAATCAGACAAAGATGAGCTATCAAGTTGTGGGTGTAAAAATTGCTAGCGTCGAGCATCAATATCAAGACAATGTCAGACTTTGATGTTGAGATGATTTTGAAATGTCAATATTGTAACGATGTCAAACGTCGATGTTGAGATAACATCGAGCATTGTTATGAAACCAAAATCGAGACATGCTAAAGAGAAATGAAAATGAGAATATTCGAGGAATGAAGTATTGAGTGTAAGCAATTAATTTGGTGTTGTGGAGAGAAAATAAGAAATTTAGTTTTTATATTTTAAATAAATAAAAATTTAAATACAAAAGATTATATTAAAAAAATTCAATAAATATTTAAGAAGGGCATGTTTGACATACATGTCCAATTTGTATTTAATATTTTTTATAATCAGAAACGTTTTCAGCGTGTCCAACATATGTCGAAGGTGTGTTAGACGCGTGTCGTGTCAGATACGTCTTAGACACTACATGCCTTTTTGAGAAGTGTTGGTGCATCATAAATGTTATGAAATTTCATGATATCCTTTGAGATTATAAGTAGAATGCAACTAGAGCAAGATGGATAGGGTATAGAGCCAGTGCATGCACAACAATTGGTTAAAATTTTCAAATCTTAACTGCACCATCCCTCCCTAAACTAAGTATTTCTCCATGTCCAGTGATAGAATGGATTGATTACATTTCAGAAGTTAAAACATAAATATTTTCAAAAGTAAAAACATAAATATCTTTTAGTTATCATACAAGTGTGCATAGAACTAAGGCTATCAAAAGCAAGTTTCGGGTCGAACCCGAATATGACGACCAGAACCCGACCTGACACTTTTTAACCGGACCCGAACCCAGCATGTTTTTGCGAACGGGTCGATTTTACAGACCCGACCCGACCCGATTCGGGTTCGGGTTAGCTCGAACCCGAACTTCACAAGTTAGGGTTCACGCGCATTCGCCGATTCACATCATCGGCACACAGACGAGGGACGACATGCCGAAAGTCGAAGACGGCACCGACAGTGCGGGGTCAGGTGGCACACAAACGGGACGTGAGAGTTGAGATGTCAGCGGCACACGGACGACACCGATAAGGCGACGATGACGCACACGGGACGTGAGACGTCAGCGGCACACAGAAGGACGAGGCCAGTCATAGCAGACCAGGACGAAGCCGAGGAGAAGGGGTTAGTCACGCGATATTTTCGGGTGAACCCAGGTTGGTGTCGGGTTTCGGGGTCAACCCGAACCTGACCTGGTTTTACAGACAGGTCGAAATCCCAAACCCGAACCTGACCAGGTTCGGGTTCAATCCCGAACCCAAAATTTTCAGGTCGGATTTTCGAGTCGTGTCAAATATTGACACCACTACATAGAACCGCTTGTTTTTAGAAGTTTGTTGTCATAGAAAATAGTTTAAGGATTGGAATTGGGTTATGCTTCGAATCATATTATGTTAAGGTTGCAGGACAGTTGAATCCAAGACTGATGTAGAACGGAGGGGGTGGGGGAAGATAATAAGATTAAATATCTGAAATTCAATTTCAGATTTTCCTTAATTAAGGGATTTAAATTTTGAAATTCAAATACGATGGAGGGAAGGATAAATAGGTGGTTAATTATTCCGCTAATTGAATTCCTTAACAAGGAAGAAAATAATTAAAATAGGGGAGAGAGAGGAGTCGGCCTAATGAGGAGGGAAAAGAAAAGGTGTCCACATACAATGTATGTGGACCCATACATTAATGGAAGATTGGAGAGTTAAATCTGAAATAATTTCAGATTTAATATGATTGAAAGATTTCCTAAAATAGATGTAGGTTATTTAGGAAAGAATTTAAAATTCAAATTCATTTGAATTTGAATAATTTGACTTTGGAAACTTTCCAAATAAGATAGGAGCTAATTTAGGAAAGTAATGATGGTGAAATGAAATTGGAATCAAGGGAACTTGGGGGGCGGGCCGGCGGTGGGGGTTTTGAGGGTGGACGGTGGTCGGCGGCTTGGGGTCGGGGGAGGGTGTAGCCAGCGGGTTGGGTGGGGAAAAGGGATTGACCGGTGGGTTGTGGTGGAGTGGCTGACAGTTGGAGGTGGGGAAAGAAAGGGTGGTGGTGTTCGGTTTAGAGAGTGGGAGGAGGGAAGAGGAAAGCTTGGGTGGCGGCTATGGAGGGGGTATGGCTGGCGGTCAAGGGAGAAGGAGAAAAGGAGTTTAGGGAAAGAAAGATAAAACCGTGAGCCCGGACACTTCCTGCGGCTAACGGGTGATGCATTGCCCTTCACCAAGGGACTTCAAGCCACGAGCCCGGACCCATCCTGCGGCTGGTGGAAACTACGATTCCCTCCCATAGGGATTCTCACCACAGTCCTCCCAAGAACAAAAGTGCAGAATAATTTTTTTTATTAAAACTCTATCATTCCTCTAATACAAGAGAAAGGGCCTCTATATATAGGCCTTAAAAGAAACTAAAAGATAACTTTGCCCATTGGATTACATAAGACAAGACTTTTAAATAAGAGTAAAAATGAGAAATGCAAAATTAAATCAAAATATATTTAATAAACTAAGATAAAAAAAAAGGAGTGATCTCGGCCATTGATCTTCGTCTCTTCCATTGAGTAACGTCCACCGCCGGATGTCCGCATCAAAGACCAATTAAAACTAGGAATAATCAAATATTCCAAGCTATTCCTACAAACCCAATCCAATGAAATGTTCTCCACGCCACCCCCACCCCCCCCCCAAAAAAAAAAAAAAAACTTTTTGTGCCTGCTTTGTAGGGTGGAGAGTACTTTCAAATATCCTTCTTTTTTTTTTCGTTTTCTTTTCCTCTCAACTAATTCAATTGTATTTGTCCACCGTTAGGTGCCTGCTTAATGGAATAAATTAATGTCCATAATAATAACCCTAAAAATTCAGTAGGGCAAGTGGGCAAAGCTCCACTGTTCCTCTTCCCCCTGCAAATCACTCTTTCCGCAGTTTTCTTTCCCTTCAAGGCCTCCACTGCCAGGTGGCCACCAATGGCTGATACGAATACTCTTATTTCCATTAAGTATACATATTAAGCTTCATGCATGAGAAATCATTATCTATATGAATTAAACTGGGCAATTAAACCTAAAAATTATTAAATTGATGATAGATCTATGATTGCAGTGATTCTTATTTTTATGGATTAGTCTATTAATAATTGAATGGGTAATTGATAAATTAGGAGGAATATTTAAATTTTGTCGTCCTTGGCACTGGAATATATGTTTCAACTATTTCTGGGATTTACTGTCTCCTATTTGGACTCAAAGGGTATGCGGATCAAAGAAGTTGGGAGCAGATGTGGATGACGTATTTCACTTTTAGGTGACGTTTCTTGTTAAGAGGTAGTTCTAATCTTCCTCAATAGGGGTTTTCCTTGACCTTCGTTGTAGGATTTGACTTGTTACTTATGCATGTGCAGTACAGCACGCTTATTTTGATCGTAAGTAGATATCAGTTAAGTAAATTGACTATTATGAACCTCGTGATTTTGATTGTCTTCAAGCTGGTCAGACAGGAGACTCGGCTATTTTTTTCAGGTTTAGCCGATTTCTGTGATGGCCAATTTTGCCCAACATTTCGCACAAAACAGGCTTTATAGAGTTTTTTTTTTTTTGGCAAGAAAAAATTTAAAAATATTCATAAGAAACTTAGCTAAATTTGAATCCCGGTTTACCTCTCACTCATTCCAAAGAGAAATTAGATGCTTTATACTAATGACAATTAAATCTTCTATATATAATAGCTACTAATTATTTTGTTGATCTTCTATAGTCCATACTGTAATGACGTGGGATTAGAACCGTATTATGATTTTCTAATTTAGTTATATTTAATTGAATATAATAGATAATCAGAAACAGTAATTATGTTGTACTTTAAAGTTCATTAAAATACTATATACTTTTATCTATTTTTGTAATTTTTTATATAGTTTAAATTTTTAATAACCAAATGTGTAATCAAAACCAAAGCTAAGAACCTAAACAATCAAAACCATTCAAACTAATACTTTACAATAGAACCAAAACCAAATTCAAATCCTTAACATTGGTTTCAAAGTAATCAATGTTTGATAAAATTAGTTTAATAATGCAATAGTCCAATCAATTTTAATATACACTTACTGCTTGATAGTTGTGCCATTTTATTCAGTATATTGTATGCGACATTCCTTGTCATTCATGTCATAGCAAGTTACCGATTGAGCTAGTTCTTGCAATCGACTTCGTGCTATGAAGTTATTAATCATGCAACCTTGAGGAATGACTCAACAGATTCACACCTCTTGCACTTAGGAAGTTGATTAATGCTATAAAGTTATTATTTGAGGTAATAATGAACCTGCCTCTCATTGAATGAAGGCCTATTATAGTTAGGTATCTATGCATTTTGGCTTATTGGTTGACAAACTGTGTGATGTTATTGAATTTAGATGTTCATACTGGATTTTGGTGGATAAAAACATCATGGTGGACGGGCTATTATAAGTTGGATTAATTGTCAATTGGCCAATTCACCCTCTACTGTAGGGATGCTTTCTAGGTCTACCAGGCCAGGCATGCGAGCTATGACAATATCTATCTATTAAACATGTGCAAGTGGACACTTAAATGGGTTGGTTTATTTTACTTATCCTCCTTCCGCATGACAATGTCTACTCAATGATTGCCTTTCTATCAGGCTTGACAAAATAAACAAGAGCACACATGCATCCGTTAACTCATGTACCTCTGCAGATCTATATCACACAAACACCAACATAACGGTCTCATCCCTCACTAAAGATATCTCAAATAAGAGCCAACAGATAAATTAACTTATTTACCAGAAAGCCTAAAATAATAAGCTTGCAAACATGCATCGATAGACATGAGTGCGCACACCTTAAACGATATTCTTCCTAAGCCAGTA
Source organism: Dendrobium chrysotoxum (assembly GCA_019925795.1). Lineage (NCBI taxonomy): Eukaryota > Viridiplantae > Streptophyta > Magnoliopsida > Asparagales > Orchidaceae > Dendrobium > Dendrobium chrysotoxum. The sequence goes on along the minus strand of CM034306.1, from coordinate 26,787,525 downwards.
GAAATTAAGTTACCGAAACATTTACTAGAAAACATAAAACACTGCAAAAATCCATCATGAACCAACCGATCACCAGAGACAAAAAAAAAAAAAAAATATTCAAACAAATTCAAAGTTGGAGGATAAGAATTGGGAGATAAAAGATGAAAGATGCGTAATGAGGATCTGTTCATAAATGAACAGGTAAATCAATAGCACGTCAAGAAACCAAAATGATGTACGTTTCGTACAATTTTTCTATAAACAAAGCAAAATAAGGGGCAAGTCAAAAAGAAATGTTAGAAAGAAATGTAACGTACGTTCCAAGAAAGCTGATTATATTACCTGTAGCATTTCAACAATGAGTATTATTTGTTCTGCATGCTTCCGGCAAGTAAGAAAGCCTTGTATGCACAGCACCTAAAAGCATCAAATCTAAAATGAAACAAAACCTAGAACATAACTTCCAGCAAGCCAGAAAGCCCAGTATGCATAGAACCTAAAAATACAATATCCAAAAAAAGAAACAGGTCATAAAAACATAGGATAACTCACTTTGAAATAGTCAAAAAATTCACTTGGGTTCCCTTCAGCATCAGAATCCATTACCTGGCAGCAATGTTAAAACGTAAAACAAGCTAAATAAAAAGTTACAAAAAAAGCTAACTGTTTAGAAAGAATAAAGCCATCACATATCCTAGAGATTTGGTGATAGCGAAAGAGATAACAATACCACAATTTCCTCAAATATAAAATATCTGACCTCGAGAAGCTCACGAGTTAATTTAAAGGGAGCGCTCTCGAAGTTTACTCCTCCAGGGGAATTAGATAGCATAAAACCAAAATCAATATGAATGATATGACCTTCTTCATCCATTAGCAGATTTCCATTATGCCGATCCTTCACCTACATAATTGAAATAACACAATCATTACATAAAAACATCCTTATAATAAATAAAGCTCAAAAAAGAAAAAATCTAAGAAAAAATATTTTAAGCAAATACAAAGAAATAACTAGCACCAAGGAATTGTCGAATAGAAAAAAATGGAGTATCATTTTTTTATTAATTATGATGAGAGTGCAAAACAAACAAAACAGAACCACCAGATTGACAAGATATCTTTTACCACAATTGAAACAAGAAAAAAGAAAAAGAAAAAAGAAAGCAATATCCTGTATATAAAACTGAACTGGTAAAATAAATTGATAACAGGAAGTATGATAATTGCAAAGCTACTATTGCATTAAGCCATTCAGATATAAAATATAAGCACTACATGGTGATTATGATAGTGAAATGGAAATCAATCAATGGCATTAGATGCATGAAATAGTTTCAAAATGCAAAAAGGGCATAATGGACAAAGTAGAATGACTACTAATAGATGTGGGTAGCAGCCAATAGCCAACCTGATAGAATGACAATTTTATGCCCATGTCAGCTGTGAAGTGAATTTTGAGATATTATGACAGGCATCAAACAAAGAAAACCACTAACATAACATAAAGAACCTCAAATGTTTTCTTTAAAGGTACAGACAAGGCAAAATCTACAATGAAGAAAATCACTTAAAAGCATCGTACAAAAGCTATGAATGGAGTGCTAAACATCAGTTAAGTTTACGTCTTAGCATGCACCTACACCTAGTAAGAACTATTTCCAAGTACTTCAGCATTGCATGTTTTCTTCCCCCACACAATTTAGTAACATTGCATATCAAAATAATGCATTCAATCATAGCTTTTCAGCAATCTAAGTGTCTAAACTACTGAGTACACTTTGCCATACCTGAAGAAGGTAACATAAAATGGAATAACCAGCCATGCTTTCAACAAAATTTCTCTACAAAGACAATTAGATATGAATATCAAGAAACATTATTTATGGACGAGATCATTTGAATGAAAAAAGAAATTAAATAACAAGTTAGATCAGGATAATTATTGCATAGTAATAAGAAAAATGTCTTCATACATAGAATTTCATAACTCGGTCACAAAATCTCAGATAAATCAATCATAAAGAAAAAAAAATCTAAACAATATATATCACTTAAACATGTATTGATCAGTCAGTGCCACCAATTTCTTGAACATTAATATACTCCTCGTCAAAATAATCAAACTCCAATTTTTGAATAAGCATTTAATGGACAAATATAATCCCTTATCTGTGCTTTCTTGTCCACTTAGTTTTGTTCGGGTGTGGTTACTTGTTTGCCAATTCAAAATTTTGAAAAAAAAAAAGAATAACAAATAAACAGAGATTCAGTTATTTTATTTTGGGACGGCAACTTGTCTGGCTGGATTTTCCTGCATCATTAAGCGCTCAACTTATATAAGCGTTAAGCAGAAAACCAGCAAAAATTTCATTTGCATCTGCTATGTCCATTATATGGCTTACAACGTGTTTGATTTATCCTGCCAAACTAAGCACGACAAACAGGAGCAATGTTCTGGATGAATAATGAAATATATTCTAATCCTTCAGACGTCCACTGCATGTAAACAGGACTTCCTGATCTAGGTCACAGATTCAACAGTTAAAATCCAATACATATTTCAGTAATTTTGACTTAATATAGAATATTTCAGTACAAACAATAAAAGATTAATATTCTTATGTATATAACATAATCTCATCATTATCATCACCATCATTACCCCTATCACCAACGATTTCATGTGTCAGAGTACAATGACTATACCAATTATGATCATCATAAAGAGGTAATTGTTCGAAAACAGATTAATAACTGTGCCGTAATAATTTTTTTAGCAATCTAATGAATATAAAAGGAAAAAATATGACATGTATTGGATGAGAAAAAGGTCATTCATTTTTGAAGTGATAAATAAGTAATTTCATTTTTTAAGTGACAAATAAGTACAATCGCTTATTCTCAAGAATTTGAAAGATCAGCAAAATCAGTAATGGAAAAGGATAGCATTACAACTTAGATTCGAGCACTGCCATACATAATAGTGACAAGCAGTTTTATACAATGAAATAAAATATTAATTACCTGGGCAAGCTTAAAATTTGGTGAGTTCGCTTCATATTTAGCCACAAAATAATCACGCAAGCTTGATATATGAGAAAATCTACTCTTAATAGAATGAATCGATGCCTGCATTAAAAGGAAAACATTTTTAAAAACTATGGGCCAAATGAACAATTCAATGAAATAGATTTCAGAGCGGGTAAAGGATCACCGTATCAGGAATGGTCTCAATAAGGGCAGTATAAGAGGAAGTGACAATGACCTCATAAGGTCGCAACCATAATGGCAAGCCAGCTTCTTGGTATATATCTAGTATCAAAATCCACATATAGAAGCATAAACCATTTAAAATTAAAGACTACAAAGTTTCAAATGCAGGAGTATATTCTGAAAGATTAAAGAATTCTGCAAGAACCTGTTAGGTATTTCCTTACTTTTTTTTCCCTATATATATATATATATATATATATATATATATATATATATATATATATATATATATATATATATATATATATATATATATATATATATATATATATTGCTTCAGACATAAATAATTGTACTTTTACTAGAATGCAGAAGCACTAGAAAACTACAAGGATAAAGGGGGGTGGATTGGAAAATTGAGCAGTTCCGAAGTCCACAAGGATGCCAACATTATCATTATTGCTGTGTTCGAAATGGTCATTGAGCATCAATAGAATATGGGTTTGATGGATCATCCAGAGTCCAATATCATTTCTTGTACATAATAAGCAAAAAAAAAAAAAAGTAAGAATGCTAACCCAAGGATTTTGTCCCCAAAATAACCCTATGGCACTCAAATCAATGACTGAGCTTGAAGATGAATAAAAGGCAAAAGTAATTTAGCAAAGTTTCTCTTTTAGGATGAACAGATGTAGAGCGAGAGCTCAAAGGAGATCCCTCCTCCCTCTTAAATGAGAAAGAGTTATAAGTCCTTTACCTTCCTTTGAAGAGGGTATTTATAGAAGTGAGAGAGAAAGGTAGTTTAATAATTTATTGGGGTCAAGTGTGATCCGAGTTGAACCTTCAATTCATGGTCAACAACTTTATACCTATGCTTGAATTTATAGATCCGATGGAAATGTCACCATGTACGCTGACATGATATAATAGTCAAGATTTAGTCTCTTCATGCCGCAACCATTTAGAAATTGTGGAAGCATGGATCAAAGTATCATTGATGGATGACCCAGAAAAAATGGGAACTCAGTCCTATTTTTGAGTTTCTAGAAAAGAAAGAAAATATATCTCTAAGACAATAACTTCATAATTTCTAGTACTTCTATTATGAGGGTTTAATCATAGTTTTCTCAATATATAAACAATTCCAAGATCTCAAAATGTAACTCTTCTCGGAGTAATAGATTAAGGTACCACAAGTCGACCTATGAATGTGATGCTTCAATATTTGATCCTTGGAGAGTGTCATTTCAACTTGTTCTTTGATGCATTCTAAAGTCTTCATTTTATGTTTTGAATATTTTAATCTATTGTAATTTGGATTTTATGTTTTATTTTTTTCCCTAATGATGGAAGGCAATCAATGACCATGTGTAGATAGAGTGCTCTTGGGTCATGTCCATCTTTGGTTTGCAAACTTTCTTTGGTTCTTTGGGTATTTATATTTGGGCTGTTTTGTCTCTTATTGGGCTTGGCCCATTATTCCTTTGTTGTTTGGTGTTTGGAGTTCTTAGCTGTGGGTTATTTTGGCTGGCCGTGCCTCCTTGGTAGCTGTTCAGCTGCTGGTTGCTTGGGTTGCTGGGCTGGCCGTGCCTTTCTTGGTGTCTGTTCGGCTCCTGGCTGTTCCGATTCTAGCTGGTCTTTTGAGAGGGCCTGGCTGTTCGGTTTATGGTTCTATCGTGCCTTTTCTCTTGGGTTTTTCCTCTGTTCTGGTTGGCTAAATGGGGCGACTGCTTTGGGTGTCTTTTGAGATCCTTTCCCTATTTAAATGTGATGTTGGCTGCTGTTGGGAGGTTGTTGAAGTTTGATATTTGTCTCTAAAAATCTGAGGGTTTCTTCCTAAGCTTGAGAGCTTCTTCTTCTACCTATTTCTTCCTCTAAGACTTCTATCTATTTCTTCTCTCCACAAGTTTCCACCCCATTGTATCTTTCTTCTCTACAAAAGGTGAAAGAGGTGTGTTGTTGGCTGGTTTGTTAGTATTTGCTGGAGGAGTTTCAATGGGTGTTGGATGGGGATTGCTGTGGTGGACCACTGGTTTGCATGTTCTTAAGAGCACTCTAATTTCGTATTTTATCGTTACATGTGAGATGACCACTAGTTGGTTGTTCTGAGGAGATTTTTCTTTAGTTTTTAAATTTTGATTTCTTTTAGTTTCTTTTTTCTTTGTTTTTTCTTCCTTTCTTATAAAACATCTTTAGTTTCTTGCATCGAGTTTGTTTAATCGGTAGTTGTTCACTCGTTTTTGGATTGAGTCGTGTCCCGTTTCTTTCAAGTATTCTCCTTTGGTTTTAAGATCTTTTGATCCCATCATTCTTGCATGTAGGAAACTTACTCTACTGTTGAACGAAAGATGATCCCTTGATGTTGAATAAGCCATCTTGAGTAGACAATCCAAGCTTTAGATTGAATCCTCTTTATAATGATTTGAGCGTTGTCAAGTCACATCATAGATATGCATAAGTTGACAATAAAACCCCAGTGCAAAGCAAATAGGTTTATGAAGGGATCAAATCCTCTATGGATTGAATCAGTCTTAGCGCAAATGCAAATGAGTAAAACCAAGACACAACACAGATGAATCCGAGTTGATGTATCAGTCAAATCCTCTTTGGATTAATTTGAAGCTTTCATGATCAATTAGATACCCTGCCCAGGTGTAAAAGTCTAACAAGGCTGTAAAATCAAGTCACAAACATGCACATACAAGTTGATGTGGGAGAATGAATCATCCTTGAATTGATTTTACCTTTTAAGGCTGACGTAACATACAGCCTAATAATATAAGTCATAAAACCCATCATGACATTTGCCCTTGCATTGTAGGTGTTTTTGGAATAAAGATAGTACGAATGAGATTCCCTTTAATTACAATCACGCCCTCCCCTCAGGGTTGCAATTTATAAGGAATTACAAACAACTATTATGGTATGAGGTCTTTAAAATGAAGTCTGCAATACTAGTCCTTAGCATTCTTGTCATTTCTTTGCACAAAAGAAAATTTCTTGAACTGTCAACTAGTCCTTCATGGGGTTGAAAGCTTATTAAAAGTGATAAAGCCTTGTTGATTGTGTAGATGCCTAGATGGTATATGTTAAGTCAATAGTATTAGTAATGTGATCAATCAAGAAGTGGCCGCTAGAGTTGTTTGTTGAGGTGTAATCAACATGGATGGGGATTTGCAAAAGAGGTGTAAGTAACACAACTAATTTAGGCAACGAAGCTACAAAATGAAAAAGTTGTATAAAGAGGCAAGCTTGTCATTTGCCTTCACAATAGGTGTGGAATTTCTCTTTTTTTTAAATATTTATAGTCAAGGAGGACTGAGTTATACAAATGTGTATGTGATGATGTTGACTAAGGAAAAGGTATCTAATTTGTATGGAACAATGAACAATGATGTCAATTCAAGAGCAGGCATCAAAGCTGTATTAAGAGATGCATATAATGATGCTAGTTGAGGAGCATGCATTGAAGACTATGAATCATATCTTTGATGTCCTTTGAAGATTGATTATAGGTTGGGCCAAAGAACAAAATTATTAAAAGCATTAAATATCTCAAGACAATATGATTGTCTAATGCCTGAGGTGCTAAGCATTGTCCTGAGAAAAGGGCCTAAGATGTTCAATTATTTTAGCTATGAGAAATACTATTGGAATGCATAATATGATAAACATGGTTACAATAAAGATATGTAAAAAAAATACATTTAGTCATGGATGTTCTCACTAGACATTTACAAGAGGATGTACCCTGGTGTATGCTTTTTGCTGATGATATTCTTCTTGTTGACAAGACTAAAGAGGGAGTTGAAGGTAAACTTGAAGTCTGGAGATCAACCTTAGAGTCTAAAGGTTTTCGCTTGAGTAGATCTAAAACTGAATATATGGAGTGTAATTTTAGCAGTAATAGACCTAGTGAGGGGATTGTGACTTTGGGCGATCAAGTCATTAATAAGAGTACACGTTTTAGATATCTTGGATCTATTGTTCAGAATGATGGTGAAATAGATGGGGATGTTATCAGTAGAATTCAAGTTGGATGGTTGAAGTGGAGGAATGCATCGGGCTTGTTGTGTGATAGAAAAGTCCCCCTTAAACTTAAGGGAAAATTCTATAAGATGGTGGTGAGACCTGCAATGCTTTATGGTGCAGAATGTTGGCCATTAAAAGAGAAGCACAATACTAAGTTATGTGTTGCGGAGATGAGGATGCTTAGGTGGATGAGTGGATTTACTCTTAGAGACAGGATACGAAATGAGCATATATGTGAAAAGGTTGGAGTAGCTCCAGTGGAGGATAAGATTAGAGAGAGTCGCCTTAGATGGTTTGGTCACATAAAACGGCGGCCTTCCGATGACCCAGTTAGGAAAGTAGAGGTATTAGATTTGACTTATGTTAAGAAAGGTAGAGGTAGACCTAAAAAGACTTGGTTAGAAAATATTAGAAATGATCTTTCTCTATTAGATTTAAACGAGAATTTGACTTTGAACCGGACACAATGGAGAAAAAGGATTCATGTTGCCGACCCCACGTAGTGGGACAAATGCTTGTTATTGTTGTTGTTGTCTAAATGCCAAAATGACAACATTGTCACCATCTTTTCACAATCACTAGGATCTAAAAGCTTCCAGCACTTCTTCCATCTCATATTCTTATCTTCAACATCATCAAAATTTGGTATAATATAACTAGAAACGTTTTTATATATATATTTGATATGAAATGCTTCTTAAGCACGCCTTTGTTCTCAAAATCCTGAAACTCTTAATAGATCACCATGTATCAAATATTCATCGTCAATCACCAATTTATTATTGAAATCTGAGATATTAGCACTCATTTCTCCAATCATCCACTTAGTACTATCATCAGTATCACCAAGAGAGAATGGATCAATGACATTTCCATATCTCATTACACGTTTTAAGAGCTTGATTTTACTTCATACAAACTATATCATGCAATTTTTTTATGATCTAATATGTATCTAAAAGGGACTGTTAGAATTCAAAACATTTATCATAGTTATTACTTTGATATAGGTTCCCTTCATATATTATGAATTTGTATACTTTAAAGCTCAAAAAAAAAAAAAACTTTGCATTGAAGAGCTAAGCACCTCATCATCTAGTGCCTTAACACCAAGTCGCTCAACTAGGCAGTGCCTTAAGTAATGCACTTGACTAGAAGTGAGGTGTTGTAGCCTCGCCCAAGTATTTAGAGGAAACTCCTGGAACGCCATTAATAACATTGTCAAAAACACAAGATATTATTTCCAAACTTGAAATTGGTGAGTGTTGGTGTCATGTCACCATCATTATCTCAACCAACACCCCCACCCGATTGCAAGATTGAGAAATGATACCATATTCATGTCCTTTGTACTAAATCCTTATACCCCTAAGGATAAAGGATGCATGGATAGGCATTAGGATTTAAGATCCACATTGTTGGCGTTTGAAACCAAGCTGTGGTATATGACTGAGATTTGTGTCTAGTGTGATGTGAATTGGACCATTAGATCCTAGTTGAAAACTTAAGATTTGAGCTTAATTTAATGAACCTAATGTAAGGCCAATCACATTTCTTGATTTGATCCAATGGTCAAAATCTAGAGGTATCATCCCTTCATTTTAACAGCATCACATGAAGATTATGAAAACACAAATCTTGATGTAATTGTTAGGCAACACAAATTAATTGAGGCTTCATAATTTTGAAGAGATTTATTAATAATCATTATTAGTATCCAATTGAGTATTTAGGTGTTTTTTTTCTGTTAGGTAAGACAAAAGCCTTGGGGCATTTTGCGTCTTACATATGACATAAGAATTAACATACTAACATCAATATCAAAGTAAGATTTTAAAAAGTCAAAGTTAGATCATAAAATTAAGTCTTCCCCATATACAATTCCAAACAAAGTAGTAACTAAAATTATAATTTATGAATTTAAGTCCACTCTAATCACTTATTGGATCTTCATTTGAATCATTATTATAATTAACTACTTTTTTTCCTCTACTATTCTCAATTGTGTCAACATCCTCCCAATCGTCCTCCTCATCTTCAAACCCAACATCTTTCTCTTCCCTAATTAATAAAAATTAATAAAAACATTAATTGAATTTTCAACAATCACTATATTGATAATTTTAACTTCTAACACATTTTTTTATAAAAAACCCTTTTTGTTACTTTCTTGTTGACTTGTGCTGGTCTTATTCCTTCCTCCATCAAAGAAATCAATATTGAGACCTTCCTCTTATTCTTTTGATAGCATAACTTCATTTTCATCATCCCTAAAGTATTCATCATCCGATGACACATCATTACTAATTAATGGATCTTCATCCTCCTCCAAAGCTATTTTCTTCAAATGTCTATATTTAAATCTATTTTTGTAAATAATATAAACCAATTAAATTCACTTTTAAAGTAGTCAAGTGATTCCTCCTCTACACATGAACTTGGTCATACATACTCCAACTTAGCTCACACCCTAATAATGAGCATGTAAGATCTAATATATTGATTGCAAACTTTCGTCACGAGTGCAATCTACAAATTGAATTCACCACTAAACTAATTTTTAAAAAAACACAATTAGAGTAGCATACAAATTTTATAGAGCTTAACCAATACTTCTTAAGTTACCTAGGGAATGTTTCACTACAGCATTTTTGGCTTATTGCAATGCAAAGAATCATTCCTTATTTGTGAAAGCTACAAAATGAAGATTAGCCTTCTCCTTCTTAATTAAGTCAACAATAAACCTATCATTATAATGGTACAAACCAAATTTGATCTCTAGATTGATTGACTTATTCTCAACGGATAGATAATGAGAATTCACGTACTATCCATTGGTATGCAAATACCGATATAGATAAAGCTCCATGTCTCATCTATAACTACCCATTTTCTTTGTAGCTACACTCATAATCTCTTAAATTTTTTGTTATCAACTCCTTTTCCACATCTGTTATATTATAATGAAACCCATGGCTAGCTTTTTCTTGATATCAATTATTCTTAAAAAAATGAACGAAAGGCTTAGTGTTTGTCATAGAATAAGTTCTTTCTTCTGCATAGCAAATCTAGTAAATGCGGCTCTAATGAGATCTTTTAAAACTTTCAGACCAAAATCATATTATGAGTGTAAATGAACTTGCTAATTTTCTTGCCTTTAATCATGGTATTCCCATGTTGAGGCAACTCTCCAATATTTTCAAAAATTAAATCAATGCAATATACAACACATGAAATCTAACAAATATGTTTTCCCTTCACCACCAATTTATTTCCCACCACCTTGTAAGCACTTCGATTGTCAATAACAACTAAAACTACTAGATGGTTGTTAATAGCATCTACAAATCCATCAATAGAGTCTAAAAATATTTATCTTTCTTATTTTATTTGACAATTATAGGATCAAAATGTTTGTTACTAATTTAGCTAGCAGATAAGTTTAAAATTTCAAATTGAAGTTAAATTATTTTGAATTTTCACCTCCTTAACTCATATAAATACATAACAAAAAGTGGGGTATTTTCATTGAATTTTCATTGAGGGTAAATTTTTTCTATGTGCTAGCACATCGAATAAAGGTTTGCAAGAAAGTCCGACTGGTTGTGTAGAGTAAGAATAAAGATGAAGTTGACAGCTTCAACTGCTATGGCCGACCATAAAAGTGAAATAACTATAGACGGGAAAGTGAGAATAACTTTCTTGGTGTTTCCCATAGTTTTTTTTTTTAATATTTAATGAAGTAACCAAAATATTAAATAAAAAAAGGGGAGGATTAATTGAGCCGAATTACTAAAGGTTATGAACTCAAGCGGTATATTCCTTGGTTTCTATTCAATAAATCTCGTGTACCAATCTCAATGGATGTAGCTATGATGAATATCTCCAGATACCTTATATATATAAGTGGCCTTCCCATCTTATATAATAATGATTTTGAAATAAATAAAATAAAAAGTGAGTGGAAGAGAGAGCAACATCACTCATCTCTATCCTTACCAGCTGTGGTAAATTATCTCGATGTGGCGCAACTAAATTGGTGTCAAAATGTCGGTGCAAGAATACTGGTGTTCAAGACAAACACAATAATGCCGAAGCCAACTTCATTGGTGCCAGAAAATATCATCCTGTTGCAAACGAGTATTATTACTCTAGGTCATTGATATCTTCTCCTCTAAGCCTCTTGGTTCATTTTTTAATTCTTCATTATTCTCCCAGAGCATAAATGATTGTGCAAGAATATCTAATGTACTCTTCTCAATTACAATAGAAATTTCTCTATTGAGATTAGGAGCACAACAATCTCACCAAACGACAAATATATTTCTATTATATTTTCGGTTTTTTACAGTTTTATTTTCATCATCACTATTGCTTTCATACAATTATTTTCTCCTCACAAATGCATCAATGAATATACAATATGTTAAAGTGGTGAACGTTGTACCTAATATAATTTTAACAGTTGTCCATAAGATGTCTCCAAAATCTTTTATAGAAAAATTAGAAATATGTGCCAGGTTAAGTGGCATGTCTAACCAGATGTTCTAGTGTCCAAATGTCCCGAGTATTAGGCTTTAAAATGAGAGCCCTCTTGAGTGTTCTTAACTTTATATGTCCATTCTCAATTTGCAACCACCTCAAACAAACCAACACTCCACCTTTAATAACATTCAACGTTTGTAAAGTAGGTGATACCCAATCAAAATTTCATGAAAGTATGAAAAACGAAAAAAATAAGGAAGAGGTTCACTTGAGATTGGTGTTACTTTTAGATCCAGGAAAATTCGAGAAATATTTTCCATAAGGATTGTAAAGTTTTTGTTCCAGAAGAAGATACTATTAGGCAAATAGCATGATAATATCACAATCTTTGAATTCAAATAAAAGAAGATTTCAAGTATTAAGAAAAATTAATCTAGAAAGATGAACAGTCTGGACAGATAGAAATGAGCAACAATTTGAAACATCCTTAGCTTTTAAGAATGATTAACCTCAAAAAGAAAACAGAACAGTATAACAGCTACCATAGAAATGAGCAACCAGTTGCACCGCTAGATGCTCCTGTCTACAATCATCACCACTCTTAACAATAACCTGTTTGGAAAAATAGAATTAATTAGTAGCTTAAGACAGTATTAGAACCATTAGAAGCCAATCAAGACTTGCATTTCTTCGTCAAGCATTTAACAAATATATTCTGTAGCAATACTACTTTCATGTTTAGGTATACACAATTAAAAGATATTTTGAACAAACCATCATGTGGCCACCACTAGAACATTATAAGCAAACTCAACAAAACCCACCACCATGGTTACCGAACAACATAGAAACTTTAGGTAAGAAAATACAAAGAAGAATTCCAATGAGGCCAATATACTTATCAGTCATTAATTAACAATTTAGCATACCTGGATGATAGAAAGTAGAGAAAATCAGGGCAAGAAGCATCAAACATATATTGGAATTTAATATAGGATCTTAGGAGTATTATGGGATGAGGAATTATAACACCTCTAAAGCATGGAAATTAAAAATCACAGAGTCGAATAAGCACAAAAATAAGAACAAAATACTTCAAGCAAGGTGAATCATAATTTTCTTCTTCCACAAGACTTCATCTCATAATTACATTGAGATGATGATGCGAAACGTGCAGCCAACAGATGGTCAATAAACAGTTTTAAGTCCATCATTCTACTGGATAGGTAGGAGTTATGATTAAAAATCACACCTTTAACCCCAGTAAACTGCATAAAATTTTGAAAAAACGAGAAACAAGGAAGTCCAAGCTAATTTTCTTAGTCAATATTAATCTCTTCAAAAAAGTGCTCTACTAAAACGATGCATGGAACACATTCAATAAAACTCAGTTGGTAAAGAAAACAACCAAATATCCTCATGCTACTTGTTTAGATCTGCTTCCTGGTTAATGTATATGATAGCTGTAATAACCCATTAATTAGATTTCATTGAGATGAGTCGGGTAACCAAATAAACAAGATTAAAAATGTATGCTCGATCAATCAGGCGCTATCATATCCCAACTCAAACTAGCAAGCATATCAATTTCCATTCAGATTAAACTTGTTCAGTCTAGATGGAGGGGATGAAATTGGAATGAAGGTCGGCCACTTCAAATGGCAACATTGCTCTTGGAGATTTATACCTTATAACAATAAAATGCCAATTCAACGTCTATTGTTCATTCACAGACTGAGTGATAGATCAGTACTACAGGGATGGCCTAATTTTTTAAGTTAGCAAATCAGAATATCGTCAATGAAATCCTAGGCATTTTCTCTTCAAAGAATAGCGGTTGGAAGGCATTTTTCCACTTGAGTTATGCCCCCCCCGCCCCCCCCCCCCCCCCCCCCCCCCCCCCGCGCAAAAAAAAAAAAAAACACTACCCTAGGATTGTGCTACATCCCAGCCCATGTGACAGCTGACGAAGAATCTTATACTTGTTGGAAATTTAAATTTCTCAATATCTATACATCACATTAAATATCTAATCTCCAATATAAAATTATAAATTTAAGACAGTCAGTCCTAAATAAGTTGTTTTAGATGAATTATAATCATATTACACAGATACTAGCTAAGTGCTGTGATTGTCCAATAGAGGGTTCATTTGAAAAGTTAAAATAACATGCTGCCAAGTGAAATAACTTAATTTTTTCCATAAAAACAAATAGTTTTAACTGAAATATCTTATATGTGAATGACTGAAAGAGATGCTAAAGTCATATACAAAAATAAGTAGATGATTAAAGTAAATTGCATCAAAAATCACATTAAGCCCATATATTTTTAATATTAGTTATGGAGATTATTATAGAGGATATTCAAAATGAGTTAGCATGGGATATACCTTTTGCATATATAGAACAGTTCTCATTGGCGTTACATTCATTCAATTAAGTGAAAAAATAGAACAATGAAGAAAATGTTTAAACAATAGATGATCAAGAATTAGTAGGACAAGTTAGTATGACAAAGAAGCGAGCATAAGAATGAGTATATAATATGAAATTTTAAAGCTGGCATTAAAAATTATTATTGGCAATTTGTGAGATTATAAGTAGGTGGTCCAACATTATGGAAAAGATGGCAATCCGTGGGCTTTGCAAAGGGCAGAATTCCCTCTTAGATTTCAAGAGGGATAAATGTTAACAAGCTATAAAATATCTTTCTTATTTCCATAGATACAAATATTGAAAAATGGTCAATTCTTCCATATTCAATCCTAAGGATTTTTTTGCCATGTAATCACCATGTAATTAGTAGTTTTCATAGGTAAAAAATATAAAGAGTAACCTAGAATCCTACTGCATAAATAGATGTGTAAGATCCTCAATAAAATACACACAAAATTTAAATCATTCTCTCTCTCTCAATGGTATCCAAGCTCAAGGAAGAAAATCCTTGAGAATTCATCTACGGTCCAGCAGAAAAATCAGTCATCTAAATTTATTGTTAGTAGAAAGAACAGCAACATGCCTATTGTAGCAGGACGCAACCACTACACACTCCTATAGGAAGTCGGCAGCTCACCCAAGACGGCCTATCCCCCTTGCAAATGGCCTCCTGAGAACAGCAAATGGTCCCCACCATCCGTCTTCACCACAAGAAGGTCTAGCAACTACAACTTCCACTAAGCATCAATACCAGGAGAGAAAAAAATATGTTCTATAGAAGAATGTTTTCTATATCAAAAGTTGTTAACCAATCAATGGTGGGTGAGTACAAAAACCTTCCAACTTCATTCTAATTGAATAAAAGAAATTACACTCGTTTAATCCCAAATTGTGAAAATCTTTCTTAATGGAAAAGAAATGCAGTGCAACCATATTTACCCCATACCAAGCGAAGATGATCTCACCATATGGGCTATAGAAGATTCCTCAATTATGTTATGGCCATGAAATTCAATGATATTAAATTTCAATGAAACCTACATGTTACTAACCATGGCTAAAGATATTTGGGATGCGACGAAGAAAACATATTCCAAGGTAATTGATGCCAAACATATTCCAAGGTAATTGATGCCGCCAAAATTAAGACAAATTCACACCAAGCAAGATGCTCTTAAAGTTACCAAAAATAAAAAAATTGTCTAAAATCAGATTACTATCAGTGTATCAAAATAAGATGCACTGGAGATATTATGTAATGAACTTGCCTGAAGGGAGAAATGATTTATGGATTTCCAGCTAAAATGAATGTTGAATATGACCAAGTAAATATACAAATAGACTCACATACTAGCTTGAATGAAGTTTTCTCTATCATTAGAGAAGAATAAGGGATATAAGGTGTTATGTTAGAAACAACACTACTTAGTAAAAGTGTCACCCTAACTCTACTCTACCCCTACACAAAATGCAAATAAGATGGAGCTATACAAAGCCCAAATCGGTCCCACCAAGTTAAGTTCTGCAATTATTATTAAAAGGCAGAATATATATAACACATGTTAGAAACTCCAAGGGAAATATCCAAAAACTAAAAACAACCTCCATAACAAAATCAGACCAGGCATCATCAAGCAAATACTATTTGTATGGAAGGCAAAACTGCCTCAAAAAGGAAAGGTTAAAATAAGAAGAAATAGCGAAGCTTCACAATCAAGTGAGTATTCTATACCATACCACTTATAGGTCTCAAAAAATAGTTCAAATGAAATTTGAATAATAGACTCAAGAGCAATAGATCACATACCAACTCTTCAACCAAATTTACTTCCTATATACCCTACTAAGTAAACTATAAATAAAAGTGGATAATGGAACTTAACCATTATTTTTCCAAGAAGGGGTCTATAAAACTCACACCTTCAATTCCACAGTCATTTATTACCTACCACATACCTATATTATCTATTTAAAAACTAACCTATGTTCTAAAGTGTGCATTCATGTCTTGTTTTACTAGTTGTCTATTTCAGGATCCAACTAAGAGCAAAATAATTGGGCTTGTTAAGGAAAAAAGACCCTACTATCTAGACACAAGTAATAATCATTACATATCTTAATTTCATTTATATAAAAATTTAAATGTTAAAAGAACACATATTTGGCTCCAACATATTCAAATGGGTCATCCACCTTTTACTATCTGCTTGCTTAAGAAAAATGACCCACCTTTTACTATCTGGAAAAATGGCGCTCAGGCATGAATCTCTCTTTTCAGACTTAGGATTCCATTCTCCTTAAGACAGATTGAGTTTTAGTTAACAAAATTTTCCCTAAAGATTGTATTGGGGTTTATTTAGATCTGGGTCTTTACTTTTTATGAGCGCAAGCCCTCATAATTAATTACCCCTCCTACTGCGTAAGAAAGAACTCTCGATTATGGATGAATCATTTAAGATAGCTTAGGAAGTTTAAGTTTTAGTCTCGTTTATTGAGGGATGGAGGTAGGCCCGACAAAGATCCTACGGTTCCATCATCCCGGAAATGCCATAAATCTTGATCTACCAACACTAGCAAACCATTGGTTATAGCGTCCAAAGAATCTGATTAGCAACTATAGGTTGCCTCCTCTCAGAGTTCCCGAGTAAATTGAGGTGGTTGGAGGTTGGTTTTGATTTTTTAATTTATGTTTGGGGCTTATGGCTCCACTTAGGAGTTGCCCAAAAGTTTAGTTTAGGATGGGGCTTACAACTTCGTTTAGAAGTTGCCCAGTAATTTGGTTTAGTTTGGGACTTATGGCTCTGTTTAAGCGTTGCAAATAAGTTTTGATTTAAGTTGGGGCTTACGTCTTCATTTAGAAGTTGCCCAGTGATTTGATTTAAGATGGGGCTTATGGCTCCACTTAGGAGTTGCCCGATGATTTGATTTAAGATAGGACTTACGGCTCTGCTTAGGAGTTGCCTGATAGATTGATTTAAGTCGGGGCTTACGGCTCCACTTAGGAGTTGCCTGTAGATTTAATTTGGGTCGGGGCTTACGTCTCTGTTTAGGAGTTGCCTAAGATTTAGATTTAGGTTGGGGCTTATGGCTCCGTTTAGGAGTTGTCCGTAGGTTTGATTTGAGTCGGGGTTTATTGCTCCACTTAGGAGTTGCTCGTTAATTTTTGATTTGGTTTAGGACTTACTACTTTCATTAAAAGTAGCCTGTAGGTAGGTCTTACGACTTCCCTCAGAAGTTGCATGTAAGTTTAGTTTTTGGACATGTCTTACAGCTTCCCTTGGAAGTGGCCTGTTAAATTTAGTTTTTGATAAGTCTTATGGCTTTCATTGAAAGTTATCTATAGACAGGTCTTATGGCTTCTATTAGAAGTTGCTTGCTAAATTGGTAAAATGCAGGACTTACTGCTTCCCTTTGGAAGCAGCCTGTAGGTTTTGATTTGGAGTAGGACTTATTGCTTTCATTGAAAGTAGCCTATAGGTAGGTCTTATGGCTTCCTTGGAAGTTGCGTGTTATTTGCTTGAATAGGTCTTATGACATCTCTTAGAAGTTGGTTGTTCATTTTGTTTGGAGGACTTACTGCTTTCATTGAAAGTAACTTGTAGGTAGGTCTTACAGCTTCCCTTGAAAGTTGTCTGTTATTTTGGATAAGTCTTACGGCTTCTGCATTAGAAGTAACCTGTAGGTTTTTTGTTTTGATAGATCTGACAGCATTTACTTTAGTTTATATTTCTTTACTGTCTCCATACCAATTTTTTGTTTCAGTGCTTCACTTTTTGCTTCAACAGTTTTCTTGCTTCAGCGTTGTTGCTTTTTTTTAGTTCCAGCACTTAGCTTTTGGCACTGTAGGTTTTGTTATAGTACTTGTTCTCTTCCTTGCACTATAGTTTTGTTCATAATACTTATTTTCTCTTTCTTTTTAGCACTATAGTTTAGTTACATCACTTGTTTTTCTTCCTTGCACTGTAATTTTGTTTACAGTACTGACTCTTCTTCATTTATTTGCAAGAGCTCACAATGCTTTGGAGCTTGCACAGGAGTTTTGTGTTATTGAGTGTGAGTATACTGAGAGTTGAGTTTGCTTTGTGTGAGAATTTTTTATAATTTTGTTCTAGAGTTTGATTTTAGGTTTCATAGTGAGTTTGTATAAAAAAATTAGTGTAAACACTCTTTCTTCTCTTGTTTTTTTTTATGCATTTTTATTTTGTTTTATTATTATTTAAAGAGATTTTAATTGGTTAATTAATTAAATGAAGTTTCAATTTTATTTTGAATTGATTAATTAATTAATTAAATTAGATTTTAAATTCACTTTAAATTGATTGATTAATTGTTTAATTAATTAATTTTTTTTTTTTAAAATGATTAATTAATTATTCAATTAATTAAATGAGATTTTAAATTGATTGATTAATTGCTCAATTAATTAAATGAGATTTTTATTTTAAATTGATTAGTTAATCAATAAAATTTTAAATTTATTTTAAATTGATTAATTATTTATTTAATTACTTAACAAAGATTTTAAATTTATTTTTAAATGAATTAATTATTTAATTGATAAAATTCTCAAATTATTCTTCGATAGCTACAAAAGAAAATTCAGTAGCCTCCAGGCATCCCCTCCTCATGAGGGGACGTTGGGACAGCACTTGCAGTTAGTTCCTCCCGCCCGAATCAAAGATTAATGGCGCGAGGCCTTAGATTATAAAATTCATCCCACCCCAATCAAAGATCAACAGTGTGGGGCCTTCGATTTTAAAATTCATCCTGCTCAAATCATAGATCACGGTGCGGGATCTTCGAGTTAAAATTCATCTGTCCGGATCAAAGATCAATAGCACGGGTCTTCGAAATTAATGCTATGAATTATTTTATTGCCAAAAATAAATTTTTTACTTAATTATATAATAATTTACTTAGTTTCTTAAACAAATACTGTCAATTGGAGTGATCGTGTATGCACAAGGCCAGGGCAAGCGGTTCGAATCGCTATTCCGTCTCAAGTGATGAGCAATATTGCGAGATATATTGACGAAGTACTCTCGAATCAATGCATAAGAGTAGACGAACGGTTCATGTGGATAAGTCTGTTCATCCAATGATTGGCATCATGGTTTATTTAGTTCTGAGATTCCACTTCCTATGAGCGCGAGCCCTCATAGTTAATTACCTCTTCTAACGTGTAGAAGAGCACTCTCGATTAAAGATGAAAGTATATTTAGTTTTGCAAGAAGTGCAGAAGTGTGCAAGTGTTTTAGTCTTAGTTATGAGGGATGAAGATACACTTGATCAAGATCCTATGATTCCGTCGTCCCGGGTATACCGTTGGTTTCAGTCTACCAACACTAACAACCATTAATTATAGTGTTCAGTAAATCTCATTAGCAGTCATGGATCCCGAGTAAACTAAAATGATAGATATAGGTTGATTTGGTTTGGGTCGAGACTTGCAGCTCCATTTAAGAGTTGTTTGTAGTTTCGATTTAGGTTAGATCTTACGACATTGTTTAGGAGTTGCCTGTAGATTGGATTTAGGTTAGGTCTTATGCCCCGTTTAGGAGTCGTCTGTATGTTTGGATTTAGGTTGGGACTTACGGCTTTCATTAAAAGTGGTCCGTGTAACGGGTCTTACGGGCTTTGCTTGGAAGTGCCCGAATAGCGGGTCTTACAGACTTTATTAGAGGTTGCCCATGTGTGGGTTAAAAGCGGGTCTTACTGCTTCTATTAGTGTTGCGTAGGTTAAATTTCAGTGCCGCGCTGGAGGCTGAGTCAGATTCGGGCAAAGGCGCGGGATCGAAAGGCGTCCGTATGGAATCACGGTCGAAGGCAACGGCCCAATTCCGTTTGTGTAAGAGAAACGGCTGGAGGCATGACTTCGTCGGGTTCAGTTTACGTGAATAATGGGAGTACGGAAGGCTTCAGAATGAAAGCTGAGAGCAAACAATTGAGAGCCAAAACAGAATGTGTAAGTGAGCATCAAACCTCCTGTCCATTTCTATTTCATTTTATATAAACCGAACAGTCGTTATCCCAATTACAACGTGAAGACAACATGGGAACGACGTATTGTTTGGTTTGAAAATTTTTTCCTTCTTTCTTTCTTTTTTTTTTCGCTGAATGTAATTTTGATAAGTTGGATTAAAATTTCCAGCTAATGAACCAAGAAATTGCATTCTTTCTCTTCTAAGCATAAATATGAACTACCTTCAATCTCAAGCTGAGAATGATATATGGCCCAAGAATTGCTAGAGTAGAAATGCCCTTTAAAAGTTCAGCTTGTTAATTTGGTCATTGATCTCATTTTTCATTTTTTTTATATCCGAATAAGGTCGAACACACAGAAGGATTTCGCGTGTTGGGGTCAGAACGGACAGAGGCGCCGGGCTGGAGCAGACGTGCTAGAGTTGGAACAGGCGAAGGGGGGAGTCTTCATGCGAGTTGATCACAAGCACGGAGTGGGCAGGCAGGTTGATCGGACGGAGCGGGTAGGCTACGGGTTGGCTTGGTTGGTGTCGTGTGGGATGGTGTGCTAGGGTGACTCGAAGAGGACGAAGGCGTGAGCCTTGTGGCCGGTTGATGTGTGCGGTAAGTGTGCGGGAGACGGTGGATCGGAACAGTTGAAGGCGTTCAATCAGAGGTGTGGATTGGCTTCGGTTAGAGCGGAGGAAGTAGATTGTGAATGACGGGAGTAGGAACTTCGGCAGGGAATGAGAAAGACGAACGAGAGGGATTGGCTTCAATCGGTTTTTGCATGTCTTTTTAACTGAGAGGAGTCATGAGAGTGAGCGGTTGGGAGCAGGCACTTGCATCGTTTCTCCAAGTGGGGCCGAGGCATAGGATGCAAAGGAGGGTACGTTGCTTCGTGAAGCTGTTCTAATTTTTTGTTGTTGTTGTTTTTTTAAATTTAGTCAACATTATCCTGCACTCCATATTTCCCTTATTATTCAATAAAAAAAAAGTTAAAATTCCCATATGAGGTGCGTCAAATGGCTAAACACCATAGAGTATCATAAATCGCAACTCACCAAAAAAACTCAATGCCTTTCTATCTAATCCACATTATGTGTGGTAAACATATCGTATCACAAATATTAATAGAGCCAAATAATTTGTTACCTTCATAAATGATTACTAATACATAACTTGGCTTTTCATCATGGGAAATAAATATGAGTATAATCCTCCTGTTTCATGAAATGATATTTACTCAATTTGGCAGTAATATTAAATTAATTAAACCTGACAAAATAAAGGAATATTTAAATTAAGCCCGATCTTTTTTCCAAGAAAAAGGCAACATCCATGAATCATGTTGACATCCCTTTAAAAAATTGGGTCAAAAAAGAAAAGGTCATTATCATCTCCATTCAAACAGCGCATGCTCCACTCTTCTAGATAAATGTTTCGAGATTTTATTGGGTGGAAGCTACATCATTATCCCAATAAAAATTTACAAAACAAAACACCTATTGAAACTATTATAATTTTTTTCATGCATAAAAATTGACACCTTTCACGGAGAACCTCCGAGAATGTTGCATGTGTGCATCAAAACAACCAAAATATAAACATTAATCCAAGAGCCATAAAATATATTTTCCTTGGATATTCCCGGATTTAAAAAGGTAATAAGTATTACTATCCTAATTCCAACTAATTCATCTCCCAATATAATATCTTTATTAAAAAGCAAGAATTATATGACCAATATTATCTTCAGGGAAAGCCATAGAAATGAATACAACTTTGATTTTCTAAATCTAAATATTGATCTTCTAAATCTAAATATTGATCCAACTACTCACCGAACCCACAAAATTCCAATAATCCAGATACCTCACAGATGGATATGATCCCTCTAACAAAAGTCCGAATAAAACACTACCTAATGAACCTAAACCATTTATACAATTATACTCAAGAAGAAGGAAACTGTTTCAACACTAAACCAATGCATGCTTAACCATCCATAACCTAGTCCAATATGATTGAATCAAACGCATAGAAATAGATTAACACTTCATCCAAAACTATCATGTAATCACGATGATTAGCCCTAATATATTTCATCCTACAACTTTTTATCATGTAATCACGATGTAATTAATAATTTTGATAGGGAGAAATTGCCAACAGTAACATAAAATCCTATTGTATAAATAGAGGTGTAAGATCCTCAATGAAATGCAAATAATATTCAAATCATTATTTCTCTCTTCAACTATCAATCGATATTACTAGAAATAAAATTACTCGTAAGTGTGATTGGGTTATTGTATCTATCATATAGACGAATGAAAAAATAGATAAGAATATATCTACTTGAGTTGAAGTTGGGTAGTTCAAATGGAGCAATGTCTCCAAAATATAATGCAATAATAAGATATCATGAAAACTTCTTATAAAACAGCATTTAGGTTGATGATATTGTATAGATCCAAGTGCTTGATAGCAAAAGGATCATTAATTTATGTTGAAATAATCTTGAAATTATGATCAACGCCTTCTATCAATGGTAACCCAATAATCCATTGACAACAACTTTCTATTTACAATAATCTATTAATCAGTTAATAACAACCTTCCACCTATAGCAATCTAGCAGTTCATGGATAATAACATTTCATTACTATTTTGTAGTTAATTCTGGATTCCATAATTACAGGATGACTTATAGAATTATTTCATTTATGGATAGATATTTCTTCATATATTTATATGCAGTTTCTCATCCAGTTTCTCATCTTAGTTTTTGCACGGAACAAGGTTATAAAATTCAATAATGCGACTTCTCAATTTCTACTCTTCTTGCCGCGCCTTTTGATTTTCAAAATAGTATCAGGGACAATAAAGTTTTACTCATGGTTAGGCTGACAAGTCCTTCAACATGGAGTCTCTCCTTTAAACCTATGAATCCTTCAATTAAATTAAAAATGCTCTTCGTCCATGTTCACCTCAATATCAACTCCAGGTTCGAGTTGACCGTGCACAACAAAAATCATAAGCAAAAGATGCGACATCGTGCAAAAGTTCTCTGAAAATCATCGACCAAAAGTCAAAATGGCTTGAATGACATCCGTTCATAAAAGGAACAATGTTGATGCGTTTGACACAATAGAAACAGTTAAAATTGATACTCATATTTGCCGAGATTTTTTATCAACAAAAAAATAAAAAACTTGAGCACGTGAAACAAAATGAAATACACAAGCGAGGGATGAAATTTCAACGAGCGAGTCTACACGGTTTTAAATTTAATATTTATTTATTATTATTAAATTAAATTAAATTAATATTTAAATAATTTAATAATAATAATAATAATAATAAATCTAAAAAAATACCCACTTAACCCACTAACTTTACTCACATAATCCTTCACACAAAACACTCCCCCAACTGACCCCTTAATTGGACTCTCTCGCACGAATAAAGCCCCAATCCATACGACCCCTCTTCTCCTCACTTGGATGAAACCCCAATAGCATTCAACCTCCCCACTCACACACAACTCTCTTCACGCAGCAACCCCTTCAACTCTTATTCACACGACCCACAACAGTCGAACAATCTCTTCCTCTCGCTCTCTCTGTATCTCATGCAGAAACCCACGCCAACCAGCCCTCCTCATTCTCGCCCCTCACTACTCGTGATCCCAATTTCCACTCTCTACATCCCCTATGCCGACCGAACTCCCTTGCTGTCCTCGTGCGACCTGAAGACCCAATTGTCGTCACTCCACCCAACTGTCGTGCATCCCACACCCAAGGCCTAGCTCACCTACACCTGCAACTCCACTTCAAATCATCCAGCCCTCGAACCCACTGTTGCGACCTCCTCTTACTGCCCAAAACAAATGCCTTCTTCCTTCCCTATTGGCACACCGAACCGAATCTCGATTCCTCATTGTACTGCAGCCAGTCTCTCATCTCCTTAATCCAACCATTGACTACAGACTCTCCCAGCCAAAGCCGCTACCCCTCACGCCCGCCAACTCCTACATTTCCTCAGGGGCCAACCTACTGTCGCCTACAGCCAAGCTCTACCCTCTCACTTTCTTTCCTTACTATTGCCTAAGACACCCAAACTTACCTTATAAATGTTTCATATATTCACCAATATAAATTCAAAGGACTTTCAATATGAAATTTATGATATGGCTAAACACAACCATAATCACTGTCATTGTCAGGTCCCAAGTCCTAGATGAGAAAAGTGGAGGATTGCATTAGGTAGTCGACAGCCAGCGTAAAACTTGTCAAATAATAATGACATGAATCCTTTAAGAAATTGTGTTAATGCTAGGGTGTCCCCTGGAAGCGACGCGCTGTATGGCCTGAATACAGCAACAAGTGGGCAAGAGCCGCTGTACCGGCGCCCGGGTGCGGTGTTAAATAGGCAAGGGTTCCCACATCAAGGACGGATGTGGGCAAAGAAGCTAGTCCATGAAACTAAAATGAGGATAGGAACTTGAAATATAGGTTCCCTTACAGAAAAATTAATGAAATTAATAGATATTATGATTCATAGGAAGAAAAATATTCTGTGCATTCAGGAAACTAAATAGGTTGGAGAGAAGGCTAAGAAGATTGATAGTTTAGGATTTAAACTTTGGTATTCTGATAGGAGTTGTACTAGAAATGATGTAGGTGTGATTTTAGATAAGAGTTTGAAGGATAATGTTATAAAAATTACTAGAATTGGAGATGGAATTATAACTTTAAAGATTATTGTTGATGCTAAGATTGCTAACATTATAAGTGTTTATGCTCCTCAAGTGGGTTTGGATATGGGTTCAAAATTAAAATTTTGGAATGACTTAGAAGAATTAATACAAAAGATACCTTTTGAAGAAAGAGTTTTTATTGGAGGAGATTTAAATGAACATGTTGGTAGAGAGGTAAATGATTTTAAAAGCATTCATGGTGGCCATGGGTTTGGAACGATAAATGAATGTGGTAAGTCCATATTAGATTTTTGTTTAACTTATGATTTTTTTAATTGCTAATACCTTATTTAAGAAAAGAAATGAGCATCACATTACTTATAAAAATGGATATAGTACAACTCAGATAGATTATTTTCTTATAAGAAAAATAAATCTTTTAGATTGCAAAGATTATAAAGTTATTTCGAGTGAAAATTTATGTACTCAACATCGTTTATTAGTTTTGGACTTTAAGATAAATGGACAGAAAATAAAAAATAAAATAAAATGATATTTTAGGATTAGATGGGGGCATTTAAAAAATATTAACAAAAATATTTTTGAGAGTAAGATTTTAAATCTTAAGATTTTGTCTGTGCATGAGGATGCTAATGTTATGTGGGAAAAAGTAGCTAGTGATATTAAAAATATTGTAAAAAATGTGCTTGGAGTTTCAAAGGGAAAATCTCCTAATAGTAAAAATAGTTGGTGATGGAATCCAAATGTGCAAGAAAGAATTAAAAATAAGAAGATTTGTTATAAAAATTGATTTAATTATAAAAATTCTGATAATTGAGAAATATATAAAGAGGCACGTAAAGAATCTAAGAAAGCAATATGCGATGCAAAGAGATTAGCTTTTAGTAATTTATATAATAGATTAGATACTAAGGAGGGAGAAAGATATATGCATAAGTTAGCCAAACAAAGAGATAGGAGTAGTAAGGATTTTGTTCAAGTGAAGTGTATTAAGGATAAAGATCAAAAAATACTTTTCTTAGAAGATGGTATTCAACAAAGGTGGATGAGGTATTTTACTAAATTTTTTAATGAAGAATGTGAAAATACAATTGACTGTAGTGACCTTAGCACCCTAAATGAGAATAAAGATTTCTGTTTTTATCGGCGTATTGGTAAATTCGAAGTTAGAGAGAGTTTAAAGAAAATGAAGGGTGGAAAGTTGTTGGACCTAATGATATTCCAATAGAGGTGTGGAAATGCTTAAGAGATGAAGGAATTTCTTGGCTTACTAAACTTTTTAATACTATTTTGAAGAATAAAAAGATGCCAGATGAGTGGAGAATGAGTGTGTTAATCCCTATTTTTAATAATAAAGGTGATGCACAAGATTGTGTGAATTATAGAGGAATTAAGTTAATGTGTCATACTTTAAAACTATGGGAGCGAGTTATAGAGCGTAGGTTGTGACGTGATACTAATGTTTCTCAAAATCAATTTGGATTCATACCGGGTAGGTCTACTATGGAAGCCATACATTTATTAAGAGGTTTGATGGAGAAATATAGAGAGAATAAGGAGGATTTACATATGATATTTATTGATTTAGAAAAAGCATATGATAAAGTTCCAAGAGAAGTGTTATGGAGAGTTCTTGAAAAGAAAGGAGTTAATAATGCTTATATTCAAATCATTAAAGATATGTATGCAGGAGCTATTACTTGTGTTCAAACACAAGGTGGTTTGACCAAGTATTTCCCCATTTCGGTTGGATTACATCAAGGATCAGCCTTAAGCCCATATCTTTTTGCTTTAGTCATGGATGTTCTCACTAGACATTTGCAAGAGGATATACCTTGGTGTATGCTTTTTGCTGATGATATTCTTCTTGTTGATAAAACTAAAGAGGGAGTTGAAGGTAAACTTGAATTGTGGAGGTCAACCTTAGAGTCTAAAGGTTTTCGCTTAAGTAATCTAAAACGGAATATATGGAGTGTAATTTTAGTAATAATGGACCTAGTGAGGGGCTTGTGACTTTGGGCGATCAAGTCATTAATAAGAGTACACGTTTTATATATCTTGGCTCTATGATTCAGAGTGATGGTGAAATAGATGTGAATATTATCAGCAAAATTCAAGTTGGATGGTTGAAGTGGAGGAATGCATCGGGCTTGTTGTGTGATAGAAAAGCATCCCTCAAACTTTAGGGAAAATTCTATAAGATGGTGGTGAGACCTGCAATGATTTATGGTGCCGAATGTTGGCCATTAAAAGAGAAGCATAATACTAAGTTAAGTGTTGCAGAGATGAGGATGCTCAGGTGGATGAGTGGCTTTACCCTTAGAGATAGGATACGAAATGAGCATATACGTGAAAAGGTTGGAGTAGCTTCAGTGGAAGATAAGATTAGAGAGAGTCGCCTTAGATGGTTTGGTCACATAAAATGGCGGCCTCCCGATGACCTGGTTAGGAAAGTAGAGGTACTAGATTTGACTTATGTTAAGAAAGGTAGAGGTAGACCTAAAAAACTTGGTTAGAAAATATTAGAAATTATCTTTCTTTATTATATTTAAACGAGAATTTGACTTTTAACAGGACACAATGGAGAAAAAGGATTCATGTAGCTGACCCCACGTAGTGGGATAAAGGCTTGATGTTGTTGTTGTTGTTGTTGCTGCTAAACACAATCATAGTTCCATTCTAGTCAGACCAACAAATCCATCCAACATTTTGCTTTAGTCCAAAGTGATGTGTTGGGACCATCTAAAGTCAAAAACATCTCTGGAGTCCAATGATATATTTCCTTAATTAACAATTACACCCATATAACTTGAGCTTTCTTAATAAAAAAAGTAAAAATATGATAAATTTTTAAAAATTTGAATACTAAAAACTAACAATGCCAAAGAATAGTTTAAATTGACCTTAGGAAATTATCTCCTACAACATAGTATTCATCAAAGCACATAAGTCAACACCCCTTAACAAAATGAGGTTGTTGATAGGAATATGGTGAAGGTAACTAGATTACTAATATTCTCCAAAAATATTTGAATTATCTTTTAGGAGAAATCCTAACTACTACATATATAATTAATAGAATACCCTCAATAGTACTTAAACTTTAAATAATTCTTTATTCAATTCCCAAGACCAAAACCATTCCTTCCATTCCTCAAAAATTTTGGGTGTTCAATCTTCATTCACCTTCACTATTAGCACCAGAGCAAATTAGACCCTAAATCTATCGAGGACATCTTGCTAAGAATTTCAACGTTGGAACTTACACTATCATCAAAACCCATAGACAATAACCATCTCATTGCCCCTCATTCAGCCTAATGAATTGTTACCGGAACTGCAAACTCCCTCATCACTTTATCGATATATCCAATCTACTAAAGCCTCACCATAATTAAAAACTACCTCAACGCCTTGCCAATATACCTAACATATGCAAAATGAGATGTGTCATATACTAGGAACACATCTCCAACAAATCCAAGAATTCAAACCTAGTTTAAGGACCAATGAAGTACAAACTAGTGAAAATAAATCTGTAGATGATGATAATGAACTCCTTTGTTCACTTGTTTTAAGTAAAGGAATGAGTTCATGCACAAAACATCCAATTTAAGATTTCATAACTTATAAAAGACTTTAACCTAAATTTTGCGCTTGTCACTTCAAATGATAAAATACAGATTCCCTCAGGTGGAAGAAAGCTGTAATGGAGAAATCTAGAGCTAGGAAAGAAAGATATATGGGAAATTTTGAACTTCCACCAAAAACATTTGATTGGATGCAAAAAGATCTTTACAGTCAAAATTAAAATAGATGAGAGTGTGCAAAAGTCAAAGTCAAATTTGTTGCAAAGTAAAGTACAATCAATTTTATGGTATCGCATATCAAGAAATTTTCTCTTCTTTTCAAACTCAATATAATTTCAGTTTTGTTGTCTTGCAGTAAATTTATATTGGCCTCTAAATCAACTTTACAATAAGAATGTGTTTTTGATTAGGACCTTGTGTAGTAAGCATACATGGCAATCTCACTAGGAGTAGAAAATCAGAGGACCCCATTAAGATATAAAAACTAAAAAAAAAACTTTATATGTCCTCAAAAATTCTCCTCATCTATTGTTTGACAAGTTCTCCAAATATGTTGAAAAGTGTAAATACACTCAAAATCAAGCAGATCGCTCTCTTTACTAACCAGGTTTTAAAAAAAAGGCAATTTTGATTGTACGTGTGAACGATGACAAGTGAATTCTAGGAAGAGCAAATCAGATCAAAAAACATTTCTAAAAAGAGAATTTAAGGTAAAAGATTTAGAAAATCTAAAATATTTTATTGATATGGAGGCAGCACAATAAAAACAAGGAATTGTTATTTGCCAAATAAAGCATATTATTGATCTACTTCAAGAAATAAGAATGCTTGGATCTAATCTCACAGTAGCCCCAATGGACCCAACAAAAAAATTTAGGATCACCACTAACAATCTAGTATAAACGCCTTAGGAAACTCATCTACTTCTCTCCTACTTGTCCTGATATTCCCTCTTGGTGTTGTAATCCAATAAATGAATAATCCTAGTGAAAACCACGTGAAAGTTATTAACCACATTCTAGCATACCTGAAAATGGTATCAGAAAAAAAGCCTATTATATGAAAAGCCATCCAACTAGAAAATAAAAAATTTCACGCAAGTTAATTGGGCCGAAGGCACAATTAGGCCGAAGATCCATCACTAGTAGGTATCATCAACTTCTCATTTGTCCTGATATTCCCTATCAGTGTAGTAATCCAATACGTGAATGACCTTGATGAAGACCACTTGGAAGTTGTTAATCACAATCTAAGATATCTCAAAATGATGAGAAGAAAAGCCCTATCATATAAAAAGTTATTCAACAAGAAATCAAAATTTCTACAAAAGTTCATCAGGCTGAAGGCACATCAAACCTTTGCCACTAGCTGCTATATTCATGTACAGGGAAACCTAGTTACATGATGAAATAATAAATAATTTATAATCTCAAAAAAATAGTGTTGAAGTTGAATACACGGGCAACGACATTTAGTATTTATAGATGAATGAGATTAAACAGATTATTGGAAGAACTAAATTATCAAGTAAAAAAATCTCTAAAACTATATTGTGACAATCAAGTTATCATAAACATCGGAAAAAAACCTACACAATGATCGAATTAAACAAATTGAGATAGACTGATATTTCATACAACAACAATAACAATATCAAACCATTATCCCACTACATGGGGTCAACTACATGAATCATTTTTCTCCATTGTGTCCTGTTAAAGAGTCAAATTCTCATTTAAATCTAATAAAATAGGACATTTCTAATATTTTCTAACCAAGTCTACCTCTACCTCTCTTAGCATAGGCCAAATCTAATTCATATACTCTCCTAACAAGGTTATAAGAAAGCCGATATTTTATGTGACCAAACCATCTAAGGCGACTCTCTATAATCTTATCTGCCACTGGAGCTACTCCAACCATTAACATATATTCTAGTTTTGCATTCTGTCTCTAAGAGTAAATTATGTTCCAATAAAACTACTAACATATTCACAATAGCCTCGCCAAAAAATGAGTTTTGATAATTTAATCAAGCTGTGTATGATTAGCCTATATAACCTAATTTGAAGAGTGGTTAAATAATTTAATCATTTATGTAATATAGTTAACTATGGTTTCAAATAAAGATTAGCTTCCACATTTGTTTCTTTCCTTAATAGTTGTTTTCCCACTCACTTATGTACAACTTCTCATCTTTTTTTACACAAAATAAATGAATAAAATTAAGCCCTAAAATGTTCTACTTTCTACACTCCTCTCTTCACCCTTTAATTTTCAAAAATATTTATATAAATTGAGAGCAGGATAAAAATAAGAATGTTAAGATTTAAGCTACAAAATTAGAATTGATGGGTAAAAAAAATGATTATATTAGAAGAAAGATAGAAGTTAAATCTTTAAACAATAATACAATTATAAACAAAATTTAGTTTGGATATGTTTAACGAATGGTGAAAAATGCAGTGATTAGACAAATAAATAAACTAATATCATAGGATTAGGAATTAGGAAGGGGAACATAAGATAATAAAAACAACTGAAGAATAAGTTTAATAACATAGGAAATGCTCTATAAAAAAAAAAGAGAGAAATCATAAAGCCAACCCTAAATTGTTGGGATATCACCAAGAATGATGACGATGTACAAATATAAGGAGAGTCACTTACATCTATGTCAGTTGTCATATGGATGGTCACAAAGCATCAATTAAGTGTACCTTTATTTGAGGAGCAGAGTTTTATTCTTATAAAAATAAGGTAACTACCTGATGGAATTGAAACTTAAAACAGAGAACATAATTTCCTGGGGATTACCATACTAACAGCTACCAGTAAGAATACATACAACTCAAAGGACTCATAATCAAAATGAACTTACCTGTTTGCATGTCCTAAATTAAAAATGCATTGGATATAAGCTATTATTTGGTGATATCTTTTTGGAAACACAGATAATGATTAAAAAATAAAATATCTAGATGTTCAAGATGCTCATCGACAAGATGAAATAAAGAAGACCCACATTAAATTTACAGCCCTTTCAAAACACTTTATGATTCTATTGGGAGGGTAGAAGCAGCCAAGGCAATAGCTCTAACCCTGCTTCCACTCCCACCCACCCGAAGATCCAGGTATGTAATGTTTCCGACAGGGGGGCCTAGCAGCCTGCCTACAGTAACGTGTCTGGGGCAGCATCATGTGTGAGCTGCCTCCCCAAACAAAGCATATAATTACAACTCTATTGCAACTTGTGATTCACTGTGCAACAGCTCATGAAGCATCATAAAAAATTCGTTATAGTCGTTATAGAGCTCGAATCTGGGCCTCGAGAACTAAGGAGAATCTGTATCAGATTCTGCCTAAGCACCCATAATTTGAATACACCATAACGAGAAATTTCAAGGAAACAACTTACAGAGCGCAAGTCCCAACCAGAAACTTTCCCGTATGGAGACAACTTGCGTATCCTTTCTTTCTTAACCTCCCATAATTCACCAGATAATGCATCACTTGGTTTAGGAACTCCACCATTTGTTGCCTGGTTAGAAAGAAATAATTATAGTCAGAGTGATGCTAAATTAGTTTTGTCATAGAAAAACCACGTAGCAAAATCTTCACCTTTGACTGCTGATCAGGTGAATTCTGACCAGCACCCTTTAGGGGGAGTCCAGGAGGTGCCTGACCACTGGCAGCTTTTGCCTGCGAGACAAAAAAAGGCCACTTTTTCAGAATTAGTAACATATATATATGCTAAGAGGATATTGACGCACCCTTATAATAACTATTTGGAAGCATTTTAAATGTAGAATTGTAATGATAGTACTAATATAGCACCAAAAATTGGCATTCATTACTAGATATATAATTCCATCTCACTTACAGGCCCACCTTTACTTCCTCAATGGCAATCGTGCTGGGAACGCGACGATGTTCCTTGCGACGGGGTGCTTCTTGATCAACTACATCTTTCATTTTAACCCCCGGAATAGCTGATAAATTTACTATTACCCTTTCCACATTTTCATCATTTCCAAATTCCTTATTCAGATCCCCGTTAGAAATAGGATGATTTTTTTCACCATGTCTTGGCATGCCAGCCTTTTGATCCTCAATGGATAGGCTAACATGGACAATTTTTACTTTAGCTTCCCATAATTGAGCCATAACCTGGTCAATAGCTTGTGATGTATTTTTCAACATTCTATCAGTATCAAAATGATGCGCTGGATGTTGGCTCCAAAGAGGATATGCCCATGGAGGAGGCTTCGGTGACTGCAGATCTCCATTTGCCAGAGGAATTATTCCTCTAGAGAGCTTTTGAACATCAGAAGTCGCCTTTGTTTGGCTGATTAGGAAAAAAGAAAAGAATGCCAATATGGTTAGGAAGTCTATATCAAACATGCTTTTGATTGAACCCACTAGACAAATGACAATGGGATGCTAAAGAAATAAATCAAAACAATATAAATGATGAACAACGAATAGATATGTGAATAACTTTCATACCAGGGTGATTCACATTTCAAAACTTCAACACATATTAGATAAGGCGCCTTCTCCCTGGAATTAAGAAGGACAGCTTCATCCTCTGGTATTTGAACAACACGATACATCCCCTTCCCCATAGGAAAACAAAGTCCTACAATTCAATTATGTAAAAGATAAAATATATTGATAAATTTCATTCTTTTTGAAAAGGAGATAAACCACATAATCACCTATCATGACAATAAAAATAAAGTGAGGAATTCCATTCCGCATCTCCAGTAGAGTGGGAATCTACATTATCAAATGGCCAAAGGATAAAAATGCAGATCAAACTCACACCGATTGGACAAAAATAAAGAAGGTAAGAACAAGTGTGGCAAAGAAATTGAGATCTAGCATAACACCAAATGCATTCTTTGAGAAACTTAACTAGCAATGAATTCATAAAAGATGAGAGTTGATGATGATTTCAGTGATGCAAAAGCAATGAAGAAATAATATTCTGGAATTCTATAAAGAACAAAGTTATGGGGCATATGACTATAAGCTAGAGTCAGACTGATAAATTCCCTGAGCAGATCTATATCCATCCAATTTTAACCTAGTAAATGCTTCTCGCATGAGCGGTGACGAGCAAATAGATTCTCTACCAATTCTGTCTCCATAAAGATTATTAAATAAAAGAGACTGTAATCAATTTTGCCCTCATTAAAACACCACAAATTTGAAAATGAAGCATTGAATTACAATTTCATATACTCCAACACAACCATAAACAGGCTCAAATCAAGTTGAACTGTTGTCATTCAAAAATTAAGATAGCATGCAACTAGAAAATACTAGTATACATTCATGTCTACATTAAGATAAATTTATATATATGATAATGAATAATAACTGCAATAAATCAAGCTATTTACTAGCACACTGCACTATAGAGGCTAAACTTCATTGAAAAAAGCATCACCTATTACAAACTAGATATTGATGTGGTTAATCAAAATTGACCAACAATCACATCTGAAAATGAGTTCAAGCATTTGTCCGCATTAAGTGTTTGAGCTCACCTTCAAAGTGGTAAGAAAATGAGCTACATTGTTAGATCGTCCAAAGTCACATGTCCTTACCATATAAAAAATGGAAACAATGTAAGTCAAATAATGAAACATCATTTAATATAATAATCATTAGTTTCATGAGAAAACCTAGTGAGGAAAGTTTGAAAAACTTGCAAAAACGTTAGATGCATTTCTAGGAAACCAAGTCTGATTTACATTAGCTTGTCTCAGTTGAAAGGTGCATGAATAGACTAACGTCGATCAATCCAGTACCAAAACAAGCCTTGGCAAACCAAATCAACCCCCTAACAAGCCAGAATAGGCCAATTTGACACCTATACAAACTTGATCCAACTTGGGGTCTGTCAGCACATGTTTTGACATCATCTTTCTTTTTTCATCGCCAATTGATGGTTTTATGAGACTAGTATTATCCATGTGCCACCTGTCGGAACCCCACACATAGCATGGAGTGTTGGTTGCTGATGAGCAAGTAGTTTCTTGTTTTTTGAGCCCTCTCAATTGAAAACTATGGAGTAGATAAGCTTTGTTGATCATCATATCACTTAATTATATCACATCACCACCACATCATACCGCCACACCACTATTATAAGCCATCACTGCCATAAACACCAAATGGCCTCTAAGCTTTCCAAAAGGCTAAGAAGAAAGAAATTGTTAGTGAATTGGGATTGCTGCCTCGGTCACCTCCATCGCATATTATCACCCCAATGACATATCTATCACAACCCAATCCCACTCAAACTAATCTGAACCAAATAGGCCATGACAACTCAACTAAACCAGTTGAATTAAACATGGTTAGCTCAATTTGACCAAATCAACTCGCCAATTTGTCTAGAAGGAAAGGTCTCCATCATGCATCTAGAGCTAATTACTCAACTTTATTCACAACCTCTCAGCTTAAACAATTAAAAAGAAGAATAGTACAGAAGAAAAGTATTAATCAAAAAGAAAATCAAGAATTAAACATAAGAAAGAGAAACTCATGTTCTACTAAAACTAGAAAAAATAAATAAATAGTTAATATAATACATTTGAATAGGAGCACAAAAAGTCAAACAAAATCCAACATTAATTATTACAAAAACTTAGCCATCATGCTAACTGCACAATCTACTACTAGCTAATAATGAAACTAATGCCGGCCAACCTCACACTAATCATCTTGTCTGGCTGTAAAATATCAAATATAAAATCAAGGAGTAATTAACATAAAAGTTGGTTGAAGATATCAAAAGGACCAAGTGAGGTTTTGGTTACAACAAGATCAACTCCAGTTATCAAGAAACATGATTGGCAAGGCACAAAGCTACTCGACCTCAAGGCAATTAAGTTTATTATGCCAGTACAACCATTTAAGCCATCCTACATGCAATTCAAACTATCCCTTATTCGTCATATTGTTAATCTTATTAACTTTAACAACACCCTGTTGAGATCACATGACATTTAAGGCTGTACCAATAACCACACAACATCAACAAATATATTCATGTCAATGATTGCATAGTCTGGCAAGATCGGGATCATATATCACCAACAAATTCATCAATTTCGAAGATTACACAACATTGATATTATATCCTTCAGTGAACTACATTAAACATCTCACTTCCACTGACATTGAATTTAATGCAGCTGACATGATTATATGCTACATTGAAAATTTGACCACCATTAGAAACCCTAGGACATGTCGT
Organism: Dendrobium chrysotoxum; assembly: GCA_019925795.1. Lineage (NCBI taxonomy): Eukaryota > Viridiplantae > Streptophyta > Magnoliopsida > Asparagales > Orchidaceae > Dendrobium > Dendrobium chrysotoxum. The sequence goes on along the minus strand of CM034306.1, from coordinate 26,751,819 downwards.
AGGCAAAACCTAGCATTAGGACATATCATCGCCTATATCTTAGATGCCAAATACCATCTTATGTATCCTACCTTGAAAAACCACTTCCCCGTCTACTACACCGATAATTTTTTTCATCTCCTCTTTAGTGACAGACGTCGGGGAGCACAGCCAGCAAAGGAGCATGATTCAGATGAGGAAGGGAGAGCACCAGCCCATGAGGCACCAACATATGTGGCACTAGAACTAGCAGCAGCTCCTGCCTTCCCGCCAACACCTCCTGATTCTTTGATAGAGCATTTTAGTCGATTATAGATGTGATTGGAGACCCACATTCAGGAGTCTACTGCACGCTGGGAGCAATTACAGAAGCAGATCCAGCAGCAGCACGAGGCCAATCATCCATGGTTCACTGATCAGTTCACCTTACTACACCATTACTTTCAGCCACCGCCACCGCCACCGCCACCACCATCGGATCAGAGCCCGTTTGACAAGTAGTGTATCTAGCTTGTGATGTTTTGTATTTTGCTTTTATGGTACTTTGTTTTCTCATCTTTTGCTTTCCGTTGTTGTAATGTTCCTCTTTTTGATAATGTCAAAATGAAGGAATGTTTACTTCTAAAGAATGGGATAGAAGTTCATGGATAAAAAAACAAGTGAAATAAGTGAAGATGTTATAAAAGATGATTCTTTTTGGCATAGTATAAATTATGCTATAAAGATTAAAAGATATTTAATTAAGGTGCTAAGAATGGTTGATGGTGAGAAGGTCACAGCTATGAGATTTATTTATTAAGCAATGAATAAGGCTAAAGAAGACATACAAGAGATTTGGGCAATGAAGAAGGTGCCAATAAAAAATTTTCAAAAATTATAAATGAGAAGTGGGATCGCCAGTTACACCAACACTTATATGACGTATTATTTAAACCCTCAATTTCATTATGATAGGAACTTTCAAGTTGATAACGAGATAAAAATTGATTTATAAGCATGCATAGATAAGCTTGTTTCTTGAAGGAGACTACCTCAAAGTAAAATGATCAACTTGATGATTTTCATTTGAAAAATGAAATGTTTGGATTTAGAGCAGCACAAGCATTTTACAAAACATGCTCTCCTGGTATATTTGCACATTTATAATTTTAAATTTGAATGTTTATGTTCAAGCTTCTTATTTGAATATATATTCATAATATACTTTTCATTTTAATGTAGAATGTTGGTGGGTTCAATTTGGGGATAATATTCTCAAATTAAAAGCATTTGCAGTTAAAATTCTTAGCCTAGCATGTTCGGCTTCTACATGTGAGCGTAATTGGAGCGCATTCAATTAAATTCATACAAAGAGAAGGAATAGATTGACGACGGGACATATAAACAAACTTATTTATGTTTGTTTAACAAAAAATTGAAAGATAGACATCTCAAATTACAGAAATAAAGAATTTGCGACGATGAATCAGATCCTTTACTTATTAATGATTTACAATCTGATCATGATTGGATTATTGCTAAGAGTGATGTTCTTGAAGTTGAAGGAGAAACTTAAGTAAATGTGAAGAATGAAGCAATTATTGTGGGCAAGGTTTATTGAATTGGGATCAGCTTCTTCTGCACAAGCATATAAAAGAAAGAAATAAAATACAGTTGGAGCTTCAAAAAAATCCACTTAAATATAATGAATTATTTTTTATACAACAACAACATCAAGCCTTTGTCCCATTGCGTGGGGTCTGCTACATGAATCATTTTTCTCCATTGTGTCAGGTTAAGAGTCAAATTCTCATTTAGATTTAATAAAGAAAGTTCATTTCTAATATTTTCTAATCAAGTCTTTTTAGGTCTACCTCTACCTTTCTTAACATAGGTTAAATATAATACATCTACTCTCCTAACTGGGTCATCGAAAGGCCGTTGTTTTATGTGACCAAACCATCTAAGGCAACTCTCTATTCTTATCTGCCATTGGAGCTACTCCAACCTTTACGCGTATATGCTCATTTTGTATCCTATCTCTAAGAGTAAAGCCACTCATCCACCTGAGCATCCCCATCTCTGCAACACTTAACTTAATATTATGCTATTAATTTATTATTTTATTTTAAAATACAACTAATGAAATGTTAATCAATAGAGGAGATAAGAAAAAAATATTATAACTGAAGAAAATTTTGAAGATAACTTTGACATAAATTATGAGGATTCTCCTCAAGACTGTCAAAGCGATGATGAGATTGCCTTGGGTCTTAATCCAAAGAGCGTGTTTATGTTTTAAGTGAGTATTTAATTTGAATATTATGTTCCAATAACATTTACCTTAAAATAAGTTGTTATATTCATAATTTACTTAATAGTTCATCATTTTTATGACATATTGATCATTTTTTAGTACTTTAATTTTTCAATTTTTAGGCTTATGCCTCAATCCGCCTAGTAGCTTACGTTTAACCTCGCTAAGGCAAAATGCCTCGATTCCCGATTTCTCCTTTTTAAACCTTAGGTTGAACTAACCTGGCCGAATGATTTAGGCAAGTGCAAGTCAAATTCTACCCCAGTTAACTCATTTCGACCAATGCAACCATAACGTGGGCAACGCCCAATTCACCGACATGGAATGCACCCAAAGCATATATGGCTGAACTACCATGTATCATCACTCAAGAATGTATTTTCTTAGAGTTTATATAATTATTTGTTTAGCACATATATACTAAAATCTAGCTTGACACCTTAGAAGCGTGCAGAACATGTTGAAAGACTACTTAGTTATTAAGCATTAAGACTTCTCCTAGGCATGTGTGCCTCAAAAAATAGATGTCTCCATTTTGAGTTAATTACATGCAGATACACTTCAAAGATAGGGTTGCTAAATATTGCAGAACTTTCCAACAAGAGGATCATTTGGTATACAACAATATTAAAAAATTATCCAGTAAGTTTACTTGATTACAAATGCATGATTGAGTAAAACAACATTTGACTGATAATATACAACAACAGCATCATCAAGCCTTTATCTCATTACATGAGATCAGCTACATGAATCCTTCTTCTTCATTGTGTCTTCTAAAGAGTCAAAATCTCATTTAAATCTAATAAAATATATCATTTCTAATATTTTCTAACCAAATCTTTTTACGTCTACCTCTATCTTTCTTAACATAAGACAAATCTAATACATCTACTCTCCTAACCGGGACATCAGAAGACCGATGTTTTATGTGTACAAACCATCTAAGACGACTCTCTCTAATTTTATCTATCACTGGAGCTACTCCAACCTTTTACATAAATACTCGTTTCGCATTCTGCCTCTAAGAGTGAAGCCACTCATCCACCTAAGCATCCTCATCTCTACAACACTTAACTTAATTTTATGCTTCACTTTTAATTGCCAACATTCTGTGTCATAAAGCATTGCAGGTCTCACCACCATCTTATAGAATTTTCCCTTAAATTTGAGGGGTAATTTTTATCACACAACAAGCCCGATGCACTCATCTACTTCAACCATCCAACTTGAATTCAACTAATAATATCCTCATCTATTTCACCATCATTTTGGACAATTGAACCAAGATATCTAAAACGTGTACTCATACTAATGATTTGATCGCCCAAAGTCACAATCCCACCATTATATCTATTAGTACTAAAATTATACTCCATGTATTCAGTATTAAATTTACTCAAACAAAAACATTCAAACTCTATGGTTGACCTCCATGTTTAAGTTTTCCTTCAATTCCGTCTCTAGTCTTATCAACAAGAAGAATACATCATCTGCAAAAAGCATACACTAGGGTACATCCTCTTGCAAATGTTTAGTAAAAACATTCAAGACTAAAGCAAAATGATATGAGCTTAAAGATGATCATTGTGTAACCAAACTGAAATAGGAAAATACTTGGTCAACCCATCTTGTGTTTGAACACCATAACAACTCCTGCATACATATCCTTAATGACTTGAATATAAACATTATTAACTCTTTTCTTTTCTAGAACTCTCCAGAGCACTTCTCTAGGAACTTTAGCATATGCTTTCTCTAAATCAATAAATATCATATATAGAGCCTCCTTATTCTCTCAATACTTTTCCATCAAACCTCTCAATAAATATATAGTTTCCATAGTAGACCTACCCAGCATAAATCCAAATTGATTTTGAGAAACATTAGTACACGACATAACCAATGCTAAATAACTCTCTCCTGTAATTTTATTGTATGCCGCATTAACTTAATTCATTTATAATTCGCACACTCTTGTGCATCACCTTTATTCTTAAAAATAGGAATCAACACACTCATTCTCCAATCATCTAGCATCTTATTAGTCTTCAAAATAATATTGAAAAATTTGGTGAGCCAAAAAATACCTTCATCACCTAATCATTTACACACCTCTAATATCATCAGGTCTAACAACTTTTTACACTTCATTTTTCTTTAAAGCCATTCTAACTTTAGTTTTACTAATACGATGATAAAAACAAAAATCTATATTTTCATTTAGGTTGCTAAGGTCACTAAATCGATCATATTCTCACAATCTTCATTGAAAACTCATCGAAATATCTCATCCATCTTTATTGAATATCCTCTTCTAATAGAAATATTTTTTGATCTTAATCCTTAATACATTTCACTGGAACTAAATCCTTGGTTCTCATATCTCTTTTCTTGGCTAACTTATACATATATCTTTCGCCCTCCTTAATAATATAATCTATTATATAAAGAAATTAAAATTGTATTTATTGAGATAACAATGAAAAATAAGTATTTCATTATTAATTATTAATACCAACTAATAATAGTAACATCATAATAAATTAAACTATTAAATAAATTTAAATTGTCTTTTTTTTTTTTTTTGGCATGGAAGTGAGGAATAAAGAACAATAAATTGCAAATATCTATTAGTCAATAATATAGTTTATACATGTGTGTAATTATAGTATATATTTATTCAGTACAAGAAAACAATAATATAATAATCAGAAACCTGCATGGAGTTCCATAAAGCTTAGCAGGCCAAATAAACATAGAATTGAGTTAACATGAATCATGTTCGTATAAAACAAGTTGTCATCAATAGAAATATCTCTGATTAAATTTGACTTCTCATAATGAGTTCTATCCACTGCCAAATAGCATCAGAACGCATTAATACTTAGCAAGAACATCCAATGATTCATGCCACATTTACTTATGTTCATTTATATGTAAGAGTACATATATTGGAGTAATTATCCATCTGGTCCATAAACAGCACTTGTAAATTTATTGTATCTTGCTCATACATAGCACTAGAAACATGGTCATGAATTAATTAAAAAGATTTAGCTAGAGCAAATTAAACGCCAATAGCAGCTATTGAAAGGAATCAATGGAGAATAGAAGAATAGATTAACCCTAATTGTTGGATAAGGCACCAAAAGGTGATCAGAAAATGATAGGATGAAATCCTGTTAACTTCTAATAACATCATATGTGCATGGGGTTTTGAATAATCTGTTTGCACCACAAGCAAAAGCTTTTGGTCATATACAACATAGAACCACTTGAGTAGCTGCATTACTACAGATTTTTAAAACTTTTACTATTATGAAGGACATGTTTATTACCAAAACATATTAGGAAAAAAAACTTGGGAGGTTTTAGAGTTTCAATATAATAGGGAATAAAAATGTATCATAATGTACATAACTCTAACCTAGATTACAGTGTGTATACTAATTTATATAATTCTGCAACAAGATATTATTCGATAGTGTTTCGAAGCTCCTGTTTCTATATATGTGATATACATATAAAGAGCGAGAGAAAGAGAGAGAGCATCAACAGGATATACGTGAGTACCTCCATTCTTTTGATATTCAGATATTTGAGAATTGATTTCCTGAAGGGACTGGTAGCACAGATAAAGTCACAAGTTTAGAAAGCGCACCAAAATAAAGAAGACAAATTAAAATTCAGCTAAAGTTCAGTTGCATAAAAAATTTTACCTCTCGAAGAGCAACTTTCCGGTCTTCAATAGGGAATATGTCCACCAAGCCATACGAGGTATCACATAAACATTGAACAAACTCTAGTGAGGCATGATATGCTCCTTTCCGGATTTGTGAAATCAAATGATCTGGTATAGGAGGCTTTGTGGATGATCTTTCCAACCGTTGCCTCGGTGAGCCAGGGTGTAATTGCTAAGCACAAGTGAACAATGAAAAAGAGAAAATAAATAAATAAAATTTGAAACAATTGCATAGTTTGACGAGAACCAAGTGAACTTGGCTGGATAATTTAATTCACACTTCAACGGATATTAGAGGAGACATTATCAACCCACTAATTCTGAAACAAGAATGTAAAGCCATTAGTACACAAAATAGGCCCATAAAAGACTAAGCATCAGTTACCAATGGAATACATTGGCATGAATAATTGATTGGTTTTGTCTATTCTCACAGTTAAAGGAGTTCATCAAGCAAGTTTGACAGTTCCTACAACAGGAAGGTCTGAATCGATTGAAGGATATTTTAGCTCTAAAATGCTAGAATAGCTTGCATAATTTTGTGGAAGTTTATCTGGGGGGGGCTGTTGCTGGCATTACATGCTCATGGCATTTCAAACATGCATTTTCAATTTTTCACATATCAAGCCCTTTATGATATAAAAGCATACTATATCAGGCCCTTTAATCTATTGCACTAAAACAGGCCTGAATGACGCCATTGGAGTCCACAAACTCTTGATTTCCTCTGAGAATGTTTGATAAGTTGTCCGAACAAACTTGGGCTATAATTAAAGTAGCATTATATGCAATGACTGCACGCTCACTTGCAAAGTTCAAGTGCAGAAAGATAGCACAATGAGGTACAGAATCTAGCATTATGACTGAAGATGACATTATTCATATTTTGTCCACTTTGCTACAAAACTCGCACTATACTGCGGTTTGAGTAAAAGCATACTAAATAACCCCAAAGCTTTAAAACACATGCTCTGCTTCCTAGGAACAAAGCTCAATATCCAGTTATGTAACTCCTCTTCATTATTGGATATTAAGATGACCATGATGGTGGTCATCACTATTTTGAGGATCGTTAGTGCATCAAAGGAAGCATATCAAGGAGCTCCATAGGAAATTGATAAAAAAACACTCATTTGAATCAACTCACCAACGAAAAACCAAAAGCTAAGACAAGGAATGCAATAGAGCATCTAATTCTAATAGTCAGATAAACAGTTAATTCGTCCAGACTATTTAAGAGAACAGACTGCCATCATAAAGAATCGATTGGCAAAGCATTGTAATAGCATAATAGGCCATGCATACCTCTCTCGGTTTTCTAGAACCAAAAAGCTCAGAATCTTCAATAGACCGATCTCGATCACGAAACAACCTCCGAAAAAAGTTCTCGGTTCCAGGACTACTATCAAATGAACTATCAGTGTTAATATTCATTGAAGCATTCTTATTATCTTCAGGATGCACCCTAAATAACCTGCGAAAGGACAAAAATTCAGAACTCTCCCCTTCCTCAACAAAGCCACTAGTCTGGTTCTCTTCTTGTTTTCTATCATGACCCTCATCTTTCTTGTCTTCATGCTTTTCCTTGAAAAGCCTACGAAAGAACCCTTCCTTTTCAACATCCTCATCAATGGTACTCTTCGCTTTGTCTGCCTCCTCAATCCGCTCATGCCCAGAAGCTTTTTTTTCATCATGCTTCTCCTTAAAAATTCGATGGAAAAAACTATCCTTTTCATCTTCATCATTATTCCTGCTGAACCTTTCTTCATCCTCGTTCCTTTCAAGACCATAGACCTTTTTTTCTTCACTTTTTTCCTTGAATATTCTGCGGAAGAAACCATCCTTATCATCATCATCCGTACATCTGCTGAGCCTTTCTTCATCTACATTCCTCTCATGTCCAGCAACCCTCCTTTCATCATGCTTTTCCTTGAAAATTCTGCGCAAGAAGCCATCTTTCTCATCATCCTCAATACTCCTGCTATGCCTTTCTTCATCACCAGTCCTCTCAAGCACAGAATCTTTTTTATCTTCATTCTTATCCTTGAAAATTCTGCGAAAGAATCCATCCTTTTCATCATCCACGCTATTCCTGCTAAGCTTTTCTGTATCGTCATTCCTGGAATGCCCAGAAATTCTTTTTTCTTCAGTCTTGTCCTTAAACATTCTGCGAAAAAAACCATCCTTCTCGTCATCGTCAACACTTCTGCTCACTCTTTCTTCATCCCTGTTCTTAGCATTCACAGCAGCACTTCTTTCTTCATTCTTATCCTTAAATATTCTCCGGAAAAAACCATCCTTATCATCATCCTCAGCTGTCCTGTTGCTCCGCTCCTCATTTCTCAAACCACTATCTTTCTTCTCCTCAGTCTTCAAAAGCCTACGAAAAAATCCTTCCTTCTCATCTTCATCAACACCCCCATTGGTCCTATCTACTCCATCACGACTATCATGAAAACTATCTGCTTTCTCATCATTTTTCTCTTTAAAAAGTCTCCTAAACAAACTCTCCTTCTCGTCTTCCTCCACGTTCCCATTGCAGGTATCTTCTTCCACATGCTTGCTGTGCTCACCATCTTTCCTTTCTTCATTCTTATCCTTGAAAATCCTACGAAAAAAACCATCCACCTCCACTTCTTCCCCCGATTTACCTTCTCCTAGTTTCCCTTCTCCTGGTTTACCATCCTTATCGCGAAACAATCTCTTGAGGAAACTCTCTGAACTGGATGTCAGCTCCTCATCCTTCTCCCTGCTGAGCAGCCGACGGAGAAGACCATCTTTGTCCGCCTCATCCTCCTTCTCCCTGCTGTCCCTGAGAAGCCTGCGGAAAAACCCATCTTTATCGGTTTCCTCCTCTTGCTTCTCAGCGGACTTCCTAAAAGAGAATGCCTCACGAACCTTCGGCCCCGGCAAAAGCTTCTTTAGCAGCTTGCCCTCTTCAGACGATGTCAATACCTTGCCATTACAGTCATGTCCAGCGCTCCCGTTGTTGCAATTCCCCTCAATCGGAGAACTTGAACCCAGTGCCGGCGGTGAGGCGACCGAAGGTGATCGCTGCTTGGAGGACAGTATCCGGTTGAGTTTAGGGTTTCCCTTGAGGTTCGAGGAGGATCCAGGAGGCAGGCGGATAAGTGGAGGCCAATCCCCCATCAGGGTGGCGGCGATCTGGCACTTCTCCTGGATCCTGCTGATGCCCTCGCTGTCCTCGGAATCCTCAAGCTCCGCCATCAGAAACCAGTGCACTTTGAGGGCGATCCGCAACGATTTCGAGCACGTATCGATGACGAATTTGTCGAGAGATGGACTCGGCTTGTGAACCAGCATGTAGCAGATCTGGAAGAGGTAACTTTCAAGGCCGACGAGCGGCAGCGTGTACATCCGGTTGCAAAGGTAATCCCGGACCCCAGGGTGCTCGTGCTTGTAGAGATAGCTGACAGCGATCCACTCGCAGAAGAAGGCCGAGTCGAAAAACCGAATAAGCCACCCATTCTCCCCACTTCCTCCCTCAACGACGACAGGATTAGTGCGGGTAATCTCCCGCGGGGGGTCGTCGCCTATGAAGCGGCTCAATCCGAGAAGCCGCACCATGGTCAATCAGCCATCGGAGGCGCAGTCACCCTGGGAGGCAGACCTAGAATCGGCCCCGAACCCCCCAGGGCCCAAACCAATTCCGACAAGATCCGGCACAGAATCGGCGACAGTAAAGCCTAGGAAACACCTGCTCACCGCCGCGTTGAAGCCTTAATTAGGGCTGTCCGCCCAACGAGCTGACAACAATTACCAAGAGATAGATCAATCAGCGAAATAGGGGGGGGGGGGGGGGGGGGGGGGGGCAACAGCGTGGAGCTGAAGAGAATTTGGATTAGGGTTTTCTCTTCTCTCTCCTCGGTGACGCCTTTCTATTTCTCTCCTTGTTGTTTTCCAATCTCCACCATCGTCGTCGTCGGCAGGGGAAGCGTTAGCATCATGGCAAGGAGCGCAATGCGTGAGAGGGCAGCCTTACAGGTTTGCTCCACTGGCCATCGGAACGAAAGACTACGACCGCGACTCGTTGGGCGCCACCTGGCATCAATATTGCCGCCAGGAGGACCTTTTAGACGGCTCGCAGTGAATGCTGGTACAGGCAATCTATTGCCGTCTGATTAGGATCCAACGGGTGCTTGAAATTTGATTAGAGGATCTCGACCTTTGATTTTACAGCCGACGGATGATTGGCAAAGCACGTTCGTGTTGGGTGGTTTATTTCGGTCAACGCGATCGAATTGCTGGCAAGCAAGCAAGCAAGCATTCGCTGTTGCCTCAATAGGTGAAAAAATTATTCTGTGCGGCAGCAGAACGTTATCATGTCTAAGTTCGTGAAGAAATTATTCGGTGCGCAAATCCGAATGTTGTGATGCGTTCGGATGTTAATAAAATTGGATACATGAATAGCTTATGTGATAATCGTCGACATGGATTATTTAGTGGATTGTCAATATGGCTTTGACACTTAACCCCGATATTTCGCTTTTAGGATTCCCGCTTCTTTTTTTTGGAGATTTCAGCAGCGAAGCTCCACATTATATAAGATTTAGCGAAAAATTTCGAACAAGTTGAGAATGTAAGAACAAGAAGAAATGCTGATGAAAATGAAGATTGATCTGTAGGAGAACATTTCTTTTTAAACCAGACGATATTATCAGAGGATGCGGGGGCCAAAAATAAGTATGAAGACGTCGAGGAAACAGAACAGTTAAAAGAAGTGCAGCCAGAGGAAAAGATAAATTTAGGAAATATAGGCTTAAACTTATCGGTAAAGTTCAAATCCCGCTAAATTTTCTTTGATGCGTATTTTGGATGCCAAAATGATATCAATCACTCTCTACAGGATTCTGAAGTTTACAGGACGGCGAGAGTGCTTGATACCATCCTGGCATACAAATTAAAACCATTCCATTAAAGGTAATATAGAGAAGATAGTCAAGATAGAAATAAAATTTCTCAAACCAACAATAAATGAACCATCAATTTTGTGCGTATTTTCTGCGTATTCTGTGCGTATTTTGTGCTTATTTTTTGCGTATTTTGTGCGTAGTTTATACGTATTTACAGCGTATTTTGTGTTTATTTACTACTTATTTTGTGCGAATTTACTGTATATTTTGTGTGTATTTACTGTATATTTTGTGCTTATTTACTACTTATTTTGTGTGTATTTACTGCGTATTTTGTGCTTTTTATTCTTCCTATTTTTAACTTATTTACTAATTATATTTTTCTTATTTACTGCTTATTTATCAAGATATTTATGAGAATGAGAAAGATGCATATGAGAATTACTGTAATCATGCCCATAATATTGGCTTTAGTGTTCGCAAGGATCATCATAGTTACTGGCTAAATTCCAAAAAAATTAAATCCAATGACTTTGTTTGTTCAAAAGTTGATTTCAAGAAGATGCCTGATCTTAATTTTCAACTGAAATATCGAAAATTAGACACCAGAACTGATTGTCCAGCAATGATTAGATTTGCAGTGGATGAAGCTGGATATTGAAAGGTGAAAAAATTTATTGAAACCCACAATCATGATTTGTCTGTGCTTGAAGATCGGCATCTTCTTAGATCATGTAAGAATGTGTGCGATGTTAAAGCTTTAGTTCTTAAATCAATGACAGAAGTCGGGATAAGAACTATTGATACATATACCTTCCTTATTGATGAAGTTGGAGGGGTCCAAAATCTTCCATTCACTAAGAGGGATGCACACAATATTATTCAAAAAGAGAAAAGAGCAAAGATTGAATTTGGGGACACTAATTCTTTGATTCAGTTATTTAAAAATCGTCAAGTTGATGATAATATGTTCTCTTGGGATGTTAAAATTGATGAATTTGATAGATTGTTAAATTTTTTTGGATTGATGAGATTGGTAGGATTGATTATGACTGCTTTGGTAATGTGATAATTTTTTATACTAGTTATAGACTTAATAAGTATAATTTGATATGCGCACCAATTATCGGGATCAATAATCATTGATAAAATATTTTACTTGGGGTGGCCTTCTTGTCAGAAGAGACGATTGAATCATTTACGTGGCTGTTTACAACTTTTATGTGAATAATGGGTGATAAACATCCAAAAATAATTTTTATCGATTAAGATCAGGCAATGGCAATAGCCTTAGAAGTTACATTACCTCACATTCGTCATAGACTGTGCCAATGACATATCCTTAAAAAGGCATCATCAAAAGTGTCGTACTTCAATAGCAACAATAAAGTCAGAGGCCTCTTCCATAAGTGTTTGAGCAAATGTGACTCTGACGAGGAGTTTGAGAATACATGGGCTAAAATGATCATAGAAGGGAACCTCCACGATCATGTTTGGTTGGAGGATCTTTATAGGATAAGGAATAAGTGGTCAACAGCATTCAATAAGGATTATTTTAACATGAACATTCTATCCACACAACATAGCAAGTCTACTAATAATGTGTGTCATGGTATTTCTAAGCCCATAAGTTATATAATTAATTATTTTTTGGGAATAGAGAAGGTGATGAGGAATTGGTGCTGGAATGAACAAGATGAGGATTATAAATGCAGCAAGTCTGAAATAGAACCTATAATAAAAAATTACCGAATATTAAAGCAAGCTGCTCAATTTTATTCAAGGAAATTATATTATTTTTTTGAACAAAAATTTTTATAGCGTGCGGGTGTAATGAGTATATAATTTGTGTCTTGTGATTCTTCAAAATTTTTTATATGTTGCGCAGAGAAAAAGGATCATTCTAATCCTTGAGTTGTTAATTTTGATGCACAGAATAGAAACATTCAATGCTCTTGCAGGAAGTTTGAAACAATGGGTTTAATGTGTTCTCACTGCATGAGAGTTTTGAGGCAGGTGGATATTATGGAAATCCCCGAGAAATACCTACTACTGCGATGGTCAGCAAGAGATCGAAAAGATATATATTCTGGCCAAAATTTAAAAGGATCTTCTCAGAATAATTCTGAAAATAATAGTAGATTCATATTCAGAAATTATATCAGCATGTTTGCATATGAAATTAGCACACGAGCACAACTGAATGAGGAGGCTGAATAATACATATTGGCTGCAATGAATGATGTGTCTGAAAATATCGATTTAATTATTTATGAGAAGAATGGGAAGAGAAAGAACCACAAGTTTCCACATGGTGGCATTGCAAATGAGAAAGATCCTCTAAAGAGTAGGCCTAAAGGTGTATCGAATGCAAGGCTGAAAAGCCACTGGGAAAAGAAGAAGCGGAAGAGTATAATTTAACTTCCAGACTAATTTCTTTTCATTATATATTATGACATTGTAATTAAGTTTTCTTGTGATTAATTTTTATTAACAGGGAAATCATGCGTGAAGGAAAAAATATCACAAATGTGTTCACCTTCAAACAAGTGTAATTTCACCAGAATACCCACAGAGAAATTCAAAAATGGTGTGTCCTCCAATCAGCCATCAGCTCAGCAATTCAATTTCACAAGAATGCCCGAATGCTGTACAAAGGAATTCATATTAGGTGCACCCTCCAGTCAGCCATCAGCTTAGTAGTGTAATTTCACAAGTTTGCCCTATTGGTTTATAGAGGAATTCATAGCCGGCGCACCCTCCAATCAATCATCAGCTCAGTAGTATAATTTCACAGGATTACCCGATTGTTTTACAGAGGAATTCATACCAGGCGCACCCTCCAGTCAGCCATCAGTTCAACAGTATAATTTCACAAGCATACTGGAATGCTTCACCCAAGAATTCATAATAGGCAAACCCATTAGACACCCATCAGCTCAGAAGATAAATTATAGAAGCATGCCGTAATGCTTTACCAAAGAATTCATAACTGGTAGACCTTCAAGACAGCTATCAGCTAAGTTCATGAGTATGATGATGGATATCATTGAGCAATAATTGTATAAATATAATAAGTATATTTTGTGTGTATCGAATGCGTACATATCTTGGGGGGCCCTAGCATGTGCGATAATTGGTGTTAGTTGTGGATTCTTGGGGGGCCCTGAAACTGTAATAATTGGTGTTAGTTGTAGATTGACGGGTGGTAGATGAATTTTAATGGTCATTTATTTCTGTTTTGATCGCTTTTAATGCTATCTTTATTTTTTCTTTTCTATATAAGGCTTGGAACTTATGAGAACATAAGGTTGAGTTTTTTTGTGATATTGATTATTTGGTAGTTAACCGTCGAGCTGCAACCCTGAATGTCATAACTTCCCAAGTTTACACTAATCTGAAACTTCCTCTTACTGTAATTCTTATCACCACTTTTAGTTGAGTATTTTATTTCTTACCTCTTATCTGAGTGATAAGTAATTGCACAGATAAGAGGTCAGAAATAAAATACTTAATTAGAAGTGGTGATAAAAATTGTAGCAAGAGGAAGTTTTAGATTGCTTGGCATGTGAAAATTAGGATAGTGTAAAATTGAGAAGATATGGATTTCATGTTTGCTGCATATTTTTTGAAAATTTTTTATGTATTTGTAAATAAGCAATTGGAGCATGCTAGGTTTTTATTTTTGAGTTATTTTTTAGATAGAAATGTCGAGCTTTATGTAAGGTGAATGTAACTTAATGCATCATTTTGTAATAATAGTTTATGAAAGGGAAGTTTTGCTGCGTATCGAATGGGTACTCTCTACATTTTTAATGCATATGTTCTGCGTATCTTGTGCTTATTTAATGCGTATTTTTGAATAATTTATTAAATCATTAAAAAGTCCAAGCTTTTTACAAAATCTTTAAATTTTCAACAGTTTTATCTTTTTCCTTATTACACAACCTTAAATACTACTCACGAAGAATCACAATAAAAGATTCATTAATTAATCCAAAATAGCAAAATGATGTGCGTATGTTATGCATACATTGTGCGTATGTTATGCATACATTGTGCGTATGTTGTGCGTATGATGTGCGTAATTTTAAATAATGTATAAAATCTTTAAAGGTTTAACTTTTTACAAAATTATCCATTTTTTAATATCCTTTTCTGGCTCTTCTTCTTTTCCTGGCTCAAGGATGATATCATGTTCGTTTGTGGTTGGGATATCTTATTTTCCTTGGGAATGGATCTTATCAGGTATGTCTGTAATTTCTGATTTTTTGGGGGGAGGGATATCTGATTTCTTTGGGGGGGGGGGGGGGAATGTTTCTGTTTCTTATTAGAAGATGAGGAGTAGCTAACAGTTCATTTCTCAGGAAATGATTTGTTGTGAGCAATGTAATTATTGAGCTTGACTTTAGTAACTTCTACTCTTTCAGCTAGTAGTTCAATCTTTCTACTCAGCCTACCTTTAAATTAAAGAAAGAGTTTTATGCAGGTTTCTTGGTAGGATTTGATTATTTTTTCTTGGAGAAAATCCAGTACTTCAGCAGAAAAAATAAAGTGTGGTTGCTGAGGAGATTGGTCGGGGTCTTGCTGAGGAGGTGGGGTATGATGGGGAGATTGGTGGGGGTCTTGCCGAAGAGGAGGTGTGGTACAATGGGGAGATTGGTGGGGGTTTGATCGGGGGATATTTCATGATGGGATAGATATTTTTTGATGTTAACCAGATTAATTTTAACCTCGATAACTCCTTGGAGGACATCATAAATCTGTAAAAAAATTGATTATCAGCTAATTCTTATTCTTTATAGTGGTATTAATTGAATTTTGCTGCAACATGTACCTGAATTTTCTTTAAATTAATAAATAAATTAGTGGCCATCTTAGTATTATATATAATATCATCGGACCAACAAAGGAAATGGGGCCTTTATTAAGTGTACATAGGAGCATGAAGAGAAGTGTGCTCCAGGAACTAAATCTATATAAGATCATAGGAAAGCCAGGATATTTCTTCACTTTTATTTAGCAGACCAGTAATAAGGGTCACTTCAGCAACATTGAAAGGAATAGCATGCCCCTTTAGAATAAAATATTACTTTGAAATATTCCACCTTGATATCAGCTCATAAATAAGTAGGACATTTTGCTCGAATCCAGAAAATTGTAAAAATTATATGATATTTAAACTCTTCAAGCTGTTCATAACTTCAAGAGAAATTTGTTCAGCAAAAGTATCACAGATTGTTCGAAACGTCGAAACGTAGCATCAATAGGTAATAGGGCGAATATATATATGAAAAATGAAGGTTAACAATATGTTAACAAGTAGAAAATTACTAATAAAATGCACAAAATATGCACAACATTTGCACAAATACGCACAAAATACGCACAACATACGCACAATGTACGCACAATATACGCACAAAATATGCACAATATACGCACAAAATTTGCACAACATACACATAAAATATGCACAACATACGCACAACGTACATACAAACTACTCAGAAGCTACGCATAAAACATTTATCTATTCACTTTATTGTAGTTTTTAAGATTCAAAGAGTTCATTTGTTAAAAGCTTGTTAGGGTTTAGGTTTCAGCATTAGCCCTAAAAAATAGCGAAAATATAACTTAATAACTAGCATCAAACATTTATGCAATTAGCAAATATAAAATAAGCATAAAATAAACATAGCATGAGCAGAAAAAATGCATAGCATGAGTTTAAAATAAGCATAGCATGAGCATAAAAAATGAATAACATGAGCATAAAATATGCATAGAAAGAGCATAAAACACGCAAGCAACTTACCTTTCTTTTTGTAGGTGGAGAAGGTCGAGAAGGTGAATCCATCAGAGTGAATGCAGGAACTTCGGAGACGAACGCAGGCTTGCAAGAGAGCTTCGAAGGAGTTTTTCTTCGGAGAAGGAACGCCGGATTTTGAAAAGCTGCACCGAAAATTGGAATTTAACCTGCCATTTTCAATTTTAGCCTTTATCGGGTTTAAGTGTCAAAGTCACGTCGACAATCCACTAAATAATCCACATCGGTGATTACCACATAAGCTATACACGTGTCCCAGTTTTATTGGTGTCCAAATGCATCGCAAGGTCCAGATTGCGCACCGAATAATTTCTCCTTACCGAAGCTTGGTACCGCAGCTCGGTATCACTGACGTGGCTCATTCTGATTGGTATCTGGATATAGAGCTATATTATGTATCTGCACAGAATAATCTCTCCAATAGGTGTGCATTCTGAAAGCATAAGCAATTCAGATGATCTACCATTATAAGAAATCATTACTCATACCGCTAACTCATCCACTACTTGTAATTCTGCCAACTTAGCCAGTAACTACAGCAACCACCATACCGCCAATAGCCACTACCTGCAGCAGTTTTGCTTATTCTCCTACTACTTAACTAACTCAGGAACTTTACTATTATGTTGTTTCTATTATATATATCACTTATTGTACCGATACAAATCAATGCAATACAAATAAGCTTTGTTTATGTGTTCTACTCCTACTGTTTTTCTTGCTTCTTCTCTGCCCACTTTTCATCTCAATACATATTTCTACATGCTATCATAGCAAATAGCCTAACGACATTATCTTTATCAGCAATCTCCATGGAATCCTCTATTCTAAAGCTCGGTGATTTGTATATTCCTTCTCTGTTGAAATTTTTGGTATCAAACATCAAGAACATTATACACATACAACTACTCACCGACAACTATCCCTTATGGCTATCTCAGATTCTCAAAATTTTCACCGACAGTTTCCTTGACAGCTCGATGTCTTGCCGAGCTCCCCAACTCCAATCCAATACCAGTTAAAAATCACCTAATCCGCAACACGCACTATGGATTCTTATTGATCAAAACTTAGCCACTGCATTGTATTTCACAATCTCTCAATCCATTCTACCGTATATCCTCAATATAGAGACCTACCATTTGATTTGGGTGACGCTTGAATGCCAACTCTAGTCCACAAATCGTTCACACGTAATCTAACTCAAAAATGAGCTCCACACCATCACCATGAAGAATCAGTCCATAACTGATTATCTATCCACTGTGAAATGGCTTATAGACAACATTGTTGTCGCTGGTGGGTTTGTTGATACAGAAGATATCATTCTCAACATCTTGAATGGTTTACCATCAAATTACCAATCCTTCAAGACTGCTATTCAGACAAAACTTACACCAATAAGCCTTGAAGATCTAGATTCCCTCTTATGCAGTGAAGAGGTTAACTAAGCCACTGAAGCAGCCAAGAAATTAACCTTAACAGAACATCATCTTCCAGCTGATTCGCACCTTGCTCTTGCCTCCGTTCATTGTCACAATCGTGGACGATTCCCCTATACTCGTGAATGTGGAAGATCTCCTGGGCTCTCTCCATCTGCTCGATCTACAGGCAACAGACTGCTTATTGAATGCCAAATCTGTGTCAAACGTGGACATTCAGCATTCAACTATTGGCATCGAACAGATCTGAGCTACCTTCCCCTGATCCCATCTACACAAAATGCTCTCCTTGCCAACACAACTACAGCTGCTCCAACAAATAATTCCTCACCCTGGTACCTAGATAGTGGCGCCACAGCTCATCTCACTCTAGATTTGCAGTATGTATGTAAATCTTCTACTTATAATGGCACAGACTAAGTGCTAGTCAGCAATGGCAATTCATTACCTATTCTCCATTCCGGGAATGGTCTTCTACCCACTCTGTCATGTAGTCTCTCCCTCAAACCGATTCTTCATATTCCTCATATCTCTCCCCAACTTCTTTCTTTTTCCCAGTTAACTACTGACACTAATTACATTGTTTCTTTTGATGGCAATGGTTACATAATTAAGGATAGGATGAACCTCGGCACACTTCTTCAAGGTCCCTGCTGTGATGGCCTCTATCCAGTAACTCTTCATCCGACACCAACTTTAGTTCCTCTTCTAGCTCTTCCAACTACATCATCTTCCCTCTAGCATTGACGGTTGGGTCACCCAAGCTCGGCCACTATTACATCCATAGGAAAAAAATTTCCCACTTTATGTATTCCTTCTTCATCTCCTACTACAAAATGTACCTCGTGTGCTCTAGCAAAGAGCCACCGTTTACCTTTCAATGAATCAAATAGTGCTTTTGCTACACCTCTAAATATAATTCATGCTGATGTATGGGGTCCCTCACCCGTTATTTCTAATGATAGTTTTAGATTTTATTTAATTCTTATTGATGATTTTTCTCGTTACATGTGTCTTTATCCAATGAAACTAAAATATGAAACAACAATGCACATAATCAACTTGAAAAATTTTGTAGAAAAATAATTTAACTTTTCTATTCACATCCTTCGCACTGACGGCGGTGGTGAATTCATAATCAATGCTCTCAAAAATTTTCTTAAAACTCATGGTATACACCATCAATACACTTATCCATACACATCGCAACAAAACTATATAGCTGAACCTAAACATTGCCACATCCTCGACTCTATTCGTGCTCTTCTCATTGAAGCACATCTTTCCCCAAATTCTTAGGTTGAAGCTGCCCTTACTGCAACCCATTTAATAAATCGTTTACCCTCTCCCACTACATCAAATTTCTCCCCATATCAACTACTTCACAATAAACCGCCTGCCTACACTCCTCTTCACGTCTTTGGTTGTCGTTGCTACCCTTGGCTTCGCCCCTACTCATACCATAAACTTGCTACCCGCTCCACTCCCTGTATTTTTCTTGGATATCCTACTTCATAAAAAGGCTATTGCTGTTATAATCCCGCCACTGGCCAAACTTTCTTTGATGAATTCACCACCAACCCATTTCCTACATCTTCTCCCATGTCTACTCCATCTACTCCTCTTCCAACATACACTTTACCATCCTTTCCTATACCTACTGCTATAAACACCACAACATCAAACACTCCTCCCTCCATACATTCATCCACCTCAACTCCTTCTTCCAGTAGCCCTTCCAATTCCACACCTCATCCTTCCAACAGCCTACCTGCACACAACTCCTCCTCACATTCCACTCCACCCACTTCTTACTCCTCTAATACCACTCCCACATCTTCAATTCCCTCCTCATCTCCCCCTCGACATCACATGCTTACCAGATATCAAACTGACAACCTTAAACCTCATCAAATACTCGATCTTTCTGATACCATTTCTGAAACTCCAACATGCTTCTCCTTAGCCATCAAACACCCTAAATAGAGAAAGGCACTCTCACAAGAATTTCATGCATTGCAGCCCAAGGCACATGGACTCTTGTTCCTCCTAGTCCAGATCAACATGTCATAGGCAATAAATAAATCTTCAAAATTAAGCGTCACTCAGATGGCTCCATTACCCGTTACAAAGTAAGAATAGTTGTATTAGGCTACAAACAAGAATATGGTCTTGATTACTTGGAAACCTTCAGCCTAGTCACAAAGTCTCCCATAATATGTCTGTTTTTCACTTTTGTACTTCACTTCAACTGGCCCATTCTCCAATTAGATGTTGCCAATGCTTTTCTTCATGGCAAACTACTTGAAACGGTGTTTATGACTCAACCACAGGGATTCAAAGACCCTCAACATCCAAATCATGTATGCTTGCTCTACATGGCCCTATATGGTCTAAAATAAGCTCCCCAGCAATGGTTAGCTACAATGTCGTCCTATCTACAGTAGCAAGGCTTTCATCACAGCTCTACTGACACCTCTCTTATGTTGTTTAATCATCAGAATATTAGAATTTACATACTTATATATGTTGATGATATTTTAATAATAAGAAATGATCAACCATCAATTTCTACAGTACTCCATCAGCTCAATTCATGCTTCAGTATTCACAACTTGGGCACTATATCCAGCTTTTTGGGCATCGACATCCACTCATCTCATCTCCCAATGGGCTATGTCTATCTCAATAATCTTATATCATAGACCTGCTCAATACAGCCAGAATGGCTCATTATAAGCCATTAACAAATCCTTTGCCTGCCAAATCCCCTCAGCCAACCAATCCACTAGTTACCTTCCATAATCCGCTCTTTTCTGCCAACTTACAGGATCTATTTAGTACTTAACTACAACTCATCCAGACAATGTCATTGCTATCAATAGATTTGTCAACATATGCACAGTCCAATGGATCGCCATTTTCTATCCCTCAAATGAATTCTTCATTATCTCAAGGGCACTGCCACATACAGTCTCCTTCTTCAAAAAGGAGATCTACATCTTACTGCCTATGCTGACGCTGATTGGGCCGGCGATATCATGGACCGGAAGTATACAATCGGCTTCTACATCTTCCTTGGACCAAACCTCCTCTCTTGTTGTTAAAAAGTAGCCGACTATTGCTCGATCCTCCACTGAAGCTGAATACCAATCCTTAGTAGCCGCAACTACTGAACTAATTTGGCTTCGCCGCCTATGCCAGGATTTTTGTATTCCCTTGGATACTACCCCACTATACTATGATAATATTTCTGCTATGCCGATTGCTACAAATCCTGTCTTTCATGCCCGAACAAAACTCCTTGAGATTGATCATCATTTTGTATGTGACTGCATTAACTCCAACTCTGTGGTTGTTCATCATGTTTGCTCTCAAGATCAAATTACTGACATTCTCACAAAGTCCTTTCCTACACCACAGTTCTCTGAACTTCAATCCAAGTTGATAGTTTCTCCAACCCTCAACTTGATGGGTGGTGAAAGCATAAACAATTCAGATGATTTACCACTACATGAAATCATTATACTCAAACCACTAACTCATCCACTACTTACAGTTCTGCCAACTTAGCCACTAACTACAGCAACCACCATACCACCAACTTAGCCACTACCTGCAGCAGTTTTGCTTATTCTCCTGCTACCTAACTAGCTCGGGAACTTTACTATAATGTTGTTTCTATTATATATACCACTTACTATACCGATACAAATCAATGCAATACAATCAAGCTTTGTTTTTGTGTTCTGGTCCTACTGTTTTTCTTGCTTCTTCTCTGCCCACTTTTTATCTCAGTGCAGATTTCTACACATTTAACCCATCCGGCAAATGAGTAGGTTACAATTATTTGTTAATTTTTTAAGTAAAGAAAGATAAATTACAAAGTATAAGATTTACTTTCTTTTTAAATAAATTTTAGCTAGGAAAATTTAATTTAATATTTTCATAATATTTAAAAATTGAAAAATATATCCATTATTTTATTTATTGAAAAAAATATCTGATAATTTTGTTTGGACCAAAATATCTTCGGAAGTCAAAGAGATACTAATTTATATAAGCAACATTTTGCATAAGAAATTAATCAACTTATTCGATTCTTAGAGATTTCTTTATCTTTAGTAATGTTTTAAGGTTTCCAATGGAAGGTTTTCATCTCCTCATCAACTTTGAATGTAGCATAGAACCTATTTTAACTTTGATCTAAACATGTTCATCACATGATTTGATATTATTTGAAGCATTTTATATTTCAGAACCAAAATTAAATAAAGGGTTTGAAGATAGTTTGATTAAGGTTCAAAAAATCTCAATCAATGTTAGAACATTATTCAAATAACTCTTAGTAAGGTTGATTAAGTTTTGCTCATATCTTTAATTAAACTCCAATTTATTATTTTGCACTCCATTTTTTTAATTGATTAATTCATTTGAGTTGTTTAATTATGTATGTAGATGTATATTCATGCATATAGAGATGGATGTATGATGGATAAAATTATTAAGCATTTAAAGCTATTTAAGACTTATGACATCATTATATTGAATATGAGAGAAACAAATAATATCTAAATATGTATATGGTAATTATACTTGTAGATAGGCATTGCACTGTTTTTATGGGTTGTTTGATTGACTGCAAAGTAAATGCAGTGTAAAATAAATACTTTGAGGTTGTCTAGAAAGTGAATGCAGAAAAACTATTTTTTCTATTTGGTTGGATGTATGCAAAGTAAAGTAAAATCAGCGCATTCTGAATATTTGAAGGTCGTTTGGTTGTGTGCCTAAAAAAGTAAAGTAAAAATATTCAAATTTGATTAAATATTTTGAGTCCACTTTAATAATTATAATTTTATGAGATTTAAAATTTTTATATACATTAATAAAATACTTTGTTATATGAACTATCATGACTTTGCACTTTTTAGTAGACTAGCAATATATGAATTGAAAGTACATGACCATTTGAAATCTATAGTATACTAATTCTTTTAGTTCAATGAAGCTCAATAGAGATTGGTTAAAAGCTACAACTAAAAATCTCAAAATATTAACAATATCAAACCAAAGGCTCTACACTCAATAGACTTTATAAAAAGTATAATAATATCGTTGGCATTCAAAACATGTCTTCTTCTTTAATTCTTCTTGTATATGTTATCATGAACCACGCAAGCTCTCATGGCAAAAATATCTACAATTATGATAACAATCAAACTGATGAAATTGTTAAAGAATGAAATCCAGTGCAAAGTTCTAAAGCCACAACATTCTAATTTCTTTCCTCTGATGCAAATGACTCATTTGTTTAACTTCTTTTGCATCCATAGTGCCTATGATTCTATAGGTTTAGAGAGGAAGGAATGAATTATTGTTGTGTTATTGGATAAGCTATCATATATAGCATCAATCTTATCATGCCCCTAGATCTAAAGTAGAAGAATTACCTTTTGTTTTCCCATTATTCATTTATGTATTTTTTTTTATTTTCAATAACAACCAATATTCAATCATTTACAACCAGATCAATTTGACATCCAAAGCTAATTTAATTGTATTAAAATAAATAAATAAATAATAATAAATATATAATTATATTGCTATAATAAATATTTACATTCTACACCAGAATCCAAAATAATATGTGAAATAACTATCATTGGCTATTAAAGAATATACATAAAATCAAAGGGCTAAAAATAAACTAAAACGTCGTTACTGCTAAGCCTCAATCCACAGGTTCTTTATTTTTACCTGAAATCATATAAAAAATCATATAATGAGCTTATAAAGCCTAGTACGTAACCAAAACTCACTATCTGCCTTTAATGTAAGGTAAGAAAATCAGTATGTATGTTTCAATGCTAGTACATGTCAATCAATCGTAAAAATTAATATGATAAGTAAAATAAAAGTATCTCACTAAGAGAAAGGCGCCAAACAATGTATAAAAAAATTAGTAAAAAGTCTATAAATCTATAACATGTACTGTGATGAAGCAAACATCAATCATTTTGCCATGTATAAATGTCTATCAGTATACTATATCAATATATTTTTTCAATTAGTTCAATACACTATCATATAAATACAATCATAAATACATCTAATAAAGAGTAAGACAGGACATCTTGCTTTAATGTGATGTTTTCATCCTTTTATTCCAATTATCGCCCAATTGGTCATAAGTCTTTAATTTAACCCCAACTGTCAATTAATTGGTCATCAAGCTTTATATTAGCATCCTTATTCATTATCTTAAATCAATTCACAAGTGGCTTTCAATAATCATTTAAGAGTCATCAACATCTACTCGTTAGTGTAATTCGGGCAATCAATTACATGTTATAATTAGGATTATATCACCAACCTTTTATTTAAAGAAAAATCTATTTGTCCACCCTGCTAAGTAGGATATTATGCGCTCAAAATCTTAGCGCTGTAGTGCTCCAATTTAAACAAAAAAATTAAATATATATATTTAATTATATTTTTGTAGCATCCTGGAATATTCACAACGGTAGAGAAGTATAAAATTTAGCACCTTAGTTTTGTATGAAGATCCAACACACAATTAGATAAAATAGAGAGGGTGCAGTATTCATAAGAGACATCAAAATTTTTAAGTGAAAAATCCTGAAAAGGAGAAAAACCATGGGGCTAGGCCCAGTTTGAATGAATCCACTATTATTTACCGTCGATTACAAATGAGTCCCTTCCTTTGGGGAAGGCCTTAGCTTGATATAATAAGTATGCATCATATAAAGTGCATTACATGAAGGGACTTGAAAGAATCACTATTAATATGTTTGTTTGGTCGGTAGAACTATTCATTTGAATGAATCCACTATTATTTGTAAAAGATTTAAATAATTAAATAAATTAAGTTAATACATTAAGTAAAATTTATAATTTAACAAATTAATTTAAATTTAAAATGCTTAATTTTTAAATAAAAAAATTACAATTAAGCATTTCAGATGGCTCCATCACTCTTTGTGTGTTCTTACTCCATCCAAACTCAAAAGTCAAAAGATAATATAAAGTGTAAACATTACCGAGAGGACGATTCCTAAATGATATGGGGCTAAAAAAGTTGAAGTTCTTACTTCATAAGTTTAGTTTTAATAAAAATTTATATTATTACATGATTATTCTATAATTTAAATTTTATTTAAATAATTTTCATATTTATTACATTATCCCGTTCAACTCTAGTTTGAGCTCAGTCGAACCATTGAACCTTGAACCTCTCCTTCTTCTCGTTCTATGTTCGATCCAATTTGTACAGCCTTACTTTGCCAAACCAAATACTTAAAAAGTTAAAACCCCTGCATTTGATTTACTTTACACTCATTTTACTTCAAGCCAAGCAGCACCTTAACGAAAATGCTTCTTTAGTAGATGTATTCCTAATTTTAATGAATGTGCTATTTAAGATCATTGGAAAGTTTGGTGGCTTAAAATCATATTTATAACTTTAAAATACATTTGTTATTACTTGATGAAAATGATTTCAATCTTGATGATCTTTAAGAACATATTTTACAATAATATAAATGTAATCAAATTCACTTTATAGTGGTATACTTATATTGAAGTTATTGTTCTTATATTTAATTGTATCTAAATTCTTTATATATTATGTATTAGATATTGTAATTGAACTCATTATGTTATTATGACTGGACTGAAACGTTCTGATATATTTTGCCAAGAAACAAAACAAATGGCATATTTTTCCAATTTCCTCTATTTATTTATTGGATCATGAATCTTTTCGCTATATAAATTAATAAATTAACCTATCGTTAAAAAGTTTAAAATTTGAAGTCCAATCTCCTCTATTTCAAATTTACATCTCAACACTTAAACTTTTCAGAAAAAAATTATGTTTGGAATTTTTTTTAATTGAAAATAGGCATCATTTCTCATATATATGTATATATATATATAATAATAAAATTTAGTTTGAAATTAAATACAATTAAAAAGAAATTATGCTATGCAAATCTTTATTTAAAATTTTGAATATAACAGATAATATCATTTTGATTTTAAATAGCTATTTTAATTAATACTAACTATACATCTTGTATATCATTATTTTTAAATTAGAATTCAGAAAAAAATGATACTATTTTATTTAGGAATTTAGCTAATAAGTTATGTCAATTATTTTATTTCATATATATATATATATGAATTATTTGTGTATTTGACTTATCTTCCATAATGAATTTGCTATCATTATAAAAGCATGTTTTCTTCCCTGATTGTTTTAGACATGTTAGAGTATTTATAGACTTTTTTTTTATAATTTTAGAGTTATAATTTTCAAGATATGTGATGATGATTTAAGAGAATTTTTTATAAAAAAATCAAACAATTTCACATTTATAAAAAAAAGGTCCTTATTTTATATAAAGCACTAAACCGTTTCAAGAATACTTTGTTAAGATCATTTTTATTCCCTTAAGGTGTGAGGGAGAAGAAATAGAGAAGGAGAGAAAAAGATAGAGAGAGGGGAGAGAGTTAGGATTTGAGGATTTAAGGCAAATTTTTATGAGTCTGGTTAATCGGAAAAATTATTCAACTATAGACAAACTACCATTACCCTATCTCTAATTATTAATGAATTTAGTTTTTCTATGATTTCTAATTTTTTATTTAGCCAAAATTAATATGTTGAAAACTTTCACATTGTGAATTTCAATATATTATGTTATATATAGTTAACATATTTTGACATATTCATATTAAATTTTCATCAGATGTTTCTTATTTTTTTAGATTTGAGATATTTGTCCTAATTTTATTAGCATTAATTTGTTCTAAATTTTGATAAATTTGTATCAAAGCATATTGGTGTAACATAAATGACATGCAAAGTTTATTGTAACTCACCAATTATGGCATACAAATGTTAAAATATGCAAGCTTAGTTATCTTATGAATCCCATAATCTCTAGTTTACATGAAATTTTATATGCAATGAAAATAATATTGATATATCCTCAAAAAATTATATTGATCGGGCACGAATCTCAGAGCAAAATCAAGTTGTAAGCTTCAAAAATTAAATCCAGGACCATCTGAACTCCGATTTCAACACACTTATAGTCGAATTGAACGCCTCGGAAATATGAACCGAACGACACCAAAATCGACTCAATCTGAGCCCAAATGAGTCCAAATTAAAGCCTCAAAGCGCATTTGGAAGGTTCAAACCATAATTTAGATTACCAAACGGCCTCCAAACATGACATGCTTATAGTTGAATCGAGCGACTCGACGAGACGAATCCAACAAGCCCAAGATCATCGAATTCTGATATCATTAAGACCTTAAAATGTCTGATAAACGGTGCTCGATCAAGGGATTCAACATCGACCGTCTATCCAAACCACTCCACATTTGCCCTTGATCCTCCTCCTAATTTACGGGTCATGCCATCCTCAAAAAACTATAAATAGCCCATTATTTCTCTTAAGAGGGGGCCCAAGCAATAAGAAGCAAGAAGAAGCAAAAGAAGAAGAAGAAGAAGAGAAGAGAAGGAGGGAACAAGCTCCTCCTCGATCACCGCCGGATTTCTATCCGACTTCCAAGTGACGCCGGAATCCTATCCGACTTCCAAGTGACGCCGGAGTTCCACCGGATCATCACATGACGCCAGATTTTCGCCCTCCATTTGTAACTGAATTTCAACCAAGAAGTTAATTCTTATAATCTGATCATCCTCAATTTTGGGGACAGGTCAACCACTTGTAACATAAGCAAATACTAGTGTAATTCTTTCAACTGGGCATAGCCCCGTGGTTTTTCCCTTTTCTAGATTTTCCATGTAAAAATTCTAGTGTTCTTTCATCTTCTATTTGTGTGCTAAATACTCGTACGACGCTGAGACGAAAAATTTTCTAAACTCTATCGCCGTGTATATTCAAGTCCACAACAGTTTGGCGCTGTCTGTGGGAAATATTATCCCACACTTCTAAATGGTTAACAGGCATAGCAATCGTATCTTGGGAGCTTCCCGCTCTAACTCCCACCAATCCAGGAACCAGTCTTTAAATCATAGACGCCCAATGTCTACCTCTTTTTATCATGGGGGGCAAAACGTTGTTGGAGAAGGAACCTCAAGACCTTCCCAGGAGGAGCGAATCCGAAAGATGGAAGAATCTCAGAACGAGGTCCTTCAACTTCTACGAGAGACTCGTCAACCAACATTAGCACAACGGGAGGAGGTTCTTCCCCCACGAGTTACACCACTGGCCGAAGATGTTCAATTCGAACATATTCAAATAGAGATTCTTCTTCCTCCGCCAAGAAGACCCCCGTAATCACACCAAGATAACGAACTTGCCGATACAGCAAGTTCTATCCATCCCACGCACACCGATCGACAACCTCGCATTCCTCCGGATATCCCTGAGGATGTAGCTCAACCGCGCATTGCCTAGCTCCCTCATAATGCCATTCATCATGAATTATGACGATTGGTCCGAGAAGAGTTCCCTGTGGTAGGCGTAAGACAACCTCTTCGTCAGTGGGACTTCCAGGAGTCATTACCTATAACTGAACCCATTCTTCAGCATGCCATTCTAGTTGGATTCAAACTACCCAGCATCGAGTCCTACGACAGGATATCCGACCCCTATGAGTAAATCGATTATTATAGAACCATCATACATATCCAGTGAGCTTCAGATGCACTCTTATGTCAGGTTTGTTCTGCTACCCTCAAAGGACAAGCCTGAACGTAGTTCTATTTGCTTCCGTCCGGAACGATCCCCTCATTTGTTAAATTAGCCAAAATGTTCGTTGAACAGTTCGTAGCCAATTAAAGAATTGCTAAGGATTCTTCCCTCCTCTCTGAGATTCGTCAAAATGAAGGAGAATCGCTAAAGGAGTATTTTCAATAATTTTCCATCGAGGCTCAACAAATTCTAGGAGTGGATCCTAAATTGCTAAGAGGAGTCTTTCTTGGCGGCCTCCGTCCTGGCCCCTTCTATTCGGCACTCATGCGAGACACAGTTTATTCATATGCCGACCTAATTCATCATATGGAGGCACAGATATCTACAGATGAAACTATAAATGCTCACAGAAAGCTGTTTAAGCAAATAAATAGTAAGCACAAAGGTGCACCTGGAAGTAAGGGAAGAATGGTCTACCTCTTAGGCCTCCATTACTGCGACTGGAAACTCGGCAGGAAAAGGAGTATACCCCACTCAACATTTTTAGAACAAATATATTGATGGCCGTTCGAGATCATGATACAATAAAATGGTCGAATCATTTGAAGACAAACACAGGAAATCAAGTGCAGTACTGTTACTTTCATCATAGTTGTGGCCACACTACCGAAGCCTGTAAGCAACTCAAGGAAGAGATTGAAAGACTTATCTGCCAAGGTTATCTTAGATAGTTTATTCGAGATCCACCTACTCTAGAAGAAGCTCGTCCCGCTAGGGGGCAAAATCAACATAAATAACCGGTGAATAATCGAATAATAGTTGGTGAAATTGAGACAATCACAGGAAGTCCCTCACTGTCAGATCAAGTCTTTTTGGCTGTAGATGAAAAATTGACGCCAAAGAAAGCTCATATCGATCATTCTATCACTTTTGATGACTCTGATTTGGAGGGAGTGAAAACCCCTCATCAGGATCCACTTGTGATTAATGCGAGGATAAGTGACCCATGTTACAATGTCAAGAGAATTTGGTGGATAATAGAAGATCCGTGTGTGTTTTATTTTATTCAACTTTTCTTAATATGAGTCTCACCAAAGAAAAGCTTCAGCCTGCTACAGGTCCATTATACAGGTTTGACAATCGACCTGTGCAAGTAGAGGGGACAATCAGTCTCCCAGTTATGCTGGGAGAATTTCCCCGATAGACTACACACTCCATTCAATTCATTGTTATAAAGTCAGAATCAACTTACAACGCTATCTTTGGAAGGCCTCTCCAGTTAATCTTTGGGATCGTCACTTCCATCCCTCATCTCAAGCTGAAGTTTATTACCCCGACTAGAGTTAGTGTAGTACATGGAGATCAATAAATAGCACAAACCTCCTATCTTAGGCAGGTTCAACCACATCTAAAAGTTACGCTGAGTATCGATGATTTTGATCTCCGGAGTGAGCATATATCTCAGAGGGCTTCTCCTGTAGAGGACCTCAATACTGTGTCCATATCAAAAGAACACTCTTCAAGGACTGGACATATTGGGTCTCTTCTCTCAGAGAAAGAGAAGAAACAATATGTAGATTTTCTATGTAAGAATCAGGGTGATTTTGTATAGAGTCTGCCAGATATGCCTGGCATCGACCCTGAAGTGATCATGCACTCCCTTAAAGTTAACCCGACATGCAAGCCAGTAATCTAGAAGAAATGAAATTTTGCGCGAGATTGGCAACAAGCAATCGAGCAGGAAGTTGATAAGCTTTTGGAAGTTAGATTTATACGGGAAGTGCACTACCCCACTTGGTTGGCGAACGTCATCATGGTGCGAAATTCAAGTGGGGCCTGGAGAATGTGTGTAGATTACACAAATCTAAATAAATCCAGCCCGAAGGACCGCTTTTTGCTTCCTCGTATTGACTAGTTGGTCGATACCACCTCTGGACATTAGATGTTAAGCTTTATGGATGCCTATTCTGGCTACAATTAAATAAAGATGGATTCAATTGACGAGGAGGCAATGACTTTTCAAATAAGTAAGGGGTTATATTGCTATCTAGTGATGCGATTTAGGCTAAAAAATACTGGGGCCCCATATTAATACCTTATGAATAAGGTTTTCAAAGACCTTATTGGGCGCTCTATGGAAGTATATGTTGATGATATGCTGGTGAAAAGTCTTGAGAAATCTCAGCATCTCTCAGATTTAGAACAGTGCTTCCACTTATTACGACGTTATAATATGTGACTCAACCCTGCTAAATGTGCTTTGGAGTCGCTTCTGAAAAGTTTTTGGGGTTTATGGTAACCCACCGAGGGATTGAAGCTAATCCCGAGAAAATCAAGGCACTAAGGGATATGGTGCCCCCAAAGAATATCAAGGAAGTCTATAGACGAAATGGAAGAATTACAACATTATCTCATTTCCTAGCACGCTCAAGAGATAAATATCTGCCTTTCTTTAAGAGACTGAGAGGTACTCGAAGCTCAGGATTCCAATGGACTGATTAATGTCAAGAAGCCTTCGAACAGCTACGAAAGTATTTGGCATCTCCGCCACTACTTTCCAGACCAATACCAGGTGAAAAGTTGAATTTATACTTAGCTGTTTCTGCCCAGGCTATCAGTTTAGTTTTGGTATGACAGGAAAGTGCGATACAACGCCCCATCTATTATGTTAGTAAGATCTTATCTGAAGCAGAGGGATGTTATCCTCTAGCAGATAAGATGACATTGACGTTAGTTTATTCCACTAGAAAACTACGCACTTACTTTCAAGCCCATACAATCGGAGTTTACACGAATCTGCCGCTAAAAAGTATCTTGCAAAAGCTAGAAGCGTCTGGTAGGCTTGTTAAGTGGTCTGTAGAGTTGGGAGAATTTGACATCCACTACTTGCCTCGACTTAATATTAAGTCTCAAGCACTTGCAGATTTTATAGTTAAATGCACCATCCATGTATTTGATATTCAACCATGTGCTTCACCTTCTCCTCTACCCTGGACATTATACGTCAATGGAGCTTCTGGAAGTTCTGGCACTAGGGTCGAAATTCTTTTAATTTCTCTACAGAAATTCATCGTTGAGTATGGGTTCCGACTTAATCTCTCGATAATAAACAATGTAGTAGAATATGAAGCCCTGATTACTGGATTGAGACTATCAATTGACTGTGAGGTGCGAAACATAGTAATCCACACTGATTCATAGTTAATCACCTCTCAGGTTGTGGGGGAGTTTGAAATCCACAACCCGCAATTGGCCCAGTACTGCAGCATCGTAAAATTTCTTCTAACCCATATAAATGAGCATTAGATCATCCATATTCTCTGAGAGCAGAATGCATGAGCAGATGCTCTTTTTAATCTTGCTACTTCAACAACTGGAGATGTCTATAAAATAAAGTGTATCGAGGAGATCGATTTTCCAAGCATTCAAGGTCCGTGGGTCATACAATCAATTGATGAACCAAAAGAGATTTCCTGGATTGATCCAATCTTATCTTTTTACAAGATGGAGTGTTTCCTGAAGATCCCATGACTGCAACACGACTGCGGAGACAAGTAGCAAATTTTATCATTATTAGTGGTGAATTGTATAAACACGCCTTCACCGGACCGTATCTCAAGTGTCTCCCACCTTCAGAAGCTGGTTATGCACTCTGAGAAGTACATTCAGGAATATATGGAGAATATTTGGGAGGAAGATCGTTAGCCTATAAGATCATGAGATAAGGATTCTATTGGCCTACAATGAAACAGGACGTGCTTGAGTTTACTCAAAAGTATGAAAGCTGCCAATTACATTCCAATCTTACCCATACGCTCGCACTGGAGCTTGCATCACTTCAGAGCCCTTGGCCTTTCGCCCAGTGGGGAATTAATATATTGGGACCTTTCCCTATAGCCACCAGATAACAAAAATTCATCATCATGGTTTTAGATTACTTTATCAAGTGGGTAGAGGCAGAACCTCTAGCAAAGATTACTGTAGCAAATGCCAAATAGTTTCTATGGATGAATATAGTATATTATTTTAGCATTCCTGCTAGGGTCATCACTGACAACGGGACATAGTTTACTGGGAAGATCTTCACTTCTTTTTGTAAAGATTTTCATATTCATCTAGTCCACACAGCTGTCGCCCACCCTCAGGAAAATGGACATATAGAGATCACAAACCGAAGAATTCTGAAGGGACTGAAGACAAGCCTATGGAAGGCTGGGGGGCAATGGGCTGAAGAACTCCCAAATGTCCTCTAGGCTTATCGGACTACCGCTAGAACTCCTACAGGAGAAACCCTCTATAACCTCTTCTTTAGAACGAAAGCAGTTATACTAGTTGATATTAGAGTCCCAAGCAATAGAGTTCAGACATTTGACTTCAGTAATAATGAGGAGAAGCTCAGAAAGAACTTAGATCTCCTTCTAGAAGTAAGAGATGTAGCCTCACTCAGGATCGCTGCATACCACCAAAGGGTTTCCCGTCACTACAATTGAAGAGTCAAACTTCAATCTATCTCAATCGAGGATCTGGTTTTACACAGCATCAAAGCCGCCAGAAAGGTCCCTCAGCGTAACAGGCTCTCTCCCCTTTCAAAGGGTCCCTATTTGGTAATAGCTATGGTCAAGCCTGGT
Source organism: Dendrobium chrysotoxum (assembly GCA_019925795.1). Taxonomy (NCBI): domain Eukaryota; kingdom Viridiplantae; phylum Streptophyta; class Magnoliopsida; order Asparagales; family Orchidaceae; genus Dendrobium; species Dendrobium chrysotoxum. The sequence goes on along the minus strand of CM034306.1, from coordinate 26,718,325 downwards.
ACCTTCAATCTGAAGGATGCTAATGGAAAAATTCTCCCCCAAACTTGGAATGTTAGCAACCTTCGTAAGTATTATTAGTAGATGTTGATAATGCTATTTGTCTTGCATTTATTGTTTATCTTATGCTATGTTAATCCAAATTATTCTGATATCCTTGTATTTATCCTTCAAGTTATGTTGATTATTCAGACATCCCTTGTGTGTTAATTGGGATAGAACTCTTCTAGCTCCCATATCCCTAGGTTATACTAGGGAATTATTATACTGTCTTATATAATACAGTAATGTGATGTTCACTTTGCTATGATATTATCTTCTCTCAAATCCTTTATCCATGATTCGAGAAATACACAATCTATATTATATCTCAATCAACGGATGATCAATCCCAGGGGGATTTGATCTAACCTCTTCCTTACAGGTTAAAAATCATCAAGCAAATGTTTTGATTAATAACCTTTGATAGGTCAAGATATCCAAGGAGGATATCTCTCACATTCACTCAAGTCAGAAAAGACCATCAAAATATTTTTCATTGAAATAAAACTAAATCAATTTCATATACATATGAGAAAAAAGAAAAAAAGGAACGCCAAGAAGTTCTTAATATATCACTGAACATCACGAAAATCATATGAAAGCATCAACACCAAACACATATACTCATCACTAGAAAGAAAACAAAGAAGTACAACCAACATCAGAACAATCCTACAGGATCTCAATATCATCCTCCTCCTCCTCGAGGGAAAATGCTTTCTATAACTCACTCTCTATCCCTTCACCACCAGAATCTGAAGAAGGGTCACTAGAAGCCTGGCTGGGTGTCAACCCCTCAATCTCAGCTCCAGCCTTATGATGCACTGTATGCACGCTCTTCATAAAACCTCTAATGAAGCCCTCCTCCATGCAATCTGCTTCTAAAGCCTTCACCTCCTCGTCATAGATATGATTGCGAGCTTCCTGAATGTGATCCTCGATAATTATCTTGAAGGCAACTGAGTTTTTAAATTCTTCTATGACTGTAGATGGTAAATGCTGGGCTTCCTTCTTTGACAACATACTCTGGAGCCTGTTATTCTCAGTTTCAAGAATCTGTTGATCTTTTATCTATAAATTGATCATTGCCTGCACATCCTCCAACTCAATATGGAGACAATCCATCTATTGATTCTGCAAGGAGGCTGAAGTCATCATATTAGTCAGCTCTGCTCTATACTCTGTTAGTTGATCTTCCACCATCTTCATCTCCTTAATTTTGCCATGATATTTCTTCTTATGCTCTCACTGAAGATATTTGACCTTCACAAATTCATAATTTTAGTCATTCAAGTTCTTGGTCATTTTATGTTTGAAATCCGAATTTTGTATCAACTGAATCAACAAAATTTTTTTAAGGAACATATCCTTTGAAAAATGCAAACAGAGAAAGCAAAAAAGAAAAGGTGAACTCACCAACTCCTCAGCCTATCGACGACCAACGCACTGATGTTTTAAAACATCTTTCGAAATGTGTGATTTAGATGGAGAGATACGATGACCTTTGCTAGTGACTGCCAAATTTCTTCCACCTTCTTCTTCTTGGATACCTGTAGATCATCCTCACTCCCTGGTCATTTAGAAGGAGCTTTTAAAGGTTGAGTAACTGCCTTCAGAACCTTCACCAACTTCTTTAGCATTTGTGCATGTGATCTCCCTGCTTGAGTAGATAATCCCACCTTGAACAGATGTTCCTTGTCTATATATCTACTCAAATAGTGTACCTCATAATGAAGGTCATCGATATCAGAAAGTTTGAGTATCTTCAATAAATCTTCATCTCCAATATGTAGGGGAATGGGTAACTCTTTCAGTTTTCCCTAATTTTCTAAAAGATTCCAGTCATTCTGCATAAAAAAGAAGTCACTAATCCAACTTTTTGACGGATCACGAGTGTGAATATCCAGCCACTTGGATCTAAAAGAGATACGACCCTACGTATCATTGATAAGATGACCCATCCAAGAAAGGTATTCTAGAGATAGCACTGCTCCACGATCTCAAAATAATACAATCAACCCCATTATAATTGACATTGCTCTATAAGAAAGTTAAGCTAAACTCACTCCACATATCATCAAAACATCAATCAACTCAGGAGATGGTGGAAACCGTAACCCAGCTCGCAAACTGAATTCATATACTGTCACAAATTATGGAGGGGGAAAACGAGCATGATCCGACCTTATCAGCACCTTCAAAACCATATCATTAGGAAAATGGAATTTTTTCCTAAAAGTAATCAAAGAATCGCCAGTGACGGTGGAGATAACATCGTCAGTTTTGGTCACCTTGTAAGTCATTTTTAAACGCTCAGATTGGACGGCATGGCGATCTTCTTTGGCTAAAGGACTTTTATTGAAGGTGTGATCACCCATTTCACTTCTACGCTAAAAAGGAGCACATAAATTTTAGTAGGGAAAGTCACCTACGGAAGATAGCGGAAGGCCTCTAAAGAAAAAAGAAAAATGGGGGAGAAAAAGGAGAAAAATCTAACTTCTGTTTAAGAGGAGGGGCACTGATTTAAGTAGGGAAAGTGACCTATGTAAAATAGCGGAAAGCCTCGACTATAAGAAAGCCAAAGGGAGAAAAAAAGAAGGTACAAGTATTCCCCTGGCCCTGGGGGGTATTTATAGCATTTTTTGGAGGAGAATAGAAGCTTCCAGAATTTCTTAGAATTTTTTTGAACTTTTTTAGATTTTTCTAGAATTTTTTGAAATTTTTTGGGAATTTTTTTGAATTAAAAATTTTTTTAAAAATGGCTAGCGGTTAACCACCAGCGGAACGGCGCGACCGCTTGCGCTGGAACCGCACGGGCTAGTAGAGCGGGCTGCAGGCGGGCTAGGCGGGCGAGCCAGGACCCGGGCCATACGGGTCGCTGGCATGCTGCGGCGATGGCCAGTGTGCCCGACACGTATTTCTGCCCTACCAGCGGTGGCGGTGGCCAGCTGGTTTGGCCGGTTCGGTTGCCTACACGAACCGGGTCTAATTTTTAGCTTGAATAGGCCAAATCAGACATTTTTGGGGTCCCCGGGACCATTTTTCGATGTTTCAGACTCCATTTCGACACTTTTAAAGTAATTTGGAACTCCTGCACGTAAGATCAGATTTCAAATCACATGAAAATTCTGAAAGTTTGTGATGCATATTTTCAAACTCCTGGAGCTTTGACGTCCAAAATAGGGGGGCAACTGATATATCCTTAAAAAATTATATTGGTCGGGCATGAATCTTGGGGCAAAATCAAGTTGTAAGCTTCAAAAATTAAATTTGGGACCATCTGAACTCTGATTTCAACAAACTTATAATTGAACTGAACGTCTCGAAAATACGAACCCAACTTCTCCAAAATTGACTCAATCTGAGCCCAAATGAGTCCAAATTAAAGCCTTGAAGCACATTTGGAAGGTTCAAACCATAATTTGGATTACCAAATGGCCTCCAAACATGACATGCTTATAGTTAAATTGAGCGGCTCGACAAGACAAATCCAACAAACTTAAGATGGTTGAATTCTGATATCATTAAGACCTTCAAATGCCTGATAAATGGTCCACGATCAAGGGATTCAACATCGACTGTCTATCCAAACCACTCCACATTTGCCCTTGATCCTCCTCCTATTTATGGGTCATGCCATTGTCAAAAAACTATAAATAGCCCCTCATTTCTCTTAAGAGGGGACCCAAGAAATAAGAAGCAAGAAGAAGCAAGAAGAAGAAGAATAATAAATGAAGATAAGGAGGAAACAAGCTCCTCCTTGATCACCGCCGGATTTCTATCCGACTTCCAAGTGATGCCAGAATCCTATCTGACTTCCAAGTGACACCGGAGTTCCGCCGGATCATCACTTGATGTCGGATTTCTGCCCTCCATTTGAAACTGAATTTCAACCAGGAAGTTAATTCTTGTAATCTAATCATCCTCAATTTCGGGGACGGGTCAACCACTTGTAACATAAGCAAATACTAGTGGAATTCTTTCAACTAGGCGTAGCCCCGTTGTTTTTCCCTTTCCTGGGGTTTTCACGTAAAAATTCTTATGTTCTTTCGTCTTCTTTTTGTGTGCTATATACTCATATTACACTGAAACGAAAAATTTTCTAAACTCTATCACCGCGTATATTCAAGTTCACAACAAATATGATGAGATAATGTAGCTCCAGCGGCATTTAAGATTAGAATGAGTCGCCATTAGACCTACATTAGCTCAATTACATACTCAGTATATATCTCATCACATTTTTTCAAAATCATACACAGTATCTCATCATTATGAATGTTAAATGTAGCTCCACTGGCATATAAGATTAGAATGAGTCACCTTAAGTGGTTTGATCATATAAAATGTCATGTATTTAATGATCTTGTTAGACGAGTAGTTGTATTAGATTGGCAAAATGTTAAGAAAGAGAAACATAGATCTAAAGACTTGGTTAGAAAAAGTACTAAAAAGGACTTTTTTATTACATTTAAATGAGATTTTTCTCTTAATAGGTGAGAAAAAAGATTCACGTAGCTGACCCACATATTGGGATAAAGGCTTCTTTTAGTTGTTTTTGTTGTTGTTGTTGTTGTTGTTGTTGGTGTTCTTGTTGTACTTCACCTATATAATGTGATAGGCAAAAAATATATTGATTATGTTGGGTTAGGTTATGATAGTTTTTTGCGTAGTTGTAATGGTTTTAAAGTAATTGATTAAGTATTGAGCCAATATAAGAAGGGTGCTAGAAATTTGGTTAATTTTAAAGTTGATATTCTTTCTTTTATTCATTGGGTGATCAAGTCATCTTAATAGTACATGTTTTAGATATCATGGGTCCAGTATTTATTGTCATAGTGAAATACATGGGGATAAGATTAGAATTCAAGTTAGATGGTTGAACTGGAGGAATGCATCGGGCTTATTGTGTGATAGAAAAGTCCCCCTCAAACTTAAGGGAAAATTCTATAAAAAGGTGGTGACATCAGCAATGCTTTATGGTGTAGAATGTTGGCCATTAAAAGAGAATCATAATATTAAGTTTAAGTGTTGCAGAGATGAGGATGCTCAGGTGGATGAGTGGCTTTACTCTTAGAGAAGGGATACGAAACAAGCATATACGTGAAAGGTTGGAGTAGCTCCAGTGGAAGATAAGATTAGAGATAGTTTTCTTCGATGGTTTGGTCATATAAAATGATGCCTTCCAATGACCTGATTAGGAGAGTATGTCTTAGATTTGGCTTATATTAAGAAAGGTAGAGGTAGACTTAAAAATACTTGGCTAGATAATATTAGAAATGACCTTTTTTTATTAGATTTAAATGAGAATTTAACTTTAAATAGGACACAATGGAGAAAAAGGATTCCTGTAGTCGAACCCACATAGTGAGATTAAGGCTTGTTGTTGTTATGTTGTATTATTTCTTTTATTCAAGAATGCATATTCATCATTTTGAGTTATTGTATATGATTATTCAAGTGAGAGGCTGTTATGGTTATTGTCCAAGGTATTCTCAAAAGTCATAAATGCCAACAAACCAAATTCTAGTTTGCCATTGCGAAGATAGAGCATAACATGGCCTATGACCTCATATTCTGGTGATGCACAAAGTTGTCTACATGTATAGTAAAAGAGAGAACCAAGTATTAATTTATCTTTCAAAGGTTGAATATACCACTTTCAAAGACATAGTGGTGCCCCAAGTGGAATAAGATTTATTATTTAGGGTGAAGAAAAATCTTTGATGGGATGTAGCACCTGGAGAATTGTAAGGTATCCTTAGATGCATTTTTATTTGAGGGAGAAGTAAAGAGCAGGTAGTTAGGCTAATGGAGGGACACGTTTTAGGGTAGATTTACTTTCATGATTACTTGGAATGAGTTTTTTGGATACATTTTAGAGAGTGGTTTATTTATCCTTCCGCCATAAAACATATGTAGGAAGCTTTTGTGAGGTTATTCTAAGAGAGTAAGATCAAAATGTGGTACAAAATTGAGTTGACTACTTTGGCCAAGTAATATCCATTATTAATTAGTAATATTAAGGCAATATGTTATTATTTTTTAGAGGAATCAAGTTACTTGAGACATCAATTTGTCACATTAAGGATTAGAGCTTAATTTCATAGAGTTGATAGAGAGGATGGTATTAATGGAAGAGGCCTTTCACTATCTTAGGAGAGATGGCATGTGAGTAAGAAGATATTTTGTCGAGAGATGTTTAGGAGTATCTTTAATGGGAAGAAGAACATATGTAGACCAAGAGGCCTTAAGAAGGGTCGTATGGCATTTGTTAGTAATGAACCTTTATACACAAGTTATTAGGGAAGGTATTTAGGAAAGCATTATTTAATCATAGAGTGATACTTTAAATGCTGCCAACATGAGATTGTAGATGATAGATTGTTCATAGAGAACACCAAAGGAGATATTATAGTCTAGAATGAAGGCCATAACAATGACATATAATGAGGGTTCCATACTGAAGGAAGGGCAATATTGATGAAGCCCAATGGAAGTTAAAGAGAGCCTACTACTTTAGTTATTCATATTCTAACTCAAGCTTCTGTTTAATATGACTTAACAGGAAGTAAAGAATTCATTTGATGTTGTAACATGTGCAACACTCATTTCTAATCAATCTTATAGAATTATCTTAGATTTTGGTGCTAATAATTCATTTATAGCAAAAAAATTATTTGGTTATTTAGACTTATCTCCTATTTCATTTATAACAATTTATCTATTATATTACCTAACAGAGATTATATGATATCTAGTTATACATATATTTATAGCATTGAGATTTTTGTTATGAAACACAAGTTTGAACTTATAATATTATCTTTGATTGACATTAATTTGATCTTGTGAATAAATTGGCCAAGTGAGTATGGTGTCCATATTGATTGTATTAATAAGTGCGAGACATTGCATTTTGGTAGTAAAAATATATATTTTTAAGATTTCAGAGAAGTAATATCATTATTAATCCTTATGTTATAAATTAATAAGATGTTAAAGAAAGGAAGTATTTCATATCTTGTATATATAAAGGGCCATATTAAAACTTCATTCTCATTAGAAGAGGTTCCTATAGTGAATGAATTGCCTAATGTGGTTGTCATGCCCTAAAATCTAATAAATGAATTAAATTGTATAACCTAATATTTATGAAAATTATTTTAAAATGAAACAAAAGAAAATTCTAGAATTTTGAAGTAGAGTGCTTTGGTGCTGGGTAATTTGGCGCTCTAGTCTCAGAAAAAATTGAAAATAATTTAACGGGACGACACCATGATCTGGCATGTGGCCTGCAGCTTTTTAAAGTTTGAGCATCGCGTTGTTAGGCCACAAATACTTTATATATATATTCCTAACCCTAAAGCAATAAGCCATTCCTCTCCCAACCATTCATGTGGCTTACCATGCAAGAAGAGTGAGAAAGAGAGAGGAAGAGGAGAGAAGAAGAGTGAGAAAATCATGTTTAAGCTTTTTCATCCATTTCTACAATTGGGAAAAGTCTTTTGATCATAGTGAGTAGTCTAAAACTAAATTTTATTTCAATAATTTCATATCTACTTATTTTATTTCTCTAAAAAATGATAAAAATATATTTTCTCTTGATTTACCGCACTTTTACCATGTAAGTGTTTTTAAATATATGATAGATATGATTGATATGGACATTTTGACTATAATATTATTAAATTTTACTATGCAAAAATGAAAGTTACAATTTTCTAAAGCTATTGGATAGTATACAAAATTTTCTTGTATTTTATAGATTCATGCATATCATGTTGCATTTCATATATATATATAAAAAGACTGATACCATCGATTTAAGAAAAAGTTAGAATTTGTATGTGAGTAAGGGAGGCTAGGCGTTAACATTATAATAATACGGGTTGGCTCTTAAAACATAAAACCCTACATAGGATAGTTGGGGCCGATGAGCTTTTTCTTAAAATAAAAAAATTGATGTGTAATCCTAGTTGTAACCTTTAACTGATAACTGAATTAGGCCGATGGGTTGAAAGTGACGTCTCTTTATAGATTAATGAAAGTCACCTATAATGATAATTGATTCATTGAATAAATGATAAGTGTGATGGATATAACTAATGACCAATAAGAAAATAGTTGGGGTTAAAGATGTTGAAAATGTCACATTAAAGCTGGATGTCTTGTCGTGCTAAACTATATGATATTAATAGCATATAACTGACTCATGCATTTCTTATTCATGTTCGTGCATATAAAATTTCATGGTTTTATAGATTATAGATGGCTATACCAAGCATATGCCAGCACTATTAATGTATAGCATAGTGATATAACTCATGTACGTTCGTGATTCATCTCATTAATAGACTAAAAATATTAAATGATTACAATACCAATATATTATTCCCAACAATATTGACTTATTGTTTGGAGCCTCGTTTCAATGGCTTCACAATTCCTTTTTTAATTTGTTTATAGTGCCTTATTTATTGAGCCATATATAATATAGAAAATTTTAATCCCAATTTCTCTTCTATGTTGTCAAATGCAATAGCCTTTACTTTTATCTTATGCATCAATCACGTGGGCTTCATGCCTGATTTCTTTTCCTCTATATAATGTCTTTAAGAAGAAATAATTTAGTTCAAGTGAAGTGCATTAAGGATGAAGATCACAAAGTAGTTTTCTTAGAAGATTATATTCAATATAGGTTGATGAGACATTTTAATAAACTTTTTAATAAATGTTATGAGAATATGATTAACTTTAGTGACCTTAGCACCCCAAAAGAAAATATTTTTTTATCACCATATTATTAAAATAAAAGTTGGAGAGGCTTTAAGGAAAATGAAGTGTAAAAAAGTGTTATGACCTATTGATATTCCAATATAACTGTAGAAATTTTTAGGAGATCAAGGAATTTCTTATCTTACTAAACTCTTTAGTATTATTTTGAAGACAAAAGTACTAGATGACTAAAGAAAGAATGTGTTGATTGTGATTTTTAGGAATAAAGATGATGCATAAGAGTATGCAAATTATAAAAGAATTAAGTTAATGTATCATACATTAAAATTATGGTAGAGGGCAATTACGCATGGATTACAAGATGATGTTAATATCTCTCCAAATCAGTTTGGATTCTTGTTGGGTAGGTCAACTATAGAAGTTATGTATATGTTGAGAGTTTTGATGGAGAAATATAGAGAGAGTAGGAGGTTATATATATTATAATTATTTATTTGGAAAAAGAACATGATAATGTTTCAAGAGAAGTGCTCTAGAAAGTTCTTGAAAAGAAAAGATTTTTTAGTAATAACCTCAAATTTAATTTTCTTGAATTCCAAAAAAAAATTTGTGGGTGTGTTGCGATGCTAGGCTTGTGGATGCTGAGACATTGGGCTTGTGGACGCTATAGCAGAAAGCTCTCAAGTTTTTGAGAAAATAAGGGAGCATAATGGCGCTGAATTCCTAGATGTTGTGACATTAGGTCCATATATATATATATATATATATATATATATATATATATATATATATATATATATATATATATATATATATATAATATCAAATCTCATTGCATTAAACCTCACACCACAACCACCCCTCCGTGATTTATCTTATTTGGCTGGGAGATAAGAGGAGAGAAGGAAGAGAGAGAGAAGAGAGAAAGTTTATCTTGGGTTATTCATGTCTGAAGCTCTAGCTATGAAAAGTGTTTTGATGATGGTAAGTAACCATACTCCTACTTATGTTTTCAGTTATTTTTTGTTTTACCTATTTTCTCTCTCTTAAAATTGATAAAAATTACAATATTTATTATTTTAGTTATTTTTCACCATACGACATTTTATATATAGTAGATATCATTATCTTGAATATTATGATTGGTTTATATTAAAATTTCACTAGTTAGTTTTGCATATATGCTATTTTATTTGAAATGAGTAGTATAACACTAAGAATAAAATGACCAGGAGTGAGTATAGTGCACATGGACATAAAATGCATAGTATGGATACATTTCTTATTCATTTAGTAAATTATATATTTTTGACATACTACAGACATATTGGTGAGTATAATAATAGTTGTATTGGGTGTATACGATGTTTCTTATTATGATGTATATGATATAAAACATGTGAAAAGGTAAGAAAGACTACTTGAAATTGATTAACTTATTTAGGTTGGATGGAGACATGTTACTCTATACAGGAGGGTGGGCTGAAGAGCTTTCCTTTAAATAACATTTATCGTGTAATATTCAGTGATATAAAAAGGAAAGTATAAGGAGACTAACTGATGTGATATGATATGACATTGAGCAGGAAGTGATGAATTCATACATGAAAGCCATTTGACTTGTCATATGAGATATGAGTCTGATTCCTGGTAACATGCCTTATTTTCTTTAGACTAATTCCTACAGGGTTAGCCTACAAGATTTGATACAGGAAAAACACTACAAGTGGCGAAATATCCTATCTTACTCACATATGCATATGACATTATCATACATGATAAATTACATAAGTGACATAATATAATATGGTATGTACAAGATATAGGATGTGATTAATATATGTATATGATAAGATTGATACAGAAACATATGATGCATATGAATTTTATGATATACCTGATACATTACATTTATACAAGATATAATAAATAATACATGACACTCTAGGATTTAATGGAAGGATTGGATCACTTAGACCTAACATTAATTTACTCATCCACCAAGAGCTACAAAAAAATCTAAAATATAAAGGCAATAAAAATAAATTCATTTAATCAAAACATAAATATAATAATCCAATTAACATACAAATGTTCATACAACAAAGTAAAAATACTGTATAATAAAACTTAATACCTTAAACCTAGAAGATCCTACTTTACATCTATCTATTCTACCTGGCCATTTCCTCTTCCTGAAATATAATGGAAATAGAATCAGTGCAACTAACACAGTAGACTCCCTCCCTTTCCATCATAGATATAAATATCTAATTCAAATATTAAATAACATTTGATGAAGAAAACATAAATAATTATATAAGTAATGAAAGTGTAATTAAAATATGAATTATTAGGGTTTCAGTGTATACTTTACTTGCATAGTTATCACTTATGCTTACACTATCAGTTTCACAAAAGTTTCCTAAATACAATATGGAACACTTAGTCTCAGAAGGTCACTTGCACTTTCCTTTCACTTCTAATCCAAATTCAGATAGATATTCAAAACTTTATAATACATAATGCATAATATTTTCCAAACTTAATTAATCAAATTATTGCCAAAGGCAATGTAATGGTCATAATGTACAAGTCTTGATGCCTGCTTATAACTCCACTTTCACGTATGCCTCTCTTTAACCTCTCGCACTTATAAAGTGGGGCATAATCAAAATAAAATAATGCCACCTAACCTTCAACACTTACTTTCAACAAGTGGGCTAGAATTCCTCCAAAACCATAATAGGTAGATTGGGCCAAAATATAATATAAAGGGCCATTTTAACATAATAAAGAGTACACTTTTCTATATATTAAAATGTCTATAATTAAATGTAATGCAAAGTTTGTAAATGCAAGGCAACAATAATTAAATAAAAAATCTAATGAAATATTCAGATGATGCAGGAGTTGCTAATAAAAGCTACAATAGTTATAAAATAGAATACTCACTGAACTTTAACCTTTTAATTTCTAATTTTAGAGGAACATCCACATGAATATTTCAAGATTTTTATATAACTAATGCATTTTTTAGAAAAACCTCAACATAATAATATAATCAAAAAATTATTGCAGGAAAAATCAATTATTAGAATTTCAATTTTATATAGGCAAAATATTCATAATAAGTAATATAATAACAAATTAAAATCACACAGGAATAACCTTATAATACCTCGAGAGGAACACATTTTCATTTATATCTTTTAGATTAGAATTAAAATCAAAGATAGAGGTTTAGGAGTATACCTTGTGCGCTACAATATCCTAAATCGACCTAGTGCGAAAATTCTGAGTTTTAACCTCTGAATCTCACTTTCTTCCTTTTCTTCTTCCTCTTATCCTTCTACTCCTCTCTAACTTCCTTTATCTTTCCTCTTATCCTCCTCCTCTCTTCTACTCAAGCAATGGCTGGGTGAAAATGAGTTCATGTAAATGGTTTTAGTTATTTTACAATTTAAAGTCCACTAACTTGATTAGTATCGCGTCACTCAACTTCGCAGCACCACTATGCTCCTAAAGTGTGACACCTCCATATTCAATATTCAGTTTAACCTATTTTGACCCAAATTGAAAATTATAAATATTTAAACTTTTGTGATTTGAACTCTTTTATATGCATTTTTGAATGATATATGTATATGAAAAGGTTCTACATATGTTCTAAAGGAGTTCTAGGGGTTCGATTGCATATTAGAAAAATCTAGATTTATTCTCTGGAGCACCGTAATGTCAAGTGCTCTGGATCCTAAATGTTGTCTTAACTAGCCCCAAGGTGCTCAATAGTAGTGCCCTGACATTGTGTTCTCGGGTTTTTAGAATTTGAATTAGCACTACAACGTTGAGCCATTATCAATAGTTTAATATATTTTAAATCCACTATTCCATTCATTTTGAGTGTCATGGCTATCGAGTAGGAGAAAGGAGAGGGAAATGAGATTTGCGCCGCTTCATGTCATTTTTAGCCATTGGCCTAGTTCTGAAAGTTATCTGGATTAAGGTAGATCACACTATGCTCATCTTATTTATAAAAAAATAGAGATTTTTTGAATTTTTTAATTAAATTTCTATTTTAGTTACTAAAAAAATGAGGATAAGTTTGCGCTGATAAAACTTTCTCGACGTAACTTTCTATGTTATAGTGATTTGAACATTTTTAATATTTTTTAAAAATTTTACACTTGGGGTTTTAGAATTTTTACTACTTTTATTTAATAGAAACAATCTAAACTCTAAAATAGTGATGTAATATGATTGAAGTCTTTAAATGATATTTTATACAATCTCTTATAATTTAGTTATATTTTTAAATTATAAATTTTTACTAAGTAGGAATTTTGTTGTTTATCATTTTAGAAAATTGTGCAATTATTGATGAGTTTATTTTCTGTACTTAGATATTTTATAGCTCTGTAATTTATTATTTTTTTAAAAGTTTAAATTTGAATAAGAATTCTAAAAAATTTCTAAAACTAAATCTTGGAATTCGCCTATTACAAGCCAACACGATAGGACCTACCCATCAGTGGAACTTATTGGGTTAGGTTATCATCAGATTTTATTATATCAAAGCTTTAATTTTAGAAAAGAATCATAAGATAGAGCTACAGAAAATTGATTTATAAGCCAAGAGTCTATCTAGGTGTTTTTTTCTATTTTTTTCATGTGCATATTTTAGATAACTATGGATCCACCAGACCCATATATGATAGATGAATATTGTATCAGTCAGAAAACTCTTATATATAGTATTGATCCAATGATCAATTTTCATACACGTTTATAGTTTGCAAGTCTAATAGCTCATATGATGGGTAAAGTACAGAGCCGAGTTTGTACTGCTAGATCTGATGAGGTAGACTGACATTTGAAAATATTTATGAGATTTAAGCTTCTAAGATTTGACGACGCTATTGAACCTAGGGTAGTAGAGGACTGGTTGAGGAAACTAGAGAAGATATTTGATAGTATGTAATATCCTTATAAAAGGAAAGTACTGTTGGTTATTTTTCTATTATATGGTGAGGTAGAGTGTTCATGGATGGGCCAATAAGAGAAGAAATTTTAGGGTAGATTGAACTCTTTGATTAGCTGAGAGGAGTTTTCTGATGTGTTATGAGCCTAATTTGTACCACCTTCTACTCATCAGTAAATGCATGAGACTTCTTTTAAACTAGTTTAAGGAAGAAGGATAGTTATGTATAATGAGGCAGAGTTTACTGCGTTGGCTAAACATGCTTCACAGTTGGTTAACACTCTCATGGAGAAGTGCTACATATTTTTAAGGGAACTCTGAGATATTTAAAGATAGGCATTAGTTTTATTCCACATTTTTTATTTATCAAAGTTGGAGGAGCGAGCCTAATTGATTGAGAATGATTTGATAGCTAGTCAGTAGTGGAAGATTGCTCGTAAGAAGATATTTTATGGCGAGATTTTTTGTAATGGATTTTTTGGGAAAAAGTAAAGTAGGTTTGGAACGAGAGAGTCCAAGGGAGGTTGATAGCCTTTGTCTTGATAGCTCCTAGTAAGGGCAGTGTTGTAAGTTCTAGGAGTTTTGTTAGTGGAATACTTATATGCAAGAGTTACGACCGATGACATTTTGTTCAGTGTTATAAGATAAATGTTTTGTGTTTTAGGTGTGGTTAGAATAAACAAATGATGGTTAAGTGTCCATAAGAAGGTTTTGATTGATGATCTAAGCCTCGATCTGAGAGTTTTGCTAGACCTATTCAGACGCTGAGGGCAGTTCCACTCCGTACATTTTTTGAAGGCGATCTGATAGAGATAGTGGAGCTAGTTTTGTGGTAGGTTGACCCTTTATATGTCAGAGTGAGTCTGCTAGTTCTATTATACTAGCTCTAATTCAGCCACATGTATACAATATGACTTAATAAGAGGCTCAGGATACCCCAGATATGATGACTAGTATAGTTTATATTTCTAATCAATCTTGTCATATTTTATTTGACTATGGAGCTAGTCATTTATTTATTTCTTAGTTTTTTTCTATTTATTATTCTTTCCTTTAGTTATATTACCTTTTTCTCTATATATTATTTCACCAACTTTAGATGGTATGATAGCTAGTAGAGTTTATTTTTATGATATTGAAATTTTTAATAGGAAGTGGAATTTTAGTTTATTTTATTATCCATTTTTTTAATTTGATGTCATTTTTAGTGTGAATTGGTTGAGTCAGTATGAGGCTTAGATTGATTATTTGAAAAACATGTCACTTTATTTTCGGGTAGTGGGAGTTATGTATTCTAAAGTGTTAGAAGTGTTTTATCCTATTTAATCTTTACTGCAAGAGCAGATAAATTATGGAAAAACAGGTTGAATGATATTTTTTGCATCAGTTTGAGATAGTTGGGTGGATTTGGGTTTTATTATTGATGTTTTAATAGTGCAATAATTTTGAGATATATTTCCTGAGGAGTTAGTTAGTTTGCCTCTTGACAAAGATATAAAATCCTGTATTAATGTATTTTCAGGTCTAACCCTAGTTTTTAAAGCTCTATATTGGATGAAACCTAAAGAGCTTCATGAGTTAAAGGTTTAGCTTCAAGAGTTCGTTGACAGAGGTCTCATTCATCCTAGTGTGTCTCTGTGGGGAGCACCTATTATTTTTTCTTTTAAAAAGATGGAATGATTTGCATATGCACTAATTATAGAGAATTAAAAAAGTCACTATCAACTATCAGTACCCTTTATCACAGATTGATGATTTATTTGATCAACTTGCTGGATCATTTATATTTTCCAAGATTGATTTGGAATCTGAATATTATCAGGTGAAGGTAAAAGAAGCAGATGTGATAAAGACTACTTTCAGTACTAAATATGGACACTATGAGTTCCTAGACATGCCTTTTGGGGTGACTAATACACGTGTAATTTTGATGGATTTTATTAACCATGTATTCAGAGATTATCTGTATCAATTGGTGATAGTGCTTATAGATGACATTCTAATTCATCCTGCTTCTGAGGAAGATCTTGCTACATATTTGAGGATTATTTTAGAGACTTTAAGGCAGTATAATTTATATGAAAAATTCTCCATATGTGAATTATGGCTAATGAATATTTCTTTTTTAGGGAATGTAGTGAGTAGTGCAAGTATTTCTAAAAATCCTCAAAAAGTTTAGGTTATGACTTGATGGTTGAGGCCTGCTATTGTATATGATGTATGCAACTCTCTAGGCATGGTCACTTATTATAGAAAGTTTATGAAGGGATTTTCTCATATTTTTGCAGCTCTTATAAGACTAACTCAGAAGTCAATAGCTTTTATTTAGACATTAGATCGTGACACTAGCTTTTAAAGTTAAAGAATTGTTTGAATTTTGCTCTAATTTTGACTCTTTCATCTAGTACAAAGGGATTTCAAGTATTCAGTGATGCTTCACTGAAAGGGTTAGGATGTATTTTGATATAACATGGTAGAGTTATAATTTATACTTCTAGATAGTGAAGCAACATAAGAAAAGCTATCTGATATATGATATAGAACTTGTTGTTATGGTATTTTCTCTAAAGATCTGGAGACATTATATGTATGGTGTTAGATGTGAGCTTTTTTATTAATTATCAGAGTTTGAAGTTCATATTTACTCAGAATGATCTGAATATGAGGTAGAGGATATGGCTTGAGTTGATTGAAGACTATGACCTGGCTTTTCATTATCATCGTGGTAAGGCTAATGTGGCAGTAGATGCTCTGTATAGAAAGTATTCTATATTTCATTTATCTAGCTTACTACTGATGAATTCTTTATGCAGGATATAGAGAGATTATAGTTGAATGGGTTTTCTTCTATTGATAAAGATTCTAGTATATTAGCTTAGATGATTTTTGATCCTTCTTTACAAGGAATTAGGAATCTCAAAAATCAGATACAAAATATCTAAAATTGATTGATCTGTTCAAAGCTGGTAAGAAGTTTTAACTATGAGTATCTAATTTTAGTATTATCTTTTGTAAGAACAAACTTTGGGTTCCTCGTTCTAGAGATTTGACATTAGTTATCCTACACAAAGCTCACTATTTCAAGAATAATATTTATCCAGGAAGCAGTAAAATATACAATAATCTAAAATGTATTTTTTGGTGATCAGGATTAAAAAAGAATGTTTTAGATTTTATTTCTAAATGTAAAGCCTATTAGTTAGTGAAAGAAGAGCATCAATAATCGGGTATTTTTTGCAGCAATTATGCATTTCTAAGTGGAAATGCGAATATGTTACTATGGATTTTACTATAGGTTTTCCTAGGTTGAGATAGGGACATGATGCTATTTGGGTTGTAATGGATCATTTGATGAAATCAGATCATTTTTTTAAATCCGTATGTTTGATTCTATAGATAAATTGGCATAGGTATATATGTATAAGAATATCAAATTATATGGAATACTGAAGATTATAGTCTCTGATAGAGATGCTAGATTTATCTCTAGAATATGGAGAGGTGTTCAACAAGGTTTGAGTACTAAACTGCATTTTGATATGGCATTTCATCCTCAGAATAATGGATAGTCTGAGAAGACTATATAGATATTGGAAGATTTTTTGAGTCTCTATATTTTGGATTTTAGTGGTAGCTGGGAGAGTCACATTCCTCGAATCAAATTTGCTTATAATAAAAGCTTTTAGTCAAGCATAGGTATGGCTCCATATGAAGATCTATTTAATCAGAGATAGATTAAAAGCTGTTCAGGACAAGCAAAAGTAGTATTTTGATGATAAGCTTTAGGCTGTATAATTTCAAGTAAGAGATTTTACATATGTGAAGATCGGGCCAATAACAGACATCAACAAATTTGGCAAAGAGGGAAATTTAAGTCCTAGGTACATTGGACCATATGAGATTACTAAAAGGTATGAGAAATCTGCCTACAAGTTATATTTAATAGATTATATGCCTAAGTTTTATTATATATTTCATGTGTCACTTAGAAAATGGGAATATGTTTTTGGAAATTAGATATCTGCTGAAGACATCGAGGTACATTCAAATTTAAGCTATAGAGAATTATATCTTATGATGTTAGAAGTCTAAGAAATAAATAAATTCTAAAAGTTAATGTTTAGTAGTAGAACAAAACTAAATGAGAAACTACTTGAGAAAAGGAGTCTGAGATGAGATAGTTGTTCGTGATATGTTTCTGTGATATGATATCTAAGTTTTGAAATATCAAGGATGACATTATTTTGAGGCGGGGAGAGTTGCGACACCTCTAAATTTCACATTTAGCTTAACCTGATTTGACTTAAATTAAAAAAGTGAAATGTTTGAGCATTTGTGTTTTAAACTTATTTATATGTGTTTAGGAATGATATGTGAGTATGAAAAAGCTTTTCATGTGTTCTAAAGTGAGTTCTAAGGGTATGAATACATATTGGAAAATTTTAAAAATTTTCCTATGGAGTTCCATAATGTCAGATGCTCTAGTTTCTAGGTGTTGTTTTACTGGTGCCAAGGTGATCAGTAGTGGCGCCCTGACATTGTGCTCCCAGGTTTTTAGAATTTGAACTAGCATCGCATTGTTGGGCCAATATCTGCACATCAATATTTTTTAAATCAACTATTCCATTCATTTTGAACACCATTACTGTTAAGTAAGAGAATGAAGGAGAGGGATTTTGACAGTGGGGAAAGCTATTTGGGCCGCTTTGGGTCTTTTTTAGCCATTAGCCTAGTTCTAAATGTTCTTCGGATTGAGGTAGGTTAAACTATACCTATCAAAATTTTTAAAAATATAGAGAGATTTCTTGATTTTTTTAATTAAGTTTATATTTTTGTTACTTAAAAATGATGATAACTTTGCAATGCTAAAATTTTCTCCGCTTAATTTTTTATATGTTATAGAGATTGAGATTTTGAACATTTTAAATATTTTCTAAAAATTTTATACAAAGGGTTTTGAAATTTATACTGCTTTTATTAAATAGAAAATAATCTAGACTCTAATAGATTGTGTTGTAATATAATTAAAATTTGAAAATAATAGTTTACACAATCTCTTGTAATTTGGTTATGTTTTGATGTGAATTTTTATTCAGTATGAATTTTGTTACCTATCATTATCGAAAACTGTGAAATTCTATTATGAGTTCAACTATGCTTTGACTGCTACAAATTTATGAATATATATATATATATATATATATATATATATATATATATATATATATATATATATATATATATATATATGCGATTGAATTATATGTTTTATTAGTTGAATTGAGAAATTATGGGAAAATTATTTTCGAAGAGATAGATATTTTGGTGTTATAAACACTTTGGGAGTCATAAGGGGCCATAATCCTTTGAAATTCTATCTAGACCACAAAAATCAATTATGTCCCATTATGTGATATGAATTTTAATTTATTTGATTGCTCAGTATTATTTCTTGAATATTTGGATATCTGTTATGATGTTATTAATTTGTTTAGCACAATAATTTATTATACCACATTTAAAATTTTTTAAAAATATTTAATAAAAAAATATTTGGAAATTTAGATTGATGTTTGTTGCCTACTGAGTTATTTTAGCTCACTCTGATTTTGTATTGTATTTTCAGGATATGGGAAAGGGAAGGAGCCCATTGATTATCAGTTTAGGATTTAATCTAGTTATAGGTATTTATTCTATTGATTTTTGCATGGTCATGGCTAACTTATTTTTTTGTTGTTTAGCTTTTGTTTATAGACAGGTACTGTGATTGTGTATACATATTTTTATGATGAAATGAAAGAGACTTTGCGGATAAGTTTATTTTTAATACTTTAGATATTTTAGTAGCTCTGTGGTATGTTACTATTTTAAAAGTTTAAATTGGATGATAAAATTTAAAAAATTTCTAAAATTAGATCTTAGAATTCACTTACCACAAGACAACACGATAGGATCCACCCATCAGTGGGTCTTGTTAGGTTGCGTTGTAATATAGAGAATCTTTTAGATTCTCCCAAAATCTTTCCACCTAGCTCCTGACACCATGATGGTGCCACCCAACACTATAGTGCACTCCCAAATCCTATTTTTTGTCCATTTTCCTGAGAGCTAAATGCCCTTCACTACTAACCCTGGTGATGTGGCGCCATAAAGAAATTTTTATACCTTATATTTTCACTTTTCTAACCACAACCTTGGTTCATTCAGGCCCCATTACACATTCTAAAACTTATAATTGCACATTACATCAACTATAAATGAGTACTTAACGTAATTATTAATTACCTGAGTTTTAAGATAGCGGATACTAGATTCTCTCCTCTATACCAAAAATGTCTTTCTAGAAAGTGCAATCAAAATGGATCTGGATACAATTGCCTCAACTTAGATTCGTTCCCCTAGGTGTCTTATATTTCTGACCTATGCTTCCATTGAACTTTGACCATCTAAGTCTATTTGTTCCTTAATTGTTTAAAATTAAGAGCTAGGATATACTTAGGCTCTTCCTTGTAGGTCAGATTGAGTTGTATCTCCATTTCAACTTCTGGGATTCTTCAATCTACATCTGATACCCACTTCCTCAGTTTTAACACATGAAATACATTATGGATATCAAACATATGGTTTAGAAAGAACAATTTGTAAGTAGATTTTCTTATTTTTCCTATAACTTAGAATGGTCATATATACCTAGTACTTAATTTTCTATCTTTTCCAAACCTGCTTACTCCTTCTATCAGACTGACCTATATATATATATATATATATATATATATATATATATATATATATATATATATATATATATATATATATACCAAATTAATCTAATCTTCTCAATCTATTATTTACCACTTAAGAACCAGTCGGCTTTCTTTCTTCTACCTCGACCTAAGGCAATGTTATCTTACACCTCTTCCCAAATAGGCTTCATATGGAGCCATACTAATACTTGCTTGGAAGTTATTATTATAAGCAAATTCTATTAGAGCTATGTGACCTTCCCAAATTCCACTAAGATCCATAATCCAGAGCCTTACCAAATCTTCCAAAAAGCTAAATAACACTTTTAGACTGCCTATCCGTCTAGGGGTAAAGGTTGTATTAAAATTCAACTTTATCTTTAGACTTTCTTGAACACTCTTCCAGAGCTTTGAGGTAAACATCCCATCTTGACAAAAAATTAAAACCTCAGGGATTCAATGCAACCTTACAATCTATATCACATATATTTGAGACAACTTGTCAATAGAATTGCTCTCCCTCATTAATAAAAAATAAGCTAACTTCATTAGTCTATCCAGGATCACCCACACAACATCATGACCTTATCTTGACCAAGGAAAACCCATAGTGATCTCTTCCCACTTCTACTTAAGAATAGAAAACACTTATAATAAGCCATTTGGTCTTTAATACTCAACCTTCACCATTTAACATGCTTCACACTTTGAAATACAATTCACCACTTTTCATCTCAATATAGGCAATCATAACATGCACTTCAGATCACGATACATCTTAATACTGTTTGGATGAATAGTGTACCTAGAATAGTATACTTTACGTATAATCTCTTTTCTTAAATCAACACTATCCATAACCTATAACTTGTTACCACAAAAAATCATGCCTTAATTATCTACATGTAAATCAACTCTCTTCCCATATTGAATATGAAATCACCACTATCTAGAACCTATAAATTGCTACCATAAAAAATGATGCCTTGATTATCTACTTGTTAATCAACTCTCTTCCCATATTGAATATGAACCGTTAGCATCACATATTCCTTATCAACATTCTCTACTTCTTTAATCATGTCTTGTAATAAGGGCTAAACTATTATCTAAAAAATAAATCTGTCTGACACATCTGATGAATTCCCTACTTTTAACTTTAGCCTCTCCATTTCGTCAATTAATGCCTGCTCATAATTAATTAATTGGCTGCTACTCCTAGTAATATTTTGTTCAAAGCATCAACAACCACGTTCTCTTTACTTTGATGATAAATGATATCCAAATCATAATATTTAATTAGCTCCAACCACCTCCTTTTCCTTAGATTTAATTCTTTCTGAGTGAAAATATACTTAAGACTCTAGGGGACAATATAAATCTCACACCTTACACCAAATAGACAATAATGTCAGATCTTTAAGGCAAACATAATAACTGCAAGCTCCAAATTGTGAGTCATGTAATTCTTTTCATACAACTTCATCTGCTTGGATGCATTAACTACCACCTATCCATTTTACTATAATACATATCCCAAGCCCTTTAAAGAAGCATCACTATATACCTAAAATCCTTCAAAACTTGACAGAATAGTCAATACAGGGGATGAAACCAAACACTCCTTCAAATTCTAGAAACTTCTTTTATACTCTGGAATCAAGTCTAACGACATGGCCTTCTTAGTTGACTTGGTTAGAATTATTACAAGTTGTAAAAAGCCTTTGATAAACTCCATATAATAACATGTCATTTCCAGAAAACTATGAACCTCACTCACTGATGTCGACCTCAGCCAATCTACAATAACCTAAACTTTGTGGGATCCATAGTAATTCCTTCTTTACTCATCACATGCCCCAGATTTTGAATACATCATAGTATCATCAATAAACATAATAATAAACTGTTCCAAATACTCCCTAAACATCTGATGCATCAAGTATAAATACTGATGGAGCCTTCATACCACCAAATGGTATCACATGGAGTTCATATTGCCGATATATGGTGCTGAAAGCCATCTTCGCTTCATCTTTAGCCTTTACCCTCAATTAATGATAGTTGATCTCAAATCAATCTTAAAAAAGTATAACTTCTCCCTCCAGCTAATCAAATAAATCATCTATCTTAGACAAAGGATACTTATTCTTCTTCATCATCTTATTCAGCTCCTGATAATCTATACACATTCTAAGAATCTATCCTTGCAAATTATTATAATATGGGTGCCCGACCTTATACTTTAAAAATTACAAATATTATTAGGTTTTTATTTTCTTATTACTGTGTAATATATTGCATATTTTTTCTTGTGTGTCACCAACCTTTTTTTGGTACAATATACACTAAGCAAAAGTAAGGAACAAAAGCTCATGATAGTGCAGTGCCAGTGTATAAGTTAGTCTGTATTTGATAGAGTTTGTACTATTTATTTATTGAGTCATTTTTTGTATTTGGTGTATGTGGCTAAGAATCATGTACACACAGACAAGGGGGATTAAATTTAAAAGTAAAATTTTCATGCTAATCATGCTGTATAATCCAAATCATACTATACAACCTATTCAAAAAAAAATTAATTTAAATATTTAATTAAATGATATTAAGTTAAATAGAGTTAGAACTAATCATATTATATGACCTCCATATTATACAGGATGATCAATTATTTTGAGAAACCACACCGTCGAATCCTGATTAGTGAAAATATGTAAATTTTAAATGATAGTACTATACAACAACAACAACATCATCAAGCCTTTATCCCACTACATGGGGTCGGCTACATGAATCCTTCTTCTCCATTGTGTCCTGTTAAAATTCAAATCCTCATTTAATTCTAATAAAGAAAGATCATTTCTAATATTTTCTAACCAAGTCTTTTTAGGCCTACCTCTACCTTTCTTAATATAAGTCAAATCTAAGACCTCTACTTTCCTAATCGGGTCATCGGGAGGCCACCTTTTTATATGACCAAACCATCTAAGGTGACTCTCTATAATCTTATCTTCCACTGGAGCAACTCCAACCTTTTTACGAATATGCTCATTTCGTATCCTATCTCTAAGGGTAAAGCCACTCATCCACCAGAACATCCTCATCTCTGCAACACTTAACTTAGAAACTCCAAGCAAAAAAGATATGGGCTTAAGGCTAATCCTTGATGTAATCCAACTGAAATAGTGAAATACTTGGTCAAACCACCTTGTGTTTGAACACAAGTGATAGCTCCTACATACATATCTTTAATGTTTTGAATATAAGCATTATTAACTCCTTTATTTTCAAGAACTCTCCATAGCACTTCTCTTGGAACTTTATCATATGCTTTTTTCTAAATCAATAAATATCAAATGTAAATCCTCCTTATTCTCTCTATATTTCTCCATTAAACCTCTTAATAAAGGTATGGCTTCCATAGTAGACCTACCCGGCATGAATCCAAATTGATTTTGATAAACATTAGTATCACGCCGCAACCTATGCTTCATAACTCGTTCCCATAGTTTTAAAGTATGACACATTAACTTAATTCCTTTATAATTCGCACAATCTTGTGCATCACCTTTATTCTTAAAAATAGGCATTAACACACTCATTCTCCACTCATTTGGCATCTCTTTAGTCTTCAAAACAATATTAAAAAGTTTAGTAAGCCAAGAAATTACTTCATCTCCTAAGCATTTCCACACCTCTATTGGAATATCATCAGGTCCAACAGCTTTTCTACCCTTCATTTTCTTTAAAGCCTCTCTAACTTCAGTTTTACTAATACGCCGATAAAAACAGAAATCTTTATTTTCATTTAGGGAGCTAAGGTCACTACAATCAATTTTATTCTCACATTCTTCATTAAAAAGTTTAGCAAAATATCTCATCCACCTTTGTTGAATGTCATCTTCTAAAAAAAGTACTTTTTTGATCTTCATCCTTATTACACTTCACTTAAACTAAATCCTTACTACTCCTATCTCTTTGTTTGGCTAACTTATAAATATATCTTTCTCCCTCCTTAGTATCTAATCTATTATATAAATCAAGAAAAGTTTAACTATTTGCATCGCATATTGCTTTCTTAGATTCCTTACGTGCCTCTTTATATATTTTTCAATTATTAGAATTTTTATAATTAAACCAATTTTTATTACAAATCTTTTTATTTTTAATCTTTTCTTACACATTTGGATTCCACCACCAACTATTTTTACTATTAGGAGCTTTTCCCTTTGAAACTCCAAGCACATCTTTTACAATATTCTTAATATCACTAGTCACTTTTTCCCACATAACATTAGCATCCTCATGCACAGACAAAATCTTAAGATCTAAAATCTTACTCTGAAAAATATTTTTGTTAATATTCTTTAAATGCCCCCAGCTAATCCTAGAATATCATTTTACTTTTTTTTTTGCCCCATTTTCTTCAAGTCCAAAACTAATAAACGATGTTGGGTACATAAATTTTTATTTTCTGCCCCATTTTCTCCTCCAATAAAAACTCTTTCTTCAAGAGGTATCTTTTGTATTAATTCTTCTAAGTCATTCCAAAATTTAAATTCTGAACTCATATCCAAACCCACATGAGGAGCATAAGCACTTATAATGTTAACAATCTTAGCATCAATAACAATCTTTAAAGCTAAAATTCTATCTCTAATTCTATTAATATTTATGACATTATTCTTCAAGCTCTTATCTAAAATCACACCTACATAATTTCTAGAATGACTCCTACCCGAATACCAAAGTTTAAATCCTAAATTATCAATGTCCTTAGCCTTCTCTCCAACCCATTTAGTTTCCTGAATGTACAGAATATTTATCTTTCTATAAATCATAATATCTATTAATTCCATTAATTTTCCTACAAGAGAACCTATATTCCAAGTTCCTATCCTAATTTTAAGTTTATGGACTAGCTTCTTTGCCACATCCGTCCTTGATGTGGGAACCCTTGCCTATTTAACACTACACCCGGGCAGCAATGCGGTGGCCCTTGTATACTTGTCACTGTATTCAGGCCATACAACATGTCGCTTCCAGGGGACACCCTAACATTAACATAATTTTTTAAAGGATTCATATCATTATTATTCAATAAGTTTTATGCTAATTTTCGACTACCTAACGCAACCCTCCACTTTTCTCATCCAAGACTATACAAATATTAATTAAAATTTCCTAAATTAATGCAAAGGATTAAGGAGTTGAATTAGATTAAATTAGCATTAATGATATCATATTGCATGATATATTATCATACTGTATGATTCGCTTGAGAATTTGTTTGACGAACCTTAGTTCATTCTGTATGATTTGTGATTAGATTGAACTGATCGTACTGTATAATTGATGCAATATATCATATAAATAGATGGCTTAAAATTAAAAATTAGGAGATTTGGGAGCCCACTTTATGAACTCATATTATGTCTTTTTTTAAAGAGTGCTTTAGTAGTCAGAGATGTCTTTCTTCTTGGGAGAGAGCTTGGAGAGTCTACTTTATAAGGGAGTTAAGGGCTGTGAGTGAGTTTACATGGTTGCTCTGGCTAGCATGCATCTTGGGTCCTCCAATTATATTTTGGTGTAGCACTTAGAGAGGAGTTATAAGAAAGTGAGTCTTTGGTACCAAAGACTCACTAGCCAAGGATCCTATGGATCAGCATCTTCGTCGGGTCATGAAGGTGAGAGGAGGGATGGTATCTCCATTATTGTGAGGACTAGAAGGAAGGTTGGCATCTCCTCTAGGCTAAGGAGGACACAGGAGGGATTAACATCTCCACCAGGATGAGGGGGTGAGAGTAGGAATCAACATTTCTACCGATCCATTGAGGCGAAAGGGGGGATGGAATCTTTGTTGAGCTAAGGAGGCGAGTATAGCGAGATTCCTTAGAGTTTGTAAAGATTATTCTTTTCCTGTGGTAAGGGAGAATGGTTTCTCTACCTAGTTTTGTGTTGAAGGAGTTTAAGTTAATGTGATACAAAAGAGGAGGACCTTTGGGGAGTGGACGTAGGTCGATTTGGCTGAACCACTATATACCTACTTTGCATCTTCTTACTTTTTAACACTTTACCTTACTTGCAATTTATTTTGTTGCACTATGATTTTTTTATTATCGTTGTGAAAGAAGATTTTGGTGAATGATCTCTGGTTGGACAATATTTAAAAAATTAGAAAAAAATATTTATTTATAATGATTATATATATATATATATATATATATATCTTTTACTTTTAGTTTTTTGTTTAATCCTTTTAATCTCTTAAACCCTTCCACATATTTCAAGTTTGCAAAAGATTTTTTTAAAAGAACCAATTCATCTCCCCACCCCCCACTTGTTGGTGTGCTTTTTGCAACTTCAAGTGCCCTTAGAGTACATTACAAACAGCATAAGGTCTCCCCATGGTGACGCACTCCATATGATAAACCCTCTATCTACTAGCTCCTGCAATTGGACCTTCAACTCTTGCATTTCTCTTGGTGTTATTCTATAAGGATTATTCATTATTGAAGTTGTACCTGGCTCCAACTCAATAAAGAACTCCACCTCCCTTTCCACAGGTAATTTATAGAGCTCTCCGGGGAAAACATCAAGGAAATCCCTTACTACATGAACATCTTTAAGGACTTCAATGAATTTGTTCAAATCTCTCATATAGGCCAAAAATAGAAATTTTCCTTCCTCCAAGATTTATTTACTTGCAACATCGAGATCAAAGATGATAAGGCACTCCTAACACCCAAAAGATAAAACTTCTCCTCATTTATACATAAACTAACTTGCTTCTTACAACAATCTATCTGAGCCTATTACCTGCTTAATCAATCCATGCCTACTATCACTTCAAACTCCCTTAGAGGTAACATGATTAGTGCTGATGCTAACTTCCTATCTTGAATCTCAAGACCGTACATGTTGACCTTATTAATAAACATCATATCCCCTGTTGGTGACATATTAGATAACTTAGAATTTAGGATTTAATGAAATAAGTTCTAAACTTAAATCATTTAGAAGATTCTTACACATAAAATAATGACTGTCACTAGAAAAGAAAAGAGTACTACAAGGTTGCTCAAAACTATATGCCACACTTTTCACTACATTTTGTGCCTCCCATGCATCTTGCTATGTCAGACTGTACACTCTAAGCTGTATCAGAGATGTATTGGCCATAATAATGTGCTCTCTTAAGACTCCTCCTACAGATCCCCTTAATAGTCTCCCTTCAAATCTATCTGTATTATGGATCAAAGAGACCTCACTAACCGCTCTAGAAGGGGCTAATTATTGCCTTAGATTCTGATTGCCCTTGGCTTCAGGTATGTCTTCAAGCATGCTCTACAAATGTTACACCATATTGTGACTTGTCTGGCAACACCTGAAGCTAGCATTGATTAAAAGTGCACAATTATGCTCTGATAATGAAGATGATACACAAAGAGGGGGTGAATTAGTGATTTAAAAGAAATTCTATAAAAAATAGTTTTGAATGAAATTAATAATCAAATTTTATGCTAAGCATTTAAATAAACAAAATAACACAACTTTAAAGCAAGTGCAAGTTTTTGTGTTTTTGGATTTTCTAGAAAATCAATAATAATATTTTTTTCTATTTTTTGTTACTTTTAAAAATAAATATGATTCACTATCAAAATAGAGTGCTAAAAATTAAATTGCATGGAAATAAAAGTGTTGAAAGTAAATGTGAAAGTAAAGCGGTAGAAACCAATTTTTGTAGTGCTTCAATCAACTTGACCTACGTCCACTCTCCAAACATCTTCTATTCAAAAATTATACTAACACAGTGACTCTCCTTCAACCCACAGCTAGGCACAGAATCCCTTCTCCCTTTTCTAGGGCAAATAATGCAGCTTTATAGTGCCATACCCTAGAATATAAATTAGAGGAATTCATGCTTTTTTCTTTTAATATAACAACACCAAAGCTATCTATTTTCTTTTATCAATAATAATATTAGTATAAATAAATCTTGTAATCAAAACATTAATATAAATCTGTATTCATTCCTCCAAAAATCATATAAAATACTCAGAAATCATATCAATACAACTCATCATCCAATCTTGAGTATAAAAGAATAACTAAAATAAAACAAGTAAACCCTAATAAATTTTCATCAATCTTATACTCCTAATCCTCTGCCCTAACCTAAAATCATTTAAACAACATATAATGAGCTAAAAATCCCAATATGTCATTAAATCCTTCAAATAATTCAAAGCACAATATAAAAGTCGTATGCATGATGTTAGTCAATTTATAGTAGTAACACCCATATGATCATGAATGTATGTGGAATTAGTAAAACTTATATTTTTTTAAAAAGAAATGCAACTTGCATTAAAAGGGAAAGCTATTACAAACTACTAAGAAATAGAAATCCTATCATATTCCTCCGTTAACAAAGAAACAAACAAAGGAGGAATACTATTATTACTCACATCATCCCAAATGAAATCACTAAACAAAGCATAGTTAGCATATAAATCAGCTAACTTATTACAATTGGGGTTTGAAAAATTAAATAAAACTTGGTTGAATTCCTTTAAAAAAGAGAAGTCCACTTCATCCTATTGAAGAATTTCTCGATTTCCATTATAAAAAGACATCTTAAGAAGCTTGATAATATTGTAGTTATCACCTTCAATGATTATTCATCTTGAATCAAACATCCAATATTTTATAACCTTCTTTAAAGTAAAAAAAGCCATCATTTCTAACTGATCAATATCCCAATGCAAGCATGTAAACCCAAATACAACAAGGAATCTTTCTTTATGATCTCTAAAGACTCATCAATACTAGCTCTATTAGATGTTTGAAAAGATGCATCAATGTTCAATTTGATCCATTTGGGGGGAGGAGGGTGCCATGAGTTATCAGACAGCTTAGAAAGCTGATTAACACCCCAGTTTTCCAAATTACAGTGACTAAAAAAGGAAGCAGAAGATATACTAATCACATTAGCAGTAATAAGAGCCACCATATCTTCATCATCACCATGTTTTAATTTGTTTCTTTTCTAAGACAAAAATACCAAAGTACAATAAAGACTTGTACTGAATGGATTAGAGAAAGAAAGGCATTCCAATTGAAGATAGCAATTCATATGAGAGGAAAATCTAAGTACACCGAACCCCCATGAATTTAAAAGCTTTATCACCTGAATCAATTTATCACTTGAAGCTGCTATATGGTCAACATTTTTAATAGATAGACAACATCTCGGCATCCATTATAATGAAGAAGTTTTCTATACATTAAGAATTCATTGGAATGAATAGCATTGTTAGCCGAACGCCACTAAAAAAACTCAACCCACAACCATAATCTCAATTTTTTAATCCAACTCCAATAACTCACTTCTTCAATCATTCCAATCGAAGCTTCAGCAGCCAGAGACGGGATTGTTCTTCTGGAAGCCATTTGCTTGAGCTCAATTTGGTATTGTTCATTGTCTGATAAAATCTAGATCTTTTTTATTTGATCACTTAACACCTCCCCAAAGCCTTTGTTGAGCTGCTCTTCATCCAAACTTCCA
Source organism: Dendrobium chrysotoxum (assembly GCA_019925795.1). Classification (NCBI taxonomy): domain Eukaryota; kingdom Viridiplantae; phylum Streptophyta; class Magnoliopsida; order Asparagales; family Orchidaceae; genus Dendrobium; species Dendrobium chrysotoxum. Next base: position 26,688,252 of record CM034306.1, on the reverse strand, counting down.
TTAGATATAAGGCAATCAACTGTAATGCCAATTTCATCCACATCACCAATAAACGTTGGCCATTTGTCCAAGCTTCTATCAAGAATCCAAGCATCTTTGAGCAAATTAATTGAATTCTGATTGGATACATTCCACCTCACAATCGGACGTAGATATTTTGCAACATTAACATGAATTTTCCACGTAGAAGAACAACCTTTCCGAACATCATAATCCCATATATCTTCTCCATACTTCACCCTCAGATTCCTATTGAGTAGAGAATCTGGATTAACAAAAACATTCCAAGCAAAATTTGCACGTAAAGGACCAACCAAGGACTTTGCTAAAAACAAGCCGCGACCTCCCATATTTCTTGGCTTACATAAGACCTCCCAAGCAACATAATGAAGTCCTTTACTTCCATCTTGCTTATGCCAAATAAAATTTCTACACATTCTATCAAATTCACATAATAGCCCCATAGGAACTAAAGAGTGAGTAGAAAGGAAAATGGGGAGGGACATAAAAACAGCATTCACCAAAACAAGCTTCCCCGCAAGAGAAACATATTTGTTTCCCCAAGCGCTTAATTTATTCAAGGACTTCTCTAAAAGGTTATGAAAATCAGAGACACGAAGTCTCCTCAAAGTCATCTTCACACCAAGATAATTAAACTCCTTGACCATCTTATAACCCAACAACTTGGAAATGCACTTCCTTCTCTTCCTTCCCACCGCCTTACCATACAACACCAAAGACTTCTTCACATTGATGTTTTGACCTAACCACTTGCAATAATCATTAATGATTCCATTCACCTGTTTAGCATTCTACGATTGGCTACTCAAAATATAAGGATATCATCTGTATAAAGAAGATATGAGATTTTTTGGGCATGAGGGGAAATTTTTACCCCTAATTTCCTTCCATTCTGAAAAAGGTATTAGACAAAAGTTGGGAGCATAAAATGAATAGAAAAGGAGACAATGGACACCCTTGTCTAAAACCACTTTTTCCTTCAATCCAATCAGAATACTTGCCATTAATTAGAATGGAATATTTATGATTCTCAACACATTCCATTACTAGGGCCGAATATTTTATAGGAAAACCAAAAAGATCCAAAACTTGTCTTAAAGCAGGCCACCCCATGCTATCATACGCCTGCTCCATATCAATTTTGATAGTCATCAAACCTTTCTTAGTTTTTAAAAATCTGAACTTGTTAAAGACCTCTTGGGCCAAGAAAATATGATCAGATAATGAACGACCTTTAAGGAAATCTGCTTATTCCTCAGAGATGAGCTTAGGAATCACCAATTTCAATGTATTCAACAATATTCTCACAATAATTTTATAAATTGACAAGCATAGGCTAATTGGATGGTAATTAGAAGGAACCACATGATTATCAATCTTAGGAATAAAAACAATCAATGTTTCATTCCAAGATGAAGATATTCTACCTGTCATGAAGAATAACTTGATAGCCTCGCAAACATCCTCACCAATGATGCTCCAATAGAATTTCATGAAAGAATGAGTGATTCCATCAATCTCAGGAGATTTATTACTCCCAAGATGCTTAACCACCTCAAAGCATTTTTCTTTAGTAAATTCAATTTCAAGAAAGCTTCTGTCCGAGTCTTCAAGGATACCCACGGAGGTGGGCCAGTCGTTGAGCAAACAATTTTGAACCCTCCGTCTGTCTTTAAAAAAATTAAAAAATAAACCTTTCAAGCCATTCTAATTTTCTCCCAGCTGACCATTATCATCTTTTGCTGGCTTGATCCAATTCCTGCTTCTCCTTGCATTCACAAAAGAGTGAAAAAAATTGGAATTAACATCTCCATCTTTCATCCATTAGACTTTTGCCATTATTTGCCACTAAGTATTCAAACGAGACAAGTGCAAATTCAACTCACAGACTTTGGACCAAAGTAACAAAAGCTTTTCTTAAGATAAACCCCCACCATTTGCTTCTGAAAGTTTGAAAGGGATGTTAAGCCCTTATGAACTAGTCCCGAGGCTAACCAAGAGGAGGGGTGAATTGGATATTTAAAAACTTCTTTAAATAAAAAGAAAAATCTTTTTATAACTTGCAGCGAAAACAAATTAAAACAATAATAAAATGATCAATCACAGATTTCACCCAAGCAGTTAATCGCAGTAAAATAAAATACAGAAAGTAACAGAAAGAACACACCAGATTTATAGTGGTTCGGTCCAACCTGACCTACGTCCACTCCTTGGAGGCATCCTCCAGGTATTGCACTACACCTTTAGTGACTCTCCTTTAGCCCCCACAGCTAGGCGGAGAAGCCCTTGCAAAATCATTTCCACCTTCCCCTGTGCGGTGGAGAAGCCGGGTCCTTCGACACCAAAGAGATCTTCTTCTTTCCAAAACTTCCTTCAAGATGACCCTTGAATCTGATGGTACTTAGGTGCAAGCTTGCCGGAGCAATCGTGTAAACCCCCTCACACTCCCTCGAAAATCCCCATTCCAAGGCTCTTCTCCCTCTTAAACTCCACCCTTTCCTCTCTCCCTTTCAAGCTCTCTCTTCAAGTTTTCTCCAAAAGAAAAGAAGCCTCAATGGCTGCCAAAGACACCTATCAAGTGCCTTGAGAAAGCTTAAAAAGAGAGCTCCAAAACCCTTCCAAATCAATTCTAGCGGCAAAGATCGTCCATGACGATGTGCTCCAAAAGACGGCTTCAAAAACCCTAAAAACTCAATTCTGCCGCCAAAAATCATCCAGAATGATTGAAGGATTGTCCAGGACGATGTGCAGAATTTGACCTGATAGTCCAGGACGATCACACGGACGATCACCTAGACGATATGTTCAAATTTGCACTAATCATCCAAGATGATTAAAAGATCATCCACAATGATTAGAATATCAAATTAAGTAGATTTAGTTGACTAATCATAGGATTAATTTAGGCAACATTATCATAGATCGTCCAGTATGATATGGATCATCTTGGATGATTAGACCAAAAACTGAACATAAAATCTTACCTAAATTATTATGGCGGCTAGGGTTTTGAGATCATATTGGATCATCGAGGATGATATAAATATCATCTAGGATGATTAGTTCAATGAACAGATCATCCTGGACGATCTAAAATCATCCAGTATGATTTATTCAAAAGTTAAACTTCCGGTTTTGATAGATCTCACTCCCCCTAAGAATATATGGACATGATCACAAGCAAGCATACACCCTTACAGGACTTGACTCAAAAAATTAAAAAGTACATCAAATGAAAATTACAAGAATCACACATAATAACCTATTCTACCCGTTCTTGAGCCTTGATTCTTTGTTGGATGGTGCATGCTATTTCCTGAAATGTTAGTATACACACAAATAAATATACATTCCAAATATTAGGAGATGTGAGCCATAATATTTGTTATCATCAAAAAAAGAACTCGTGAGCCCGAGTCGTAACAATCTCCCTCTTTTTGATAATGATAAACATTACTGGTTGAATTTGCAAATAAAAAATATTTTCTCCTAATCTCCCCCTCACTATGAAAAGACATTTTAAAATAGGGAGAAACCTTTTTTTTTTATTTAAAAAAAACTACACAAATACAACAAATAAAAATAAACATTAGATAAGGAAACAAAAATCTTTCAAAACTCCTTTCATGAAATATATCTAATAAAAGATTAATGCAAAGTAATGAATCAAAAATCTTGATTTTCAAGCTCAACTAACGAATTTATCAAAAAGACATGGGTTTTCTAAACTTTAGAGATTTATAAGAAGGGAAGCTAACTTTTTGGGGGCTCATTTTGTGTCTCTTTTCATTTTGGCGCCCTTTGCGCATCTTTTAGTTTTTGATACACTTTGTGTATCCATTTATTTTTGGCGATATTGCGTATCTTTTGATTTTTGATACACTTTGTGTATCCTTCCATTTTTGGCGACATTGCACATCTTTTGATTTTTGTAATTTGTCTTTCTTTCTAAATCTTTAAAATTAGCAAACCTTATTCTTTTGATAAAGACGAACAACCTGAATAAGATAACTTTGAAGTTGGTTCAATAATTTACAAAAGATTCCTGTGAGATAGACAAAATGTTGGGAGATAAAAAAAGTTTCAATTTCAAAAACTAATTTATAATCAAAAGTGAAATAACCTAACATAAAGAAATAAGATAGAGAGACAAAATCATGAGTTTCCTTCTATTGCTTGATTTTAGAGAAATCAACCACAACTTACATAGAATTTTTAGAAAAATAGGAGGTAAATTTTCCATTTTTAGAAATTATGATATTTGAAATATAATTTTGATTTTTTTAAAGTGTAAATAAAATAAAAAAGTGATATGTGTGTGCTGATCAGAGAAATAACTAAAACTACAAAGAAACTAATTTTTAAAAAATTTAAAAGAAAAATAAAAATAATAATAAAACATAAAAAATACAACAAATAAAAATCACAAACAACAAAAGTAAAAACACAAAAATAAACACAAGCAAAATATTAATTCATATCATCTCGCTCCTGATCTGATGATTTAGAAGCTAGGTCTGCCCAAGAGATTTTTTGTTTTGTATTATTTGCCATAATTACAATTTGCTTAGCTTTGCCTTTTTCCTTTTTAGGAAGGATTTTTAAGTTCGGGCACTAATTTTTCATATGTCTAGGTTTCCTACATCCAAAGTAAATAACATTAGAAGAAATCTTAATATTTTTACCTTTTTTTACCTTTGTTCCACTTTTGTTGATGTTTTGAGTCGCTTTCCTCAATGTCTTCTGCTATCAGTACTATAGTTTCACCTGCATCCAAAAGCTTTTGACCCAAACCTTACTCGTAGGCAATAAGTGAGCCAATCAAATTATCAATAGAATATTCATTCAACTTTTTTGATTCACAAATAGCAACAACTTTGGCATCAAACTTATCAAGCAAGCAACATAGAATTTTATTGATCTTTTCAAAGTTTAAAAATTCTTTATCTAAAGCATGTAATAATGCCACAGTTTGAGTAAACCTAGTATACATGTCTAAGATCGTCTCATAAGAGTTCAAGCTAAAAAGTTCATAATCATGCATTAGAATATTTAACTTAGATTGCTTAACTTCACTAGTTCCTTCGTATGTAATGCATAGTTTATCCCAATTTTTTTTGCCAGTAGTACATGTAGATATTATCATGCAATCATCAGAATTTAAAGCACAGAAAAAATAATTCAAATATTTAGCATTTAATTGAGCATTAATCTGATATACTCTTCTCCATTAAAAAAAAAAGAATATCAGTTTTGATTCCATCTGCAATACATACGGTGCAGAATAACCAATTTGAATCATATGCCATATGTGATATCTATTGATTTCAAGAAAGTAGACATGGGAATTTTTCAAAAATCAAAAGTAATATTTTCAAATAAAGGTGGTCTGGTAATGGAATAACCTTCAGGGATGTTTCTATTTCTAAAGTTAGCCATGGATCAAATTTAAAAGTTTTTTAAAACTAGATTTTATAAATCATGCTCTGATACCACTTGAAAGTTTGAAAGGAATGTTAAGCCCTTGTGAACTAGTCCCGAGGCTAACCAAGAGGGGGGGTGAATTGAATATTTAAAAACTTTTTTAAATAAAAAAATCTTTTTATTTCTTGTCACGGAAATAAATTAAATTAATAATAAAAAGATTAGTCACAGATTTCACCCAAGCAGTTAATCACAGTAAAATAAAATACATAAAATAATCAGAAAGAACACACCAGATTTATAGTGGTTCGGTCCAACCTGACCTACGTCCACTCCTTGGAGGCACCCTCCAGGTATTGCACTACACCTTTAGTGACTCTCCTTTAGCCCCCACAGCTAGGCAGAGAAGCCCTTACAAAATCACTTCCACCTTCCCCGATGCGGCAGAGTGGCTAGGTCCTTCGACACCAAAGAGATCTTCTTCTTTCTAAAACTTCCTTCGTGATGACACTTGAATCCGATGGTACTTAGGTGCAAGCTTGCCGGAGAAACCATGTGAACCCCCTCACACTCCCTCAAAAATCCCCCTTCTAAGGCTCTTCTCCCTCTCCAACTTCACCCTTTTCTCTCTCCCTTTCAAGCTCTCTCTTCAAGTTTTCTCCAAAAGAAATGAAACCTCAATGGCTGCCAAAGCCACTTATCAAGTGCCTTGAGAAAACTTAAAAAGAGAGCTCCAAAAACCCTTCCAAATCAATTCTGGCGGCAAAGATCGTCCAGGATGATGTGCTCCAAAAGACGGCTTCAAAAACCCTAAAAACTCAATTCTCCCGCCAAAAATCATCCTGGACGATCCGATAGTCCTAGACGATGTGCAGAATTTGACCTAATAGTCGAGGATGATCACCTGGATGATATGTTCAAATTTGCACTAATCGTCCAGGATGATTATAAGATCATCGATAATGATTAGAATATCAAATTAAGTAGATTTAATTGACTAATCATAGGATTAATTTAGGCAACATTATCATTGATCGTCCAGTACGATATGGATCGTCCTGGACAATTAGACCAAAAATTGAACTTTAAATCTTGCCTAAATTATTATGGCAGCTAGGATTTTGAGATCATATTGGATCGTCCAAGTTGATATAAATATCGTCTAGGATGATTAGTTTAATGAACAGATCATCCTAGATGATCTAAAATCATCTAGTATGATTTATTCAAAAGTTGAACTTCTAGTTTTGATAGATCTCACTCCCCCTAAGAATGTGTGTACATGATCACAAGCAAGCATACACCCTTACAGGACTTGACTCAAAAAATCAAAAAGTACATCAAATGAGAATTACAAGAATCACACATCATAACCTATTCTACCTATTCTTGAGCCTTGATTCTTTATTGGATGGTGCATGATGTTTCCTGAAATGCTAGTATACACACAAATAAATATACATTCCAAATAATAGGAGATGTGAGCCATAATATTTGTTATCATCAAAATAAGAACTTGTGAGCCCGAGTCGTAACAGCTTCCTCCTCTTGTAATTCCAACACCTCCTTTTTAAGCTTTTTTTTTATAGTAAAACTTATATGTAGTAGAAGTAAGATTTATAAATAGTAGAATGGTATGGTATAGAAGTAAGCAAACAAGTACAATATGAAAACCAGTAAATCAAAACGAATCAATAAAGTAGTTACCATAGCAATACTTATTTAATCAGTTGGAAAATCATATCAAAATCAGTAGAACCAAAGCTTCAATAAAGACCATTGAAACCATATCAATATAGTAAAACCACATAATAGTATACACATGCTATCCATTTATTTTAAATAAGCATCACATCAGTATCATAATCATATGTTCATGATATCATATAATTAATAATAGTGAATCAGTAAATAGTAATAGTATCTTTAAATTAATAATAATATCATCAGTAATAGTAGTAGTAGAGCAATATAATAATAATAACAGCATTAAAAGCATCCAGCAATAAAATAGAACAAGAAGAACAACTTCTCTGAAGGACACTCCTAAAAAAAATGTCTGGATCAAATGTTATGATTTGTTGAAGGAAAATTGCTTATATGTCTCCATGGATCTCTCTCTAACACACGTTTAATTATGGAAAATAATGGGGAAGGGAAGAAAAAAGCTCCAGCAATATAATAGAAGCAATGGGAGCTCTAAAAGTGGCTTGGATGGAGAGTTTTTAGTGTTATGTCTGTTATGAGGGTTTTGGAGGGTTTTGCCCTGTTCTAACTCATAAGATTAGCATGGAGGGTTGGGAGCTTAGAACTCTTCCTTAGATGTTTGCCAAGTATCCAATGAGGTTAGGTGGGTGACTTTGGCCAGGTAAGGTTAATCCTGTGTAGAAAGCCCATTTTGGTATTTCATGAAGGGGGGCCATTTGGGTTGGGTTTTGGTTAAACCAAAGGTTAAGATTGGGTTTGAGAAGCTCTAGGAAGGTTCTAGATTGGTTTTAGAACAGCTCCAATGGTTGGCATGGGTTGGAGAAATGAAATTTGATGCATTTGACTAAATTTAATCTTTTGGGTATTTTTGGAAATTTTAATTAATTTGATAACTTTGATTAGACAAACTTGCTCAAGGTGACTAGGATGGGTCATGGGGGATCCATAGAAGCCATGTGGCATGCATACATGAGATTTTATAAACTTGGACCTTTTTTAATGATTTATAATTTTTAGTAGGTTTGACCACTTTAACCAATCAACTTTGTCAAGATAACTCATCCATACTTTAGACTCATTAAAAGCATCATGATGCATGAGTTTGGAATTTAAAATTTATGCATGAGATCAAAAATGTGATCAATAAATAAACCCCTAGTAGGTCTGGTGAACCATGAGAGAACCACACGTGTTGGCATTGACCTCCTTATCCCTAGGAAGATGTGTGTTAGCCCAACAACCATCAACCATAGCTCTCAAGGTGAAGAGAGGACATCAAAAAATCAGTGTCTATCCGTCCATAGGCTCGATGATAAAATATAAGAGATCACTTGACCATGGGTCCAATGGTGAAGAAATGAAAGAGAAAACATAATTTTTTCTTGGCCATAGGTCTGATTGATGGGGAAAATTTACATTCGCCACTCAGATTTTATGTTCTCCTATTTTGTAATCGAATACTACATTGAGAATAAAGTACAGCCTCAGGAGACTGACACAATATTCTACAATGGATTCAATATCAAAATAGGGTTTTATAAAATGATATTTATGTGATCAAATACAATCCAAAGAATAACATATCATCTCGAAAGATGAACATGAAATTCTATAGAATGTGTTTAAAAACATAAATGAGATTTTGAAAATTTATCACTTCTTTTAATTAGATGTAGCAAGGGGAACATTATATCATCTTAAAAGATGAACATAAAATTCTCAAAAATATCTAAAAATAAGAAGGGGTTTTATAAAATTTATCATTTCTAAGATTGAATATAACAAGTGGAATATTATATTATCTGAAAAGACAATAAAAACATTCTACAAATATATTTAAAATTAGAAATGAGTTTTTTTTTATAAAAGGCATCTGTGTTCCCAAAGATTTTTCCTTATTTTATAGAAATAAAATAAGGTTCATTTTAATCTGGAGTTCTCAAATCCCTATAAGGGCAAGCCTCTATAGTTAATTACATCCTAGAAGGGGTGCTACTAAGAAAACTCTCGATTAAAGCAGAAATTTCATACCCTTTGATTACGAAGTGAAAGATAAGAAAAAGAAGTAGGAATTTTTCAAGGAGAAAGCTCAACGTCGAATAGTTCTTAGCAAATCAATGGAGGAAAAATAGGAGGTGCCAGATTCTGAGAAGCTCAGAGGCAACCTCAGTCTACCCTAGGTTAGGCTTTAAATTTTAAGAGAGAATTTTTATGTTTAAGTTAACATTTTATTAGAAATTTGGAATTATATTCCCAGAGGGTGAGGACTTAAGATTTAAAAATATGCCTCAGAACCTAAATCTAATTTGGGTACTAAAAAGTAGTGGCCCAAACCTAGCTTATGAAGTATAAATTTGGACTTACCTTGGCCTGGATTAGGGAGCCAGCTAGCCACCTAGGCGCTTTAAAACCATGTGTTCGGTCTCTTTATGAAAGATGGGTAGGGGTGTTGTTTAAGTTTTAGGAATCGGGGCTGACATCTAAAACAAGTCCTAATTGGCTCCTTTACTTATGTAGGGTAAATGATCCTTAAGAGCATAATGCAATTAAAATTTTTAACTCTTTTAATTCGTATCTAATGCAATGCATGCTAATTGACTCGAATGCATAAAATGATTTATCAAGCAGTTTTAAAATCAGGCATAGAAAATAGATTTTTTTTCCTAGAGATTGCACAACATCCCCTTAATAGAACTGCACACTAATAGGCCAAGTGGTCTGCCAGAACCCGCAAGCGGGGAGATGCCTAACAATGAAGAGAAATTAATAATATGCATATGTTGACTCTTGGCGATCCCGAGCTTACTTCTTAGATTGTTAGAGTTTCTATGTAAGCCTAAAAATTTTATTTAAATTTCAAGTAGAAAATATTTTTATCGTGTCCTTACAAAAAAAAAATACTCCGGTCGTATCCAGGCTAAAATAAAGTACGGCATGCAAGAATCCTAAAAAAAGCTACTTCACAAATAATGTAAATAATCAAATTAAATTATCCAATATATAATGTCCACAGTCCATATGGCAACTGTCATTTTACTTACAACCCAGGGTCAGCTGAAAAAGTAATGTGGTCGGGTACCACTGGCAATAAACCTGGATTCTAATCCTAAGACTGATGTAAGTGATTTTAAAATGGGATATACTTTTCTTCTTATCTTCATTTCTTCGTCTTCTTCTTTTCATCTTCCTATTTCGTCTTTTTCTTCATCTACGAGCTCCTTGGGTCCGCTATGAGCTCCTTGGATCCGCCAGGCCTAGATATCCAAATGAAAAGAAACTCATCCCTGAAGGGGTATTTTTTTTCCCTTTGGCTATGAGAGTCACCCTAACTTGGCTTTCCAAATATAAAAGAACATTCCGCTAAGGGATATTCTCTTCTCTTTGGATTCCGAGTTGGGTGTGATATCCCACTTTTAAATCACTTTCATAACACTTGACTTTAACAAATTACATTTATATTTCATTTATATCCCAGAAAGAAAAAGAAAATCTAGACCACCTGTAGGGTTATCCTAATTATTTATAATAAAATCATTCCCAAGCATTTATATATTCACATTTAAATTAAATTCAATAGCCACACTTGGCCATACTCTTTTAATTTTAAGGGGGCTTAGCATTTAGCACCTGTAGAAATTTTTGTCAGTTTAAATCTTTAATTTGCCCCCTTTGATTTAACCTTACACTGGCATGTCCACCTACAGAAAATTCTGTGAGCATCCAGATTGTTCCTAACCTAGAGATAATCTATCGTCAATCACATCAATTCTCAAACCGTATGAATGAATAAATAAACAAACACATCAACAATTTTACAATCAGCATGCAGTAAAAACTACGAGAAATCTCGTCACACAGCAGCAAGAAAGTAAACATCGGCCTAACCTAAAACTAGTGTCGGTTGTCCTAGCAAACAAATCTAAGTGTGTGCAGTAGGCTGTATGGTTTGAATATATCCTAGATCAGTTATTGGTTGAAGTTTTCTAGTTGATTGAATTTTAAGCTAAGATTTTTACTAGACTTAAGATGGGATGTCACTAAATTGTCTATGTTTAGAGTTTTCTTTCTTAAAGGGTGCATACATCCTAAATCTAAGTTTTCTAAGACTCTGTCCTTAATTGTTATCCTTAAATGTCACTAATATCGTATGGGATGAAGAGTCTGTTAGCACTAACCCTTAAGATATTACGCACGTGTAAAGAGGTTTAAGGATCTAAAATAAAATAAAATAAAATGAAATAATATCCTAATAAAATTGAAGTTACTATAGGGACCTAAAGGGGAAAGGTTTGCACAAACCACACCAATGGTCATCTAAGGGCTTTCTAAGTTTTAAGGAAACTTACAACACTGGGGTTCTGACCCGGTGGATTCCACCCGTAGCACCTCTACCCAGTTGGATAGAGGCGACTGACGCCTTTATCACTTTTCCTTTTATTCACTCGATCGGTATCGTTTCTCGTAGTTCATGCAAATAAAGAAGATTAAAAGAGGGATTAGAAGAATATTTAATAATTAATAATGAAATAATTGAAATGTACTAAAAATAAAAACATACCTTTCTTCAAGCTTGAAGACCGGCGCAGCTGTCTACCTTTTAAACTGTTCCCTTTGGAAAGCATACTATTTATTTTTCCAACATTCACCTCGAGGCACAAGAAGGGAGAGTAGTAGAAGAAGTAGAAAGAGAGGGCAGAGAGAGAGAGAGAGAGAAGGGCATTGCTTTTTTTTTTAACTTTCATTCTCTTGTAAACAACCAACAAACTCATTCCTCCACACCCACACTTTCAATTTCCTTTCTAAAACCCATATAATCTACCTTTCGAAACATACACTCATCAAAACACTTTACCTTTTAAACCATACACTTTACTTCCCAACACATTTCATTTTCCCAAAATTCCTACATCTCGCCTTCCAACATCACTCTTATATACTTTTCAAACCATACATTTTTTTTTACTTTTTAAATCATACATTTTTACACTTCCCAAATCATACCTTTTTCTACTTTTCAAAACACACACTTTCCCACATTTACATTTCTCAATTCTCAAAATATATACAAACTCTACAATTCCATTTTTCAAATACACCTACACATGTCACCCTCTAAAAAGGCACATAAATTACATTTCAAACATACACACTTATCAAAAATAATTTAACTTTCAAAACCCCACAATCTCACACTTCATCTTTCTCACATAATACCCTTTGAAAACATACACTTGTCACTTTTCAAAGATCACCCACTTAACCTTTCAAAAACACACACCTTTCACCTTTCAAAATCACAATTTACCTTTCAAAATATACACCTCTCTTTTCCAAACACAACATATGACAACTCATGTTACAGATGTATAGACCAAGTCACTAAAACTTTCTCTTAAATGAATATAGAACATAGTATAATTCACCCAATCCCTAAATGCATATAAACATATTTTATTTTAAAAGCACCAACAACTTCTCTTTCAAGCCGCCATATGAGAAATATGCAAATTACTTTGCTCACTTCTAGAAAGATGGTACTTTCGTGCTAAAGAAGGGTTATTGTTGCATACAAGTTCCTCATAAGTCTATCCACCAAAACAGGAATCAATCAATTTTTGAAACATCATGTAGTGCTAAACCTTACATATGAATGCAATCCTTTCAACTTACTCATTTATTCCAAATCGACACATGCCAAATGAAGTTTGAGAGGGGAAAGGAGAATTATAATAACTTCATACCCATTCAACAATTATTCAAGAAGGCTTCCCATATAGCTACCGAACTTTCCAACAAAATTATGCAAAGATGACATTGAAGCAAAGATGACATTGAAGCAGGAGGTGTATGCATGAGAGCCTTACAAAACTACTCATGAAATGATTTGTTTGTGTAATCATGTATGGCTTTCTCCAAATAACACATGTAACGACAACATACGCTAAACCCTTGTATAATTTATTTATGATGCAAAGAATGGCTATCAAGTTGTAAGAGAATCATCAATCATAATATTTTGCATCAAGGACTGATGAAAATCAAGACCAATCACTGTACACATATATATTTATTTGCTTAGAGTGCTCATAGGATATGCGCATTCCAATAAGTTTCCACACATAAATCTCCCTTCAATCATGAACTAAAATCTTCCTTCGATGATTTGAAATTTTTGCAAAAGGAAGTGCTAAGGAAAACTTTGCATTTATCATGTATACTCCCTAAAAGAAATTCACACTCAAACTTCATTTAAGTTTCACAAGAAAGAGTTAAATGGACAAGACTCCGCCATTTTTTTAAAAAAACAAAGTTATTCAATCATTCATCTATTTTCAAGAATATTGAACAAATTTTTTTATCAAACCTCTTTCAAATCCCTTTTGAAGAAAAAGAAATGCACATACATTCATCATTCCTACAGATTTTTTTACATCAAGAAAACAAAATCTTCCTTAAATGGAGGTTCGTTTTGATTCATAAGATAAAACAAAACAAGAAACAAGAAGGAGATGGAAAAGATTAGGGAGAAAGAGGAAGTTACCAAGTCGAAAAGCCCTCTTGAACCTCACAAGCTGTTAGGGTTTGCCAGCCAGGGCAAGAAACTCAAATGTCTCGGCTGGAGCAAGGAGGCGAGTAAAGGAATGTATACCAAAATGCAAGAGAAGGCCAGCTAGGGCTAGAGATTTGCTTGGTCGGTGGCGGCCTAGGGCTGGCCGGCAGGCTTCCTTGGGCTTTGATCGACAGCAGCCTTGGACGTATGAACTGAGAGAGGGATGGCTGGGGATTCGGCCTTGACGTCGCACGAACCAGAGAGGGAGATGGGGGGTTCGTGTGAATGAGAGAGCCAGTGGGACAGGGGCGGTTTTCTAAATAGATTGGAGAATGGGTCATGGGGTTCGGTTCAACCAGCCTAACCGAACCTATCCCTCTCTTGATTAAAATCGATGCATACGATCGTTTCATGCTTTAGGGAAGGATCTATGGATTAATTTAAAATAAATTTGAGTTGACTATTTTAATCATAGTTATAATCATTTTGATCAAATTAAAAAAAGCACTTAATCGTTTAATGAAATATTGATTTTGATTTTATTCTATTGATTTTAAAAGGCTCAATTTAATTAATTTATCCCAATTAATGTTGATTTGATTCTAATAGGTTTGAGATGAGTTTAATTTTGGATTTAATCGAAGCTCTCATTTGTTAAATCAAATTTGCGTTGAGTCAATTTTATTTAAAGTAACGATAATTTAAATAAATTTAGGAGGTTGAGTCAATGCTATGCTAATAGGTATCCAACTAAGGGATCCTAAAAGTGATGTCTAAACTAGGCTGCGAAGACCTAGGTGCTAGAGATCGATTCTGGGGAAATTGACCTCGAATAATGAGGTCAACACTAATGTTAAAGTGAAGAGGACAAGAGTCACCTCTACTTGGATAAACCTGGAATTAGAGTCCCTACCCGATCATAGGTCTAATGGTAGAATAAAGAGGAAAAGGAGTCACCTCCCCTAGCCAAAGGCTCAAAATAAGAGAGTCTTTACCTAAATCTAAGTCTAATGATAGAACAAAAGAGAACTCAACAATCACTGGACCGTAGGTCTGTCAATAAATTGAAAAAGAAAGGTGTCACATATGTTCAACAATAAGCCTAACAACAGAGTCTCTACTGAATTATAAGTTTGTTGGTAGAGCAAAGGAACACTCAATAATAAGTCGACCAAAGGTTTGACAGAGAAGTGAAGAGGAAAATGGGTTAGCTCTGCCCGATCGTAAGCTTGACAGTAGAGTCCCTTCTTGACTGTAAGCCTAATGTAGTATAAAGGAACAGTTAAAAATCTCCTAACCATAGGTCTGACATTGAAGTGAAGAGGATAGGAGTTACATCCATTGAGTTATAAGCCTGACAGCAGAGTCTCTACCAGACTATAAGTTTGATGGTAGAACAAAAGAGAATTCAATAATCGCCTGACTGTAGGTTTGATGGTGAAGGGAAGAGGACATGAGTCACCTCTGCTTGACTGTAAGCCTGATAGTAGAGTGTCTAACCTATTTTAAGTCTAACAGTAGAATAAAGAAAGCTCTATAACCCCTTAATAGGAAAAAGAAAAAGGGAAAATGAGGAGATGGTGAAGTATACCCCCCAGGGTACTATAGGGCAACAAACCATAATACTCAATGTCCACCTGGCCGTAGGTTTAATGGTGAAACAAAAAGGGAAACTTAACATATATTTGATTGTAGGTTTGATGATAGGATAAAGAGAAATGTCCACCACTACGCAATTGTAGGCCTGATAGTAGAGTCCTTACCAGATTATAAGCCTGATGGTAGAATAAAAGGGAAACTTGATAACCACCCAATTGTAGGTTTGACGATGAAGTGAAGAGGAAAAGGAGTCAACTCTTCTTTTCCATAAGCCTAACAGTAAAGTCCTTACCCAACCAAAAGTCTAACAATAGAATAAAGGAACATCAATAGTGCCCTTAACATGAAAAAGAATAGGGGGAATGAAGAGGTGGTGAAGTATATCCCCCAAATTACTATAGAGTCACCAACCAAAACACTTGATGTCCACTTGGCCATAGGCTTGATGGTAGGACAAAAGGGAACACTCAATAATCACCTAGCCATAGGTCTGACGGTGAAGTGAAGAGGAAAAGGAGTGGTAAAAGGGACTTCCTAAATATGGGAATCCACATAAAACACATCACACTAGCCTGTCCATAGAAGAGTTCCATTATGGAGAGTAGATGAATAATCTCTTGCAAAATCAAGCTAAGAACATCATAATGTCAATAAGAGAAAGAACATGACTACACAATAATATATAGAGGTATAGGGGAATGAATCCAGCCTGAGAAGGTAAAGGAAAAAAATCTAAAATCATGAATTATCTAACAAAGAAAGGGAATAGCTCAATTGAGAATGGACTTTGCTAGCATAGAATTATAATCTCCTAATGGCTTATAGCAGTTGAAGTACAAATACAGGATGGACACATATACAAATATCTTTGAAAGTGCTCAAGAAATCTCAAGCTTATGCCGTAGTCACCATATGGTAGAGGATAAATATAATAGCCTATATATTAACCCAATTAAATAAAATTTTTAAGAGTCATTATAAGTCCAAATTATAAATCATCTTTGCCATAATATAGATATTATAATGATTTAATTATGTTAATTTTTCTATAATTTTTGGGCACTGGTGAAAATCTTAACTCCTATCGATGCAAAGGGAGATTTTAGGATCATTAAGTGTCTTTTTTACAAACAGATTTCATCAAGATTTTTAAGTAAAATATATAATTTTATAGATATTTTTCTATAATTTTTGAAACACTAAAAGGATTTATACAAATTTTATACTAAAAATTAATTAAAAAATAATTATATTTATATCATTTTATTAATAAAAAATCTAAAAGCCTATATAGAGCTTATGAAAAATGAGGCTATTTCATTTCATTTCATTTTTACTCAAAATAGAGAATAGTGAGGGAAAATTAAAGAGAAAATAAAACCTAGGATTTAAAGACTATGGAGCTCCTAAGCACCTCTTTGCTTCCTCACCAAAATACTTAGCAGCCAAAAGTCTTTGAAATAAGATAATAGGAGAGTTTAAATAGAGAGCCTCTCAAAAAGCCCTATATTTCAACCTGGCATTTCTAATTTTCCAGTACGATCTAAGATCGTGCTATACGATTAGTTCAAAGTACTCCTATTAATACTGTACGAAGAGATAAATCATGTATAATTAGTTCAAAGAGATAAACTGATCATCAAGGATAATTGAGATCATCATCCAGTATGATTAGTATAAAATAGCCTTTTAGATAGTATGAATTGCAATATCTTGTATGATCAGTTAAGGGGTTTGCACTGATCGTCCTATATGATAGGTGACAATAAAATATTGTCCCATGTAGCAATCGATTTATATAGTACAAAATTATGGAATCATCCTATACAATTAGTTGAAAACTATTGTATTTCATCTTGTACAATATGCGACAATAAATTATCTTCCCATGCAAGAATCAGATCGTACAGTACGATCGATCAAATCGTCCAGTATGATTCGATTGAACAAATTAACCATAATTATTTCCCTAATCACAGGATCAATTTGGGCATGATTTTCATATATCGTATAGTACAATGTATATCGTACAATACGATTAGACCCAAAATTTGAATATTAAAATATTACCAAAATTTTGATTGGCAACTATTTTGCTGATTTTAACTGATCATCCTATACAATATGGATCGTACCGTATGATTAGTTTAATCACTCTTAATTAACAGAGGTGCCCTAATTAAGTTTCTCTGTTTAACTGATCATCCAGTATAATATAAATCATACTGTATGATTAGTTCAAAAAATAGAAATTTTTGTAAATCACTCCTTTGAGTATGTGTGTGCATGGTTACATAGCTTTAGGATCCACCATAATATATATTTGACTCAAAAAAGATAAAAAGTATAAAAGATGAAAAAATAAAGAATCTATTCCTAGTCTACCTAGTCTTGAGCTGATTAAGGTTGCAAATTAGCTGTGATCCTGAAATGTTAGTGAGCATGGCAAAAATAAATATGTAATAGATTCCAATAGCATACTGAAAAATCTAATAATATTTTTTTTCATCAAATTCATAAGACTTAGGTTGAGATTCGCAATAATCTCTACCTTTCTGATGTTGGCAAATATTTTTGGTTTATGATTCAAGAGTGTTTTGTTATTCCCTAAGCTCCCCCTTACTAAGTGAGTTTTTCAAAAATAGGGAATTTTTTTTTATTTTAAAAGAAAAAAATAACACACAATAGGAGAACATAGAAAATGAAAAGATAAACATGGAATTAAACATTTCAAAGAAAAATACATGCTACTAACACATGCTACTCCCCCTTTTGACATCAAAAAAAGAGAAGGAAACAACATCAAATACATAGGAAACTAAAAAATAAGAATAGTACACATATCACAAAAAAGAAAAGAGACTAAAATAAAGAGGGATCCTGATCAGATGGAGGTGAGGAGGCGGTGGCTAGAAGTACTGGTGGAATGAGACAAATTGGTTTTTAAACCACGCCATACCCTGATCATGCTGCTACACTACTGGGCTACTTACTAATCGAAGTAAGCCAAGTCATTCTCATGTTGCTGCAACTACTTAGTTACGTAGGAGTCAAAATGGGCCTCTCATTAATCGAACCTCTGAACCAGCTTATCAAGCTAAGACTACTGGCGGATAAGAGTTGATGCTTGAGCTTATTCTTCCTCTCCCTCCTCTGGGTCACAGTCAGCATATCAAATGTTATGGCGATGAGCATTGTGAAGGATGTGTAAGGAGCTATTAGAATAGAAGACTGGAAAGTGATCAAGTGGTGAAGGAAATTAGAAATTGTACAAGGATTCTAGGATAAAGGCAATGAGATGTCATAAGACAAGATTAGGCTTTCTCTTGTGTCTAGGATCTCTAATGCAAGTTAGATTTTCAAGATATCATATTATAAGATAAGCTACATTAAAATTAATATATGCCATAATATAATAGGCAGCTAAAGAAAAAGCTGGTGTGATATTGATCTGATCTCCAGCTTTTGAAATTATATAGTTGCAAAGAATATGCTGGATAATTCTAGCATCTTGCACTAACGTGTTGACAGTAGGAATGTGATAGTTAACAATGGATTATCTCAGAATAATGTTTACTTGGGTCCAATTATACTCAGTGTATGAAGCTACATGGTGAACTTTCTCACCAATTGTGGAAAGTTGGAGAAAGTCATGTAAGTCTTGGTAGGTGATTTTGACAGGTCTCCTATTAACGTGAGATTGGAGGGAAGCACCCTTACTATTGATGTGAAGACTTGGAAAAAATTCAAAAAGAAGTTCTGAATTGAATGAGTAGGCAAGTGTGAGGATGAAGCCAAGAGTGGTGTGGGCAAAAAGATTTAGTACCTGGAAGTTTAAAACTTCATGGTTAAAATTTTGGAAGTGTGATCCCAGCCATTCTGTACCTCTAATAGGCCTCTTCATCAGTGGCCTCAACAAATCTAGGATCTACTGGACATAAGGAAGAACTCCTGATGAGTGCTCGAGACTGCTTGCCTCCAGCTATTGCCAAGATTTAGAGCTCAAGTGAGAGGGGAGGATAGTTGGAAGGATTACAGTGAAGAAAAAATCACAAATTTGGTCTATTTATATAGAAATGGCCATATCATACAATATGATCGTGAGATCATACTAGATGATCTACTGTAATGAATTCATCCAATCTGATTCAGTCAAAAAGTTGGTGTCATCGTACAGTACGATCAAGATCATATTGGACGATTAGAGACAAAGCGTTTGTCCCGAGGAGTGAGTATGGATGATTGTTGATTACAATGATTGTACAGTTTGAATAGGTATTCATACAATATGATATGTTATTTAATATCATACCGATCGAATTCAATTTGCCCAATGCTACTGCCATGTGGATTGTATAGTATGAAGGTGGTGATTGTATAGTACAATTACTAATAATTGATGAATATGAATTATTGGATGCATTGTAATTAGATCTGTGATGATATTTGTGAAGATTGTACAGTACGATGTGTATCGTACAGTACAATTTGAGTAAAAATCATATATGGGCATGAATGATAAGGAAATCTCCAGGAAAGAAAATAAAGCAAAATCACAATAAAAAAACAACCAAAACATAACAAAAATCAAGGAATTAAGAGAAAACACTCATCAAATAAATTTTTTTTAAGAATCTATCAAATGTATTAAATGAAAATTTTACCTTTTGATCAGAGCTAAAACTCATTAAGAAATGCATTGACAGCACTAAGATCTAGAAAGGTTAGAAATTTGAATTTTACCAACCCTAGCTCAAGCTCTTTACAGGTTAAGGTCCTTTTTAAATAAAAATTTAATTCAAAAATAAATTAGAAAGGAAATGTGATGTTTCCAAACTTCTTTTCAGAAATGTATCAAAGAGAATAGCATTACAAATTGATGAACTAAAAATCATGATTTTCAAATTCAGGTGTAGAAGATATTAATTAGCACATGGATTTGTCTAAGATTTAAATATTTGAAATGAAGGAATGCTAACTAATTATAGGCTCATTTTGGGCCTCTTTTATCTGTGTCTGACGCACTTTATGCATCTTTTATTTTTGATACATTTTGTGCATCTTTCAAATTTTGGCATTCATTGCACATCTTTTCAGCTTTTGGGCTCATTTTGTACCTCTTTCCCGCTTTTGCAAACTTGCTTCCTTTCTAAGTCTTTAAAAACTCTCAGTTGTGAGATTAATTTACAAATATGAGAGAAAAAAACTCACTTTCTTATAAAAGGAAGAGTAAACCACAAGCCAAAACTTGATCCATTAGATATAGACAAATAACTTGATTAAGGAAATTTGAAATAAATTCATTGATTTGTAAAAATATTCAAATAAGATAGAGAACTGTAGGAAGATAAAATAGATCGCTATTTCTTGGTCTAATTTTAAATTTAAAATAGATTTTGTTTGAAAAAGAAGTTGTACCATGACAGGAATTAGAGGAAGAGAGATAATCACCAATTTTTCTTTCTTTAACTTTTGTAGAGGAGTCAAACATTACTTATAAAAGTAGGTGAGATTTTCATTTAAGGAAAAATTTTAATTACTGAAGTGAGTAGTGATCAAATTCTTATGTTATAAAAGAAATAAACAAGCACATACATAAACATAAATATAAAATACTAAAAGACAAAAAATAAAAAACAAAAAATAATAGTCATATTTTAGATTTTCAAAGCATCTAGTT
Organism: Dendrobium chrysotoxum; assembly: GCA_019925795.1. NCBI lineage: Eukaryota > Viridiplantae > Streptophyta > Magnoliopsida > Asparagales > Orchidaceae > Dendrobium > Dendrobium chrysotoxum. The sequence continues at coordinate 26,667,271 of CM034306.1, read as the reverse complement.
TCAAGCATAAATATCTATAACACTTAATCTGGTTCTTAAAGTGCTGAAGGTTTTGAAAGCTAGTGGTTTTGTAAAGATATCTACAAGCTGATTTTCAGTGGCTATATGATGTAGCTCTATGTCTCCTTTGATGCCATGGTCCCTAATGAAATGGTGCCTTATGTTTATGTGTTTGATCATGGAGTATTGGATTGAATTCTTTGAAATACATATGGCACTAGTGTTAGCATATAAGATTGGAATGATGCCTACAAGTAGTCCTAAATCCAGAATTTATCACTTTAACTAAAGGACCTGCGATACATAACTTTCTAAGGCTATGTATTCAACTTCTACAGTGGACGGGGCTACTGAGTTCTATTTTCTACTAGACTAGGAGACTAAAGATTATCTTATAAATTGGCAGGTTCATGAAGTACTTTTAATATCAACCCTACATCCAGTAAATTTTGAATCAGAATATCCTATAATTTCAAAGAAAGTGTTGTGCCAAGGATATCAGATTCTTAAGCTTTAGGTTCCTAAGAGATATCTAAGGATTCTCTTAACAGCACTCAGGTGGAATTCTTTTGGATCAGCCAAAAATCTAGAACAGAGATAAATACTAAACATAATACCAGGTCTGCTAGTCGTTAAGAAAAGAAGTGATCCAATTATTTCTATGTATTTCTTCTGATCAACTAATTTTTTACTTAAGTCCTTCCAACTAAACTGTGGAACTCATGGGAGTGTTAATTATCTTGGCTTTATCCATTTAATATTTCTTAAGGATGTTCTTGATATATTTTGATTGACTAAGGAAAATTTCATCATCCTTCTGTCTTATACTAAATCTAAGAAAGTAGTTTTGTTCTCCCATCATACTCATCTCAAACTCCTTACTCATTATCTTAGAAAATTCTTCACATAGCTTTTATTAGAAGATCCAAACAAAATATCTTCTATATAGATCTGGACAATGAGTAGTTTTTTTATTTTAATTTATTTATTTTTTTATTTTTATTTTTATATATTTATTTTTTAGAAATTGGGTGGTGTCTACGCTCCCCTTAACAAAGGGTCTATCTAGTAGGAATGTGCTTAGCCTTTCATACAATGCTCTAGGTGCGTGTTTCACTCCATATATTGTCTCTTTTAATTTGAGCACATGATTGGGAAATTATGAATTTTTAAATGCTGGGGGTTGTTCAATATATACATCTTATTTTATTACATTTAGTATAATTTGAATCCCTTAAAGCAGGCAAAAGCTAGTAGCACCCTTATTACTTGTAGTCTAGCTATAGGGGCAAAAGTCTATTCAAAGTCAATCCCTTCTATCTTGTTATACTCATTAGCCGCTAGTCTTACTTTATTTCTAACCACTACACCAGAATAATTTATTTTATTTTTGAAAACCCATTTTATTCCAACAACACTCTGGTCCTTAGGTCTTTTAACTAGCTCATAAACATCATTTCTAGCAAATTGATTCAATTCTTCTTGCATGGCTAGAATCCAAAATTTACCAAATAGGGCTTGATTTATATTTGTAGGTTTAATCATTGAGATAAAGGCAGAGTGATTAACTTTTTTTCTAAGCCCATGCCCAATTTTAACACCTTCAGATGAGTCTCCTAAGATTAGTTCTTTAGGATAACTTGAATAATATCACCATTCTCTAGGCAGTAAATTTTTAGGTTCTATCCTTTCTTCTAGATTCATAGATTCTACTCCTTGTGTAACTTCAACCACTTCTTTTTATATCCTAGACCCTCTAGAATTATCAGATTCTTCAAATACTATGTGAGTGGTCTCCTCTACCACATGTATCCTTTTATTGAAAACTCTAAAGGATTTTCTAAACTTTGAGTATCCTTGGAAAACTCCTTCACAGATTTAGGGTCAAACTTTCCTAATAGAGATTTCCCATTATTTAGAATGAACACTTTACATCCAAAGATATGAAGGTGAGAGAGGTTAGGTGTCTTACCCTTAAGAATTTTATAGAGTGTCTTATTTATCTTAGATCTAATATTAACCTTATTTAGAACATAATAGGATGTATTTATCACTTCTTCCTAGAAGTATTTAGGATATGAGTATTTAACTAAAATGGCTCTAACAGCTTCTACCAAGGTCCTATTCTTTCTTTCAGCAATCACATTCTACTGAGGGGTTTTAGCAGCTAAAATATTATGATATATCCCTTGCTCCTTACGGTAAGATTCAAAATTTTTTTTATTTTTAAACTCCCCGCCATAATCACTGTGAATGGTCAGAATTTTACAGCCTAGCTTTCTCTGAATCAAAGTAGAGAATGTACTGAACTCCTCGATTGATTCACTTTTATGAGATAAGAATCTAACCCAAGTACACATTGAGTAATCATCAACAATCACATACCCAAAGACTTTCCCTCCTAGGCTTATAGTGCTAATGGGTCCAAAAAGATCCATGTGAAGGACTTCTAATAATTTGCTAGTGTTAATATCCTTAATTAAGTGGAAGGAGGATTTGACTTTTTTTTTTTAACTAATAGGCATCACACAGTTGATCCTTGGTGAAATCAAGTTTGGGTATGCCGCTCACTAAGTCTTTTTGGATGATTTTTCTAAGATTTTTTAAGCTTCTATAACACAGTCTCATATTCCATAACTAAGATTCATTAACAATAGTTTTTAGGCAAAGAGAAGTAACAGAATCAATATAATTCAGATTAAGCATATAAACATTGTTAATTCTTTTTTCTTGCAAAATAGCATTTCTATTAAAGCTAATCATGCAGTTGGTAGATAAAAATTTTATATTGAAGCCTCTATCACAGAGTTGGCAAATGCTGAGCAAATTATGTTTTAAGCCATCTACCAATAAAATATTTTCAATCATAAAATTTTTTGAGTTGCTAATTATACCTGATCCAACCACCTCCTAGTAGTGTTATCTCCAAGTGTTACCTTGCCCCCTGGCCTGGCCTCTAGCATGATGAATTACTTTATATCTCTAGTTATGTGCCTTAAACCTCTACTATCTAGGTATCACATGCTCTCACAGGATGTTTTGTGAGAGCAACCCTATAAAATTATCAAAGATTAGATTTAGGAACCCATATAAGATTGGCTTTTACCTTATGGATTAAAAGATGATGTATTTGCATGTTATACTGTGATTTATGCAATTTTGGCCTCCACACTAAATGTGTTCTACAGTGGATAGTGCAAGTGTGGGAGATATATCCTAGCATGCAACAAGAAAAGCACCTAACTCCTAGGAATGGATTCACTAATCTATATTAGTTATGGTGCATCTTCCTTGGTTTAAATGATCCATGCTGTGATAATGATTTGTTAAATTTTGCAAGTGTAGGTAATGGTTTATTTTCTTTAAAAGTAGTTACTTTCATTGGCAAAAATTTATTTGTACTTTCAAGAATTGAGTTGTCACTTTTTATTGCATGCTCCCTATCATCAGCTTTACCTAAACATTCTTTAATTTTTTAACTAAATTTTTTAAATCAACATGAGTTGCTTTCAAGGAATCATGTTCAGTAGTTAAATCACGATGCTTCTTGTTTAACACATCAAATTCATCAAGTAAGATTATATGATTATTATCTAAAGTAGAGTGATCTTTCCTAAGACATTTATGCTCTTTTCGCAAATGTGAAAAATCAGAGTTAAGGCTTGCATATATTTTCTTGAGCTTTCTATATGCATTTTTGTTTTTTCAGAAACATTAAATAATTCATCATAAGAAAGCTCACGTACCACCTCTTGATCAGAATAATGAAGATGATTATCTGCCATTAAGCACAGGTTGGTTACCTCCTCTTCAACTTCTATCTCAGATGAGTCTGCAGTAGAGTCTACCCAAAAAGCCTTATAAGTTTGTTACTTATTTTTCTTGAATTTGGCTTTTTCTTCACCCTTCTCTTTGATTGGGTAAGCTTTTATGATTTGGGCAATCAGTTCTCATGTGCCCTGGTTTCCTATATTCAAAATAGATGACATCATAAGAAGCCTTGGAATTTTTATTAGATTTGCCTTTATTCCATTGCTCATGACGCTTTTACTTTTTCTTTAAAAAGCTTTTGAATTGTCTTGTCATCAGTATAAGGTCATTATTTCCTTCAGATAAAGAATTGCCACTATCAGAATCATTAGCCTTTAAAGTTACTATTTTCTCTTTTCTTTTCTCACTTATATCATTCTGCCTTTGACTCACTCCTTGCTTGTAAACAATGAGTGATCCAAGTAAGTTATCAATTAAACAAACATTCAGATCCCTGGATTTAGTAATTGTAGTGATTTTAGCATCATAAGAACTAGGTAAACAACATGGAATTTTATTAACCTTTTTTAGAATTGGTAAGTTATTTATCTAATGCATGTAGGGAAGTGACAATTTGGGTGAACCTAGTTTACATTTCAGAAATAGACTCACTAGGTTTCATGCAACATAGTTCATAATCATGGAGTAGAATGTTTAACCTAGATTGTTTTACTTCATTTGTTCCTTCATAGGTTATGCAGAATTTATTCCAAATTTCTTTACTAATTGTGCAAGTAGATACACACACGTAATCTTCAAATTTTAATGCACATAAAAAATAGTTTAAGTATTTTGCATTTAGTTGGGCTAAATATCTATCCTCTATGCTCCATTTAGAAAATAATTCAATTTTAATGCCATTTACAAAATGAGAAGGGGCGAAGTATCCTTCCTGAACGAACATGCACATGCGATAATCTATAGATTGCAAGAAAGTAGACATAATTAGGGTTATCTATTTAACTAATCGTCCAGTATGATATAAATCATACTATGTGATTAATTCAAAAAATAATTTTTTTTAACTCACCAACTCACTCCCTTGATCGTGTGTGTGCATGGTTACTTAGCTTTAGGATTCACCACTATACACATTTGACTCAAAAAAGATAAAAAATACAAAAACATACTAAAGATATAGACTTTATTCATAGTCTACCTAGTGTTGAGCTAATCGAGGTTACAAGTGAGCTTTGATCCTAAAATGTTAGTGAGCAGGGCAAAAGCAGATATGCAATAGATTCAAATAGCATAGTAGAAAATCCAATAATGTTTATTATCATTAAAATCACAATAATTAGGTCCTGATTTACAAAAAGGTGGGTCATTAAATACTGCAATGGGATAACTCAAGAAATGAGGCTTTTCTTGTGTGAAAGCATGTAATGTCAAAGCTTTTGCACAGTAAATATCAAAGCCAAACATTACTTTTTCATACCTAGATATTTTAACTCAATAAGAATCAAACATATGCTAAGATAATATAAGACATTTTCTTTACATTCCTTATTCTTTTGAGCTAAAAGTGCACCAAGTGACTCATCTCAGGCCATAGTGCAAAGGATCAATGGTTGGCCTAACATTACTGTAGCTAATATAAGGGGAATCATTGCATAGCACTTTATGCTCTCAAAGGCCTCCTGATAGTGCTTATCCTGATGAAAATGGGCATCCCTTTTCACTAGAGCTGCAAAGGGATGACATCTACAAACAAGAATGTAGATAAATCTCCCTAAGAAAGTAAGCTTACCCTAAAAAATCTTCAACTAGGTAGGACTCTTCAGGTTTCTGAGTGGATGATGGCCTTGCTCATGGTGGGATCGATATCTTTACCATGATAATAGATAAAGAAAACATGAAACATCCTCATAATAACACTAAATATACATTTTTTGGGATTCATCTTGAGATAATACTTGCAAAAGCATTCAAAAATGATTCAAAAACCTCAAAGGTGATATCTGTGGACCTTGCTTTTGATCACGAGATCATCCACATAGCACTCAACCTGCTTATGAATGAGATCATAAAAAATGAAAGTCATGGCCCACTAATTGGTGACTCCAGTATTCTTAAGGCCGAAGGATATCACCTCACAATAATATACATCAATATGGGTACAAATAGCAGTAAACTTCTCATCTTTATGGGCCATCTTTACTTGATTATAGAAAGATAAACCATCCATGAAGGAGAATATATTATAGGAAGAGGCAATGTTAACCATGAGCTCATAAATGGGAAGAAAAAATTTATCCATGGGGCATGCCTTATTCAAATCATGGAAGTAAAAAAAAATAGAAACTTGACTGTCTTCTTTCAAACTAGAATAAAATTGGCAAGCCAAGTAAGATACTTCTCTTTACAAATAAAGTCAGCCTCTAAAAACTTCTTTATCTCATGTGTTATTCATTCTACAACCTCATCTGGTGAGGTGGTTGTTTAAGAAGGACTGCATTAGACTAAATAGCTCACTTATGGGCTACTACTTCTGGATCTAAACCAGGCATCTTAGTGTAGTTTTAGGTAAATTAATCTATATACACATATAGGAATTCAATAAACTTATGAGCCTCTAACTCAGATAATAAAGCACTATAAAATATAAGTTAAGGATTTAACTCAGTGCAAATTAACTTCATGTAATTTATCCATGGTAGAACAAACGCTATCTTCAAATTCACCTAGAGCATCCAGGACCCTATCATCAACATCTTCTGAGTTCTCCTCATCTGAGATAGAAATAATTGAATAGAATAAGAGATACCATGAATGTTGGCAGAAGGATACTAATCTTTCTCAAAATAGCCTTAGCCTTACTTAGTTTAAGGTGTATCAAGTTGCCAAATACAGGTCGACTATAAAAATTGCCCCTCAGGCCAGGTTAATGGAACCATGAAAGTATGTGATGCGCCAAGAGGGGGGGAGGGGGGGGGGGGGGGGGGGGGGGGGGCGGGGGTTGAATTGTTTTTTTTAAATAAATCCTAAATACGAGTTCTAATTTTTTTAGGATTTTTTAGATTTTTTAAAATAAAAACTTAACTAGTCAAATGCGGAAGCTAATGATTCATTCACAAATAGAACAGTGGTGATACAATTTTAAATCTCCCCATTTTTGATGATATCAAATAATATTATCTGATAGGCAAGACAAATATTATATCTTCCTTAGCTCACCCTCACTAGATGATGGATTTTAAAAGATTCGAGGATTTAGAATTTTTTTTTATTTTGAAATTTTTTATTTTTCTTAATTTTTAAAACATAAACAAAACATAATGAGATTAAAAATAACACAACATGAAAAAAAATATATATGCAGCTTGAAAAATAACATAGCATGCAAACAACGAGAACATAGAACTTTGCAAGATCATAACATAGAACTTCTCCCCCTTTTGACATCACCAAAAAGAGAAGTACACACAAAATAGGGAAGTAAAGCAGTACAAGAAAAAGAAATACATGATAAACAAGTAAAATCAACTAGTAGTCAGGATCCTGATCAGGTGGTGGTAGTGGTGGTGGCTGATAGTACTGATGGATGGACGCAAATTGATGATCTATTGAGGTGAAGTTCGCTAAACCTTCGCATATCATCTTCGTGCTGTCAATGTTGTTGGTCAATATGGTAGTTCAGTCAAGTTTCTAGTCGATCAAGCTACTGAATAATATCATCCTAAGGGTAGGCATGGTAGGCAGCTCCAGGTGTGGTATCGGTGGTGGTGGAGGTCCTTTTATAGAAGCAGCTTCCCCTTCTTTATCAAAATCCAGATCAGCGTGCTCGTCCCTGATGGAAAAGAATACGGAATGAGGCATTTATATAAAAGATAGGAAGATTATTTGGTGGAATAGGATAGCTGAGTTGATATTTGCCGTCGAGGATGTATTATATAATATATCCTAAGGTAATATTTTGTTTACGTCTGGGACTGGGATATCGAATAGTAGACATGTTATGAATGTAGTCTAAGATCATTTGGGCTTCATCAAATTTGGTGGCTGACATGATTAAGTAAGTGACTACAGTAGAAGCGGGGTAATGTGTATGTGATCTCTAGCTTTTGGTATAATGGATGTTTGAAAAATGTGCTAGATAACATAGGCATTTTTAGTTAGAGTTTGGAAAAGCGGTATGTGTTAGTTTGTGGGCACATTCCTAAGCTGCACATTAATTGAGGTTCAATCAAATTCATTTGTGAGTAGAGATTTGGGACGAGGTCCTTCGGTAGAGAGTCCAATGTATTCAGCTAGATCAGCTTTAGTGTTTTTCATATTTTGTTTGCATACAAACGAGGTCAAGGTTGTGCATTCAAAATCTATCCGAATATTTGCTAAAAATTTATAGAGGAGTTCAGAGTGAAAAGGGAAGGCCAGGGTAAGAAGAAACTCGAGAGTGGTGGAGGCAAAAAGATTTATAATCTCAAAATTTAAGGCGGCTTGGTTAAGCATGCGTAACGGAGTGATCTTTGCCTCTTTTAACTTATGGTATGCTTTTTCATCAGCAGCAAAGAGAAAATGGTCGTCGAATCGCCGAGAGGAGGAGGAGCTCCCCTCGATCAATCTACCATTTTTGCTTCTACAGGCCATTGCACATAAATATTGTAGGGATGAGAGATTTAGAGAGGTTGAGAGTGAGTTGAGCCAATGAAACCCTCCAATTTATAGATTTTTGGATGATTGTACAGTATGATAAGGATTCGTACAGTATGATCAAGTGAATTAATTTGTCTAGATGACTTATCAAAAAATGCAGTCAAATCGTACAGTACGAACGGTATCGTATTGGACAATTTTAAGAGATTTTGTTCATCTCGAGGAGTCGTTAGTATGATCTTTGACAAAAGGTATCGTACAGCAAGAACAGGTGTTCATCCAGTACGAAGAGCAATTATAATCATACCGGCCGAGTTTAAATTCGTCCCCATCCAGTTTGACACGTGGATAGAGAGGAATCGTACAGTATGATTATCAATAATGTGTATCATACAGTGCGAGTGGTGGTTCATACATTATGATATATATAACAGCAAGCAAATCTGGATGTTGATGGAATTAAGGGCTGTGATTTGTGTAGATCGTACAGTATGATTGCGTATCATACAGTACGATATACATAAAAATTCAAGGTTTTGGTGTCACTAAGATGTATGTTGGATGATTAGGAAACCCCCCTTTTTTTTTTCTAACAAAATTACAACACACCAAAAATGAGTACAAATACATGAGTTTAAAAAAATTTTGTTTTCTTTTTATTTTTTTTATTAAGCATGAATGTCTATGACACCCAGTTTTTTCCTCAAGATGCTAAAGATGTGATAATCTAGTGGTTTTGTACAGATATCAGTTAGTTGATCTCCGGTAGGTATATGGTGTAGTTCGATATCTCCCTTGGCTACATGATCTCTTATGAAGTGATGCTTAATATCTATATGCTTTGAGCATGAGTGTTGAATTGAATTTTTAGATATGTAAATAATACTAGTGTTGTCACACATAATTGAGATGGTTCCCACAAAACTTGAGCAAAATAACTTCCTATTGTTATATATTCTGCTTCAACCGTTGAAAGGGCTACCGAATTTTATTTTCAACTGGAACATGAAACTAAGGATTGTCCTATGAATTGATAGGTACCAAAAATACTTTTTCTATCTACCCTACATCCTGCAAAATCAGAATCTGAATACTTTAAGATTCAAAACATAGTGTTGTGTCTAGGATATTAAATTCCTAAGTTCGGGGTGCCTAGTAGATATCTAAGAATTCTATTGACAACAGTCATATGGGATTCTTTTGGCTCAGCTTGAAATCAGGCACAGAGATATACACTAAACACTATATCTGGTCTGCTGGCAGTTAAATAAAGAAGTTATCTAACTATGTCCCTATACTTCTTCTGGTCTATAGACTTTCCATTTCGATCTTTATCTAATTGAATGGTAGAACTCATGGGAGTGTTCATGGTCTTAGCATTGTCCATTTCATACTTTTTTAGAATATCCTTGATGCACTTAGATTGGCTAAGGAATGTTCAATCTTTCATTTATTTCACATTGAATGCAAAGAAGTAATTAAATTCTCCCATCATGCTCATTTTGAACTCGTCACTCATTATTTTTGAAAATTCATCGCATAAGATTTTCTCTTACGATCTAAATAAGATGTCATCTAAATAGATATAAACAATGAGTATCTCATCTTCTACCCTTTTTAAGAAGAGGGTGGTGTCCACACTACCCTTAATAAAGTCTCTATCTAGTAGGAATCTGCTAAGTCTTTCATACCAGGCCTTAGGTGCTTGCTTTAACCCATACAATACCTTTTTCAATTTAAATACATGATTTAGAAATTGTGAGTTTTCAAATCTGGGGGGTTGCTCAACATAAATATCATTTTTGATTACCCCATTTAAGAAAGCACTCTTAACATCCATTTGATATAATTTAAAACCTTTAAACTAAGAAAAGGCTAAGAGTACCCGTATGACTTCTAGTCTAGCTACTGGGGTAAATATTTTCTCAAAATTTATTCTCTCAATTTGGTTATACCCCTTAACTACTAATCTGACCTTATTTCTCACTACTATTCCAGAGTCATTCATCTTATTTTTAAAGATCCGCTTTGTTCCAACCACACTTTCTTCCTTGGGTCTCTTGACTAATTCCCACACATCATTCTTAATAAATTAGTTTAGCTCTTCTTGCATTGCTAGGATCCAAAATTCATCTCCTAAGGCTTGATCTATGTTGGTGGGTTCAATCATGGAGACAAATATAGAATGACTAACTTCCTTCCTAAGTCCATGCCTAATTTTTACACCTCCAGATGGTAAAAAATTGTTAGGGATGTTCAACACTTATGAACAAGCCCGAGGCTAACCAAGAGGGGGGGTGAACTGGTAGTTTTTTTAAAAATTCTTAAGCAAAAATGATTTGGAAAACCTTTTCGAATGTTTTAAAATAATTACAATTTTTTGATGATGTGATGATGTTTAACAAAACAACACAATACCTTCAATCACACGATGATCAATATAAAAGTAAAATACAGAAAATAATTAGAAAGGACACACCAAACTTTATAGTGGTTTGGTCAACTTGACCTACGTCCACTCCCCGGAGCCTCCCCTCTAGGTATTGCACTAAAATAAATTGACTCTCCTTCTTCTCCCATAGCCAGGTGGAGAAGCCTTTACAAAACTCCTTTTCACCAATCCGGTGAGGGAGAGAACCCAGGCTCTTTTTGCTTCCTCCTGAAGTAGGCAGAGAACCTTACCTCATTTCGCTTCCTCCTTAAGCAGGCAGAGAACCTTGATCTTCTTGCAGATAATCCTTCCTTCAGAGCTCTAAGGGATGAGGGATGATGACTAGAGACGATGACTTGAAACCTTTGTGAACACCTCACAAACTCCCCCTCATAAGATTCTCTCTCTCTCTCTCTCCCAAGCTCTCCCTCTCTCTCTCTCAAGGACTCTCTCAGGAAAGGACTACAACAAAAGATCTTATAATAGCAAGAAAAAGATCTTAAATAAAAGGGCTTAAAAATAGCCCTAAATTTCAACTTGCCGTCAAAGATCAACCTGGATAATCTAGTAATCATCCTGTACGATTAGTGTAAATCAGCCCTTTTAAGTCTGGATGACCTGGTTTCTCTAAATGATTAGAAGACATGGTTGTTTATATCGTCCGAAATGATTCTGTGATCGTCCTGGATGATTAGTGTAAATCAGGAATATTGTCCAGCAGAGAGTTCAGGTCATCCAGGATAAAAGTCTGGATGATCTAAAGAAAATGACTTAATCATTTAGGACAATATCTATATCGTCCGATATGATTAGCTTAAAAATGCCCAATATTATCCGGCACAAAGTTCGGGTCGTCCAGGATAACAATACTAGATGATTTTAAAATGACTTGATCATTTAGGACGATATCTCAATCTTCTTGTACGATTAGTTCAAAACGGCTAATATCATCTGGCACATTGTTTAGGTCATCCAGGTAAAATAAATGAGATAATAAGGATTTGTAATTGATCGTCTAGGATGATCTTGCGATCGTCTAAGATGATGTGATCTATCAATCAATCCTTAATTACTTTCCTTAATCACCTAGCTAATTTAGGCATGATTACAATGAATCATCTAGGACAATACACATATTGTCCAGGATGATTAGACCAAAATACTAAAAATCAAAACTTGCCTAACTTAGTCTGGTGGCTGAGAATTTTTTATTTGAGCATATCGTCTTGTACGATGGAAGTATCGTCTAGGACGATCTACTAAATCAGACCGACTTAACATGATTGCCCTAATTAGGGTTTTTATTTTTAATGGATTGTTCTGGATGATATAAACAAAAATGAACAGAAATTCTAACTCATTAAAAATCTCCCCCCGAGTGTATATGTGCAAGGTTACTTAGCTTGGGGATCAATTACATTACATTTTACTCAAGAAAGATAAAAAATTACATTGAACCTGAAATAGACACATATTGATGCGATCTTGAGCTGGCTTGAATTGCAACTGATCTTATGAACCTGAAAGATTAGGCAATCAAACAGAAACAGAAATATTTGTCATCATCAAAATCATAATCCTTGAATCCAAATTTGTAATAATCTCCCCCTTTTCGATGATGGCAAATGTTTATTAGATAGCATCCAATTCAGTGAATAAAACACAGAGCACAGAAAGGCTAACACAAACTACTCAAACTACTCTCCCTTTTGACATCTCAAAAAGGAGAAAGCAGAAAGAAAACATCACAGAGAAATATAGAAGGACAATACAAAAATATTACTAAAAAATAGGAAAAGCAAAGCAAAGACAGAAAAATAAAAATAAAAATGAGGAAACAACAATCAAAACATTTTTTTGAATTGATTTGCTCCAGTAAATTAGAATTTTTTCTTAATTTTAATTTAAAAGCCAATAAGAATTGACAACACTAAAATCTAGAAAAATTAGAAAATTAATTTTCGTATCTTCTACCTCGGACACCTTACAGGTTCAAATTCCTTTCAAACAAAAGTCTAATTCAAAAGAAAAGAAATTAGATTTGAAAAGAGATCCTTTCAAGCCTCGTTCTAGAAAAATATATGTGATAAAATAGTATTATAAAGTAAGGAATCAGAAATCATGATTTTCAATTTCAAGTTTTTGAAAGTATTAAGTTGCGCATGAATTTTTCTAAGACAATTAAAAATCTGAAAGGGAAGAAAGCTTATTTCTTGGTAGGCTCATTTTGTGCCTTTTTTTCAATTTATTTAGCGCACTTTAAGCATCTTTTAATTTTTTGATACACTTTGTGTATCTTTCTATTTTTTGGTGTCATTGCGCATTTTTTCATTTTTGGGCCCATTTTGTGCTGCTTGTTATTTCTTTTACAAGCTTACTTCCTTTCATAATCTCTAAAGAATCTCAATTGTGAAATTACCTTCTAAACATAAGATAAGAAAATACTCACTCTCTACAGTAAGGAGGAGTAATTCACAGAACAAAATCATACTTCATATGATAAGTGCAATCACCTGATTAAGAAAAAATATAACAATGATTCAATGCTTTGAAAATACTATTCATATAAGATAGATAACTGTAGGAAGATAAAATATATCTCTATTTCAAAAACCAACTTTTTGATTTTGAAAATGATTTTTATCTAAAAGGAACAATCCACCATTAAGGGAGTTTAGAGAAAGAGAAAATATCATCAATGTTTCTTCTCTTTAACTATTTCAGAGGAGTCAATCACTACTTACAAGCTTCCAAACAAAAACAAGGCAAAAACTCTCAGTTAGCAGTAATCTAATTCTGAAGAGAGTAAACAGTAAATAAAAAATAAGTAGAAAATTACATAAAAAGAAATAATTAAATCAAAAAAATAATAATAACAAAAAGGAAATTAGTAGAGAATAAAAATCAAATAGGAAACAGATAATCAAATCAAATAAAAATAAAGGAAAAACTAAAAAATAGAAACTTCCGAAATCTGTAATCATCAAATTCATGCATTTATGTCAATCACACCCAATCTGGTCCTCAAAATACTGAATGTGTCAAAGGCCAGTGGTTTAATAAAGATGTCAGTTAGTTGATTTTCAATTGCTACATAGTGTAGCTTAATGTCTCCTTTGGTAGCATGATCCCTAATAAAGTGAAGCCTTATGTCAATGTGTTTGGTTCTTGAATATTGGATAGGATTCTTAGAGATGTAGATGACACTAGTGTTATCATATAAAACTATAATTATGCCAACAGGTAATCCTAAATCCAAGATTTATTGCTTTAACCAAAGAACTTGGGCCACATAACTTTCTAAGGCAATGTACTCAGCTTCAACAATGAAAAGTACAACAGAGTTTTGTTTTCTACTGGACCAGGGGACTAAGGACTGTCCTATAAATTGGCAAGTTTTAAAAATGCTCTTTCTATCCATCCTACAACCTACAAAATCAGAATCAGAATATCCGATAATCTCAAAAGAGGTGCTATTTCTAGGATACCATATTCCTAAGTTTGGAGTCCGTAAGAGATATCTAAGAATTCTCTTAACTGTAGTCAGGTGGGATTCTTTAGGATCAGCTTGAAATCTAGCACAGAGACAAATACTAAATATTATATTAGGTCGGCTAGCAGTCAAGTAAAGTAGTGAACCAAATATTCCTCTATACTTTTTTTATCAACAAATTTTCCATTTGAATCCTTATCTAACTAGAAAGTGGAGCTTATGGCAGTGTTTATTGGCTTGGCTTTATCTATTTCATATTTTTTAAAGATATCCTTAATGTAATTTGATTGATTGATAAAAGTTTCATCATCCATTTTCCTTATGCTAAACCCCAAAAAGTAGGATAATTCTCCCATCATACTTATCTCAAACTCCTTACTTATTATTTTAGAAAAATCATCACATAACTTTTGATCAGAAGATCCAAAAAGTATATCATCAATATAGATCTAGATAATGAGTAAATCATCTCCTACTTTTCTCAGAAAAAGGGTGGTGTCTATGCTCCCCTTAACAAACTCTCTTTTTAGTAGGAATGTGCTAAGCCTCTCATACTAAGCTCTGGGTGCCTATTTCAATCCACATAATGCCTTTTTTAATTTGAAAATATAATTTAGATATTGAAAACTCTCAAATCCTGAGGGTTGCTCTATAAAGTCATCTTCTTTTATTACCTCATTTAAAAAGGCACTCTTGACATCCATTTAAAAATTCTTAAATCCCTTATAACAGACAAAGGCTAATAGCACTCTAATGGCTTCTAATTTAGCTATAGGGGCAAAGGTCTCCTCAAAATCAATCCCTTCTATTTAGTTGTACCCCTTAGCCACCAATCTTGCCTTATTCCTAACCACCACACCAGAATCATTCATTTTTTTCTTTAAGACCCATTTGGTTCTCACTACACTTTGATTCTTAGGTCTTTCTACCAACTCCTAAACATCATTTCTCATAAATTGGTTAAGTTCTTCTTGCATAGCTAAGATCTAAAATTCATCAGATAGGGCTTGATTGATGTTGGTGGGTTCAGTCATTGATATAAAGGTAGAATGGTTTACATCCTTCCTAAGTCTATGCTTAGTTCTAACACCTTCATAAGGGTCTCTTAAGATTAGTTCTTTAGGATGACTCGAAGAATATTTCTAATCTCTAGACAAAGTATTTTGAGGTTCTACCCTTTCCTCTAGATTTGTATTTTTAACTCCTTGGGTAATCTCTCCTACTTCCTCTTCTTCCTCAGCTCTAAACTACTTAGGATCAGATTCATCAAACACTACATGAGTAGTCTCCTCCACCACTAAAGTCCTCTTGTTAAACACCCTAAAGGATTTCCCAATACTTGAATATCCTAATAACACTCCTTCATTAGATTTTGGGTCAAACTTTTCTAAGGATGATTTCCCATTGTTAAGAATGAATATCTTACAGCCAAAGATATGGAGGTGGGATATGTTTAGAGTTATACCCTTAATGATCTCATAGGGTGTCTTATTCATATTGGATCTAATATTCACCCTATTCAACACATAACAGGCTTTGTTCACCGCTTCTACCCAAAAGTATTTTAGAAGTGAATACTCAGCAAGCAAGGCTCTAGCGGCTTCCACCAAGGTCTTATTCTTCTATTCAGCTACCCTGTTCTGCTGAGGGGTCCTAGGAGCTGAAAAGTTATGACTAATCCCTTGCTCCTCACAGAAGATTCTAAATCTCACATTTTCAAACTCCCCACCATGATCACTGTGAATGGTTAAGATCTCATAACCTAACTTCTTCTAAATCCCAGTGGAGAAAGATTTAAATTCATCAAATGATTCAGCCTTGTGTGATAGAAATCTAATCCATGTGAACCTCGAGTAGTCATCGACAATCACAAATCCATAGACTTTTTCCCTAAGCTGGCAGTGCTAATGGGTCCAAATAAATCCATGTGAAGGACTTCTAAAGGTCTAGAGGTGCTGATGTCCTTAATGTAGTGGAAAGGGGAATGGACTTGCTTTCCTAATTGATAAGCATCATATAGGTGGTCCTTAGTAAACTTAAGCTTGGGGACACCTCTAACTAGGTACTTTTGGGTGACTCTTCTAAGGGTTTTCATGCTGGCATGACATAATCTCCTATGCCACAACCAAGACTCATCAGTAGTAATTTTTAAGCAAAATGAATCAGCACATTCAATATTATTTAAATCAAGCATGTAGATGTTGTTGATCCTCTTGCCCTACAAAATAGTGTTATTATTTAAGCTGATAATGTAAGTGTTCACCAGGAACTTTATGCTGAATCCTTTGTCACAGAGTTGACTGATGTTGAGCAGGTTGTGTTTCAGTCCATCTATAAGCAAATATTTTCAATCAAAAGATTCTTGGAGTTTTTTATTATACCTACGCCCACCACTTTCCTGGTGGTGTTCTCACCAAGAGTGACCTTGCCTCCAACCTTGGCCTCCAACAAAATAAATTGATTTGCATCTCTAGTCATATATTTTGAGCATCCGTTGTCCAGGTACCACATGCTCTCATGAGATATTGTATGAGAGCACAACTACAAAATCATCAAACATCAAATTAAGGAACCCAAACAAGTTTGGGTTCCTTCTTATAAAAAGAACAATGCAATGCATATGTGTTATGCTATGAATCATGCAATTTAGGCCTCCACACCCAATGTGTACTACAGTGAACAGTGCAGGTGTGGGAGATGTGTCCTAGCATGCCACATGAAAAACATCTAACTCTAGGAAAAGGGTTAACTAATTTACGTGGGTGATTGTGCCTCTTCCTAGTTTTGGATGTATTTTGTGGTGATTTATAAAATTGTGCAAATGTAGCAGGTGTTTTGTTATTCTCAAATGCTCTGATTTTAGCACTTAGAAATTTATTTTCCTTTTTAAGGCTTATAATTTCAAATTTTAATGCATGCTTACTACTATCTAAATCATATGCAATGGTGTCTAGTTCTTAAATGCTTTTTCTAAATCAGCATGCAATATTTTTAATGAATCATGCTCAATAATTAATTCAGAATGCTTTTTGTTTAACTCATCAAATTCATCAAGTAGTGACATATGATTACTATCAAGTTTAGAATGATATTTAAGCAAAACTTCATGCTCTTTTTATAAGTTCAGAAATTCCAATTTTATGCTAGCATGAGTTTTCTTAAGTTTCCTATATGATGAATGAATTTTTTCAGAAACATCAAGTAACTTATCGTAGGTCAGTTCACATACCTCTTATTGGTCAGACTAACCGCGATGTTCATCCACCATCAGACACAAGTTTGTAGTCTCCTCTTCAGCTTCAGTCCTAGAAGAGTCAGATACAGAATTCGACTAGAAAGCCTTTTGGATTTGTTTCTTATCATTCCTGAACTTGGGTTTCTCCTTACCCTTCTCCTTACTTGGGTGAGCTTTAAGTGTAGGGCAATCAGCTTTTACATGTCATGGCTTCCTATATTCAAAACAAACCACATCAAAAGAACCTTTAAGATTTTTGCTACTCTTACCTTTGTTCCACTTCTGAAAGTTTTTATATTTCATTCTTAGAAAGCTTTTGAATTGCCTAGTGATTAAGGCAACATCATCACTTTCAGACCCAAAAGTATCAGTATCAGTATCATTTTCCTTCAGTGCCACTATCTTCTCTTTCTTCTTCTCACCTGCATCAAGCTGTCTTTGGTTCACTCCTTGCTCGTAAGCAATTAGTGATCCAAGTAAGCTATCAATAAAATAATTGTTCAAATCCTTTGATTCAGTGATAATAGTTATCTTGGCATCATAGGAAGAAGGCAAACATCTCAAGATTTTATTAACTTTCTCATAGTTGGTGAGTTCTCTTCCTAAGGCAAACAGAGACGTGATAATCTGTGTGAACCTAGTATACATTTCAGATATAGACTCGATAGGTTTCATACGAAAGATTCATAGTCGTGAAGCAAGATATTCAACCTAGACTGTTTGACTTCAGTTGTGCCCTCATAAGTTATACACAATCTATCCCAAATTTTTTTACAAGTTGTGTAAGTAGAGACATGTATGTAATCCTCAGATTTTAAAGCACAGAAAAAATAATTTAAGCATTTTGCATTCAATTATGCTAACTCTCGATCATCAAATGTCCATTCAGTAAAAGGAAGTTTAGTTTTAACACCATTAACCAGTCTAAAAGGTGCATCATAAACAGCTTTAACAAGCATCCACATGCGATAATCAATTAATTGTAAAAAGGTGGATATGCGAGTTTTTTCAGAAATCAAAAGGTAAGTTATCAAATAAGAGTGGTCGAGTAATGGAATACCCTTCTGCGGTGTTTGTATTACCAAAGTTAGCCATGGATCAAATTCAAAAGTTTTTCAAAACTTGATTTTATGAACCCGCTCTGATATCACTTGAAAGTTCGTTAGGGATATTTAGCCCTTATGAACTAGCCCGAGGCTAACCAAGAGGGGGAGTGAATTGGTAGTTTTTTAAAATTTCTCAAGCAAAAATAATTTTAAAAACCTTTTTGAATGTTTTAAAATAATTATAATTTTATGATGATGTTTAACAAAATAACACGATACCTTCAATCACATGATCATCAACGGAAAAATAAAGTGAGAAAAATAATCAGAATGAACACACCAGATTTTATAGTGGTTTGGTCAACTTGACCTACGTCCACTCCCCGGAGCCTCCCCTCTAGGTATTGCACTAAAACAAAGTGACTCTCCTTTTGCTCCCACAACAAGGCGGAGAAGCCTTTATAAAACTCCTTTTCACCAACCTAGTGAGGCAGAGAACCCAGACTCCTTTTGCTTCCTCCTAAAGCAGGCAGAGAATCTTACCTCGTTTCGCTTCCTCTTGTACGATTAGTGTAAATCAGCCCTTTTTGGTCTGGACGATCTGCTTCTCTAAACGATTAAAAGACATGGTAGTTCAGATCATCTGGGATGATTCTGTGATCGTCTTGGACGATTAGTGTAAATCAGGAATATCATCTAGCAGACAGTTTGGGTCATCTAGGACAAAAGTCTGGGCAATCTAAAGAAAATGACTTGATCATCCAGGATGATATCTCTATCATCTGGTACGATTAGTTCAAAAATGCCTAATATCGTCCAGCACAGAGTTCGGGTCGTCCAGGATAACTATGCGGGATGATTTCAAATGACTTGATCATTCAAGATGATATCTCTATCATCCTGTACGATTAGTTCAAAATGGCCAATATTGTCTGACATATTATTCGGGTCATCCAGGTGAAATACATGATATGATAAGGATTTGTAATTGATCGTCCAGGACGATATGATCGATCAATCAATCCTTAATTACTTTTCTTAATTACCTGGCTAATTTAGGCATGATTGCAATGAATTATCTAGGATGATGCACGTAACGTCCAGGATGATTAGACCAAAATACTAAAAATTAAAACTTACCTAACCTAGTCTGACGGCTGAGAATTTCTGATTTGAGTATATCATCCTATACGATGAAAGTATCGTCCAGGATGATCTGCTTAATCAGACCAACTTAATATGGTTGCCCTAATTAGGATTTTCATTTTCAATGGATCATCCAGGACGATACCAATATCGTCCAGGATGATATGAATAAAAATGAATAAAAATTCTAACTCAAATAATATATATTTATTTTTTTAACTTGGTAGCATCTCTAGTTTGCTATACCTTTCATCATAAACTGAATACTCTTGATGATAATATATATTAATGATGTTTATATCATTGATTTTATTAAAGATCATTATAATGATATTCACCTTATATGCATTTTAAGCTATATGCTTATATTATTTCAATCTATTAATGCTTATAATTTTATTTAAAATAAAATATTTTTATTGTACTTATTTATATTTATTTTTAAAATATGATAGTTTTTTTAAAAAATGATAAAGTTAAACATATAGACTTTTTAAAATTTTAAATATAACAAAAACATAAAAAAGCAAATATATTTTTATTTTTATTAAAATACAATTAAAATAGAAATTTAAAAAATCCCAAACAGCCCCTTGATAAAAACTCCTATAAAGCATTATCCAGTCCTCAAACCCATCGAGCTCCGGATTGATAAACCAAACTAACGTCGTCATTCCATCATGCCCCAAACTCGGCAGGGCAGGGCGCTGTACCACACTACTGGGTAGTGTAGCCGCATTAATCCCAGTCCCGCAGTCCGTCTCTCCTGGCTGCCAAAGGAGAAGACGGAGCAAGGGCTAGAAGCTAACCGAAGGGGGATGTGTAGTCGAAGGTTGAGGTGGTTTCAGTTATAATTGAAATGGCGGCGATGTTTACTACGGCGCCGAAATCTCTTCCTTGTCAGTTCCCCAAGCCCTCGCCTCTCTTCATCTCCTCTTCTTCATTACGTGGCCGTCATCCAAGGCTCAAGGAGTACTTCTTTGTATGGAGTCCATTTCGAGCCGGCCTCCGTAAGGTTCGCAACTCGGAATCCTATTCCCATGTTTCATCTACCGACGAAGCGTCGTCTAGTCTGTTTGTGCCAGTGGAAGAACAGGAAGAGGAGGAGAACTCCGAATCGGTGAGGCTATTGGAGGTGAGAGTGCCGTCATCTATAGTTTGGCGTCTGTCTTTGTCTGCTTTCTAAACTTTTTTTTTTTATAAATTTCTTTCTTATGCTTTTGTTGTTGTGTGTTTTTTCTTCTACTTTAATATTTCTTCTTATCATGTAAGCAATACTATGTCAATCTACCACAATCATTTCTGAGGGCAAAGTTTTTTGAAGAGTGGTGGAGTATGATGTAGAGTAAGAAGACTATGATTGAATTCAAATAATTATAGAAAAAAAAAATTCGGAGTATGAGAAGTTTTTGAGCTACCTTGCAAGTCGAATCATCATCATTTAAGGGGTTTATCATCAAAATGAATTTATAAAAAAATGATGCTTAGCTTTTTTTCTTTAAATTATGAAAAGTTTGTTATTTTAGAAATTCTTATGCTTCCACCATCATTCTAGAAGTTGATCTCCACATGATTAACACTAAAATTTTAAAAGAATTTGGTTTTAAATATATTAATATATTATACAAATATGAAAAGAAATACTATTTTCTTAATGGAAAGATTGTGCCATCAACATCTTTGATTAAGGGTGGAACAATCAAGGAAGATACTGATCATTAAAGAAGTACTTGCCTGGATGAATGAAATTTTAAGCAAGAAAACAATCACGGGACATCCTCTTCTCTCGCTCTACCTTCCATTAAGGTTCCAATGCAAAAAAGAAAGTTTTGGATGCTTTATAATTTAAAATCTCTCAATTAATCAAGATCATCAAGTATGCAATCAAATCATGAAGATTTCAAAATTTTCTTTTCATCCATGAAATTATGTAATAATGTGTATTTTAGTGCTTATAATGAAGTAAGTTGTATTAGAAAATTATGATGGGTTAAAATAATGTACGATATTGCTTGTAGCATTGAAATGTGAAGTTTGTTGGTTTCTTCCTATTGGGCTACTATAGTAAGTACAACAACAAAAATAACAACACCAAGCATTTATCACACTATGTGAGTTCGACTACATGAATCCATTTTCTCCATTGTATTACATCAAGAGTCAAATTCTCTTTTAAATCTAATAAAAATGTCATTTCTAATACTTTCTAATCAAGTCTTATTAGGTCTACCTCTATCTTTTTTAATATAGATCGAATCTAATACATCTACCCTTCTAATAGAGTTATCGGAATGTTGACGTTTAATGTGACCAAACCATCTAAGGCAACTCTAATCTTATCTGCCACGGGAGATATTCCAACCTTTTCACGTATATACTCATTTTGCATTCTGTCTCTAAGTTTGAGGTGTTCTTTTCTATCACACAATAGGCTAGATGTAGTCCTCCATTTCAAACATCCAGCTTGAATTCTACTAATAATATCCCCATCTATGTCACCGTTGCTTTGAACAATTGACCCGAGCTATCTAAAACAAGCAATTTTTTTAATGACTTGATCATCTGATATCACAATCGTACCATTAGATCTATTACTACTAAATTAAACTCAATGTATTTGATTTTAGATTTACTTGAATGAAAATCTTTAGACAACTAAGACTAGCCTCCATAATTCAAGTTTTCCGTCAACTGCCCATCTAGTCTTATCAACAAGAAGAATATCATCAGCAAAAAGCATACAACAAGGTACATCCTCTTGCAAATGCCTAGTAAGAGCATCCATGACTAAAGCCAAAGGATATGGGCTTAAAATCAATCTTTGATATTAACCAGTTGAAATAGAAAAATATTTGGTCAAAGTACCTTGTGTTTGAATACATGTAACAACTCATGTATACATATCCTTAATGACTTGAATATAAGCATTATTACCCCGTTCTTTTCTAGAACTCTCCAGAGTATTTCTCTTGGAACTTTATCATGTGATTTTTTTTAAATCAATAAAAAATATATGTTGATCCTCCTTACTCTCTCTATACTTCTCCATCAAACCGCTCAACAAATATATAGATTTCATAGTAGACTTAACCAGCATGAATCCAAATTGATTTGGAAAAACATTTGTATCACATTGTAACCTATGCTCAATTACTTTCTCCCATAATTTTAATGTATGACATATTAACTTATTTCCTCTATAATTCGAACGCTCAAGTGCATCACCTTTATTCATAAACATAGGAACCAACACACTTCATCTCCACTCATTTAGCATCTTTTTAGTCTTTAAAATAATAATAAAATGTTTAGTAAGACAAGAAATTCTTTGAATTCTTAAGCATTTTCACACATTTATTGGATTATCATCAAATTCTACTGTTTTTTCACACTACATTTTCTCTAAAGTCTCTCCAACCTACTCCAATCATTTAAAACTTTAGGAATGGAGTTTCTTGAAGAGTGGTTGAATATAATATAAAACAAGAAGGCTGTGATAAAATTAAAAAAAATTATAAACATGAATTAGATTTATTCATATGACAAGATTTTAAATGGAGTCATTATCAAATAAGGAGTTGATCATCATAATGTAATTATAAAAAAATTATGGTTAGCATCCTTATCGTATATTTATGAAAAAAGTATAATTATCATCAATTTATGAAAAAAAATATTTTAAAAATTATTATGCTGAACTATTATTTTGGAGAGGTTGATTACCTTCATGATTATTACTTAAATTTATACAAAATTCAACTTTAATTTTATTATGCAATTGTGGAAAGAAATATTATTTCCTTATAGAAATATTGTGGTATCAACATATTTGATTAAGGGTAGAGCAATCAAAGAAGATTTTGATCATTATAAAAATAATTATTACGACCTATTCTCTTTTTAATGAGGGATGCCTTAACCAAGAAAACAAGTATGAGACTTTCTTCCCTCACTCTTCACTTTCCATTAGGGTTTCATTTTTAAATGCTTTATAATTAAGAATCTCATTAATTAAGATGTCCATCTATCATACAATCAAATTATGAAGATTTTGAACTTTTTTCCTCAATTAAATTATGTAATAAGGTGTAATTTAGTGTTTATAAATATAGAGCAACTTGTATTAGAAAATCATGTTGGGTTTAAACAATGCAAAACATTGCTTATATGTATAAAAAAGGTGGAGCTTAGTGGCTTCTGCTATTAGGCTACTTAGGTAATTATGCTGAGCATTATTATTTGTATCTATTTTATATTATTATTCTTTTTGAATAATAATATCTTTTTCTTTGTCATCTTTATGTATTCATGGGTGGCCCACATCTTTATATATTCATGGATAGCCCATATTTAGTATTTACATCATAATTGTAGTATAAATTAATTGCTTTTAGCTCGATAGTTAGAACAGTATTTAGAAGTTTGGCTGTTTTTTGTCTTAATAGACATATTGATGGCTTAAAACTTTCAACTATGAAATTTCTATCGAGTTGCTGGGTTCATTTAACTAAAAAAAAAAGTAAAAAAAAAGCTATTTTTGGGTAACCTTAAAGTGTACAACCCTCTAAACTCAATTTAATGTGTTATGCATAAAACAAAAATAGAATGAGTTTGTAAAAATATCTGTAAATAACATATCTTAATTTGATATTAAAGGGTTTTACACGGATGTGCACCATAGTGAAAATGAAATAAAGATATAAAAGACATGTACAAAATTGTGTACACATCTTAATTTAGTCTTGAAGGCTGTGTACTACTGTATACAATAGAGAAAATGAAATAACTTCTTAGAAAACACATGTACACAACTATGTATATATTGCAGGCTTCGAAAGTGTCGTATGTGAGTTTGGGGGAAAGATGTTAAATCGTGTCACCTCTGATAATGAAAAATGATAGTAGCTACTTTCTCTAACATGAGAATCAATGTAAGATAAATTGAGAGAAATCTGTTCAAGATTTTCCTTCAGTGACATAGGATGTTAGAGTTTGTTTAAAGATTGTGGTGGATTGATTTCCTATAGAAAAAATGTCTTGTGATTAATTATCTTTTGGGTGCAATACCTAATGATGCTTTTGATTAAAAGTATTCTTTTGTGTCTTGATTCCACACAAATTGAATCTAGACAGTAGTTCTAGTCAAAGGAGAGAGACTCAAGTAGTGTTCAAACACATGGGGGCTCATGATGGGGCAAAACAATAAGATGGGAGAGATGACTATATGATGTTAGCATGGTGATGTGGATATTGGGTCTTACAATCCTCAAAGATGGGACCACCCAATGATAAAGGACTACTCTACGATAGCTTCGAAAGATAGCTAAAGGAATTGACCAAAGAAATAAGACTAGATTGGACTTATATGTTCTCGAGCTACAAGAAGAAAAAGGCCTATATTGAGGGAAAGGACCTACTGCTAACACCTTTTCAAATATGTGTGGAATTGGTATCGTAGGATCTGACGAAATGACTCGTACCTTCTAGGCAGGGGAAGCCTTCTAACTCCACCGAAACAGACTTTTAAATATATAATGTCATGTATCTAAGCAATGCAAGATAGGATGACTGATCAGAGCGAAAGTGGATCTTATAATCTTGCCTCATAATGTACATGAGGATTTGCAATTTAATGCAAAAATTTAAAGTGATTCTATATATGCATGTTTACACGACTCATGACTAAATAATATGTATTTGTGTTGACTAAGTATGAAGTATGTAATTTCGAACATTTAGCCAAATGCTCCAATACCTTTGTTTACTTATTACACATAACATAATTCCTCTTTAGATTTTTTTGTAGAAAATGTAGGCAAGAGGCCGAGGAATACACAAAATATTTGTTAATTTTATCTTTTAAAATCTTTCTTAGTAATCCGAGTGCATGTAGTCCATAAAGAAAGGAAAATAATACTTGCACATGAAGTGCAATAAATCTCTCGATATTTCTAGGAAGGCAGGTAAACTTGGAGCATATGTGATGGAAGGGGGAGTTGTAATATGCATTAAAATTGTCACCGTTTTGTCATTTAACTTATCTCCAAGGGATTAGCCCAACATCACATACATGAAGAATGTACTAACTATTTTATTACATTGATAGGATTATTGCATTAACCTCATTGAATAACCTCATTAAATATTACAATAAATAGACAAGTCCCTAACTACCTATTACATATGTAACGATAATAAAATGTGGAGCCTTCCACTAGCAGGGTAACAATTAATAGGTGGTGGATTGCTAACCTAGCCCAAATCCCACTGTTATGTCAGGTTGGACTGAGGGATCCGCCTAGCATGAGTTGGTTGTTTCATTATAAAGGGCTATACATAGCCATGTTCAGTAGAGAAAGTGAAATTATTTCACATTAAATACTTATATATAACTATGTATTCATCGTAATTTGATCTTAAGGGATTGTATGCAACTGTGTAAAAAAAAAAAAAACAAAAGAAATTTCTTAATAAAAATAGGATGTACATAGTTGTGTACACACCTTTATTTCATTTTAAGGGGATTTACACATCTGCATACATAAAATAAATGAAATAACTTTACATAAAACTCCTGTACATAATTATATACATACCTTAATTTGATCTTTAGTGGCTATACACACAACTATGTATTCTATAAAAAGTGAAATAAGTTTGTAAAAACTCCTGTACATTGTCATGTACATACCTTAATTTGATCTTCTGTGATTGTTCATAATTGTGTACAATACCAAAAAAAAAAATAAAACAACTTTGCAAAAAATACATGTACAACTGTGTACACACATTAATTTGGGTATAAAGAACTGCTCATAATTGTATGCATGTGTTTTGTTGCTATTTCTTTCAATTTCATTCTTAGCAAAAAATTTCAGTTATAAGGAGAAAAATTTGGAGATATATTTATACATATTAAGAAGAAATTCACGATGGAAATCTGAAATCTTCAACCATTATTCAAAGCATCTTCGTACCTTCCAACTTTGTTGTAGAAATCTTTGCTAATCCCTTTGTTGGAATAATTTTTGTTCCTTTCATCTTCCTTTCACCTTGTTGCTGAAGTGTCTAGTTATCCCAACATTTCAACTTCTTAATAATCATATATGATGTTAGGGTTTATGCTTTCCTCATTCTAAGAACACAATATTGGCAAAAAAAGAAAAAAAAAAAGGGAAAAAAAACTTTGATTTTTATTATTGGGTTGTGTTGGGTTCAGTGAAATATAAATATTGCGCTATAGTTGTTAACTTATTACTGGCTCTCCACACCTAGGTTAGGTGCATCGACTGCACCTAATAATTTCTCCTTGGGGGGGTTGGGAGACAAGTAAGGTGGTTCATTCCACTGTTTTACTACCATCACCTCCACATTGTTGTCATCTAATAATTATCATTCAAGAAGCTTCATGAATGTGCTTCTCTTCATTGTTTTTGTAATATCGGAGCCCGGACCATCCGATCCAGGCATTTAGACAGTGTTCCGATAGTTCAAGATTTGCCTGGCTTACCTCCTGATTGTGAGATCGAGTTCACTATATATCTAGTTCTGGGTATTACTCCAATTTCAAAAACACCGTATCGTATGGCAACAATCGAGCTTTAAGAACTCAAATTGTAGCTACAAGAATTGCTTGATAAAAGATTCATCAGACTTAGCGTTTCACCTTGGGGAGCATCAATTTTGTTCGTGAAGAAGAAAGATGGAAGCATGAGACTTTGCGTCGATTATAGAGAGCTAAACAAGGTCATCATGTATCCTCTACCTCACATTGATGATCTATTCGACCAGTTGCAAGGCTCTTCTGTATTTTTCAAGATTGACCTTCGTTGGTGTATCATCAGCTGAAGATTAAGCATGAAGATGCGTCAAGAGCTTTTTGATTCCGGTGTAGTCATTATGAATTTTGTCATGCTTTTCGGGTTGACTAATGCCCTTGCTACTTTTATTGATTTGATTAACATGATTTAAGTTATGTTTAGACCTATTTGTGATAGTATTCATTGAAGATATTTTAATCCCCCAAGCAAAGAAATTTTGAATTTAAGGTTGGTGATCACGTACTTCTTAATGTTTCGCCCATGCATGGAGTTATCAGATTTGGTAAAAGTGAAAAGCTTCAGCCCCATTTCATTTGACCTTTCAAAGTGATCGAGAGAGTCGGCAAAGTTTTTCATAATATTTTTCATGTCTCTCTCCTCTGTCGCTACGTGCACGACATATTCTCATATTATTCAGTTCGAGCCTTTGTTGATTCAAGAAGATCTGAGCTATAAAGAAGTACAAGAGCGCATTTTGGAACATGAAGTTCGACAACTTCATCATCGATTTATTCCCTTTGTCAGAGTGCTTTGGAAGACCAAGTCATAACAAAAAGCAACTTGGGAGATTGAAGAAGAGATGATTGTGAAGTACCCACAGTTGTTTCAAAGCTAATGTATGAATTTTGGGATTAAATTCTTTTTAAAGGGGGTAGTATGTAATATCGGAGCCTGGATCAGTTATCCAGGCATTTCGTCTGTCCGGGTTGCACCCATGGGAACCACGCAAGCAAACTCCTCCCGCTCCCTTTCACGCACCTGTCTGAAGCTGGCTCTCACGTATGCGAGATTGACACACATAAATTCACAATCCTGCAAATTTTGCTTTCTTGCTGCTGCTGACACGATTCTCCAGCCATCGCATGATTTTTTTTCTCTCTCAAACTTCCCCTTCGCTATTTTAAAGCTAATAGAAGACCTAGGGCATCTATTTTCCTTCTTTTGCAGTCACCATGCCTCCCTCTCTTCCTTCCCTTGCGAAAGCGGCTGTCAAATCTTTACTCTTTCCTTCCTCTTTGCCTCTTTCCCTCTCAAATGCCATCTGAGAAGTTCTTAACTTTCTTCTTCCTTTGATCTGGCACAGACATCAAGCAAGAGCTCTCATTGTAAGTCAAATATCTCTTTCGCCTCCATTTCCTCCCTCTTTTTATTTTGATCAAGAGAATAAAGAGTTTCAAGGCTTTTACTCTTTTTTTTTTCTTTCCTCCGTCGAACCAAGTTTTGCCAAAGACCTTGTGCGATTCTTTTTCCTTGTATTATGATGGATTATTGATGCAATTTAGGTTCTAAAACAAGTAGGAGAACACTAGGAATGCAATTGACAATGCTTCCTTTCAATATAACATAAATATATACAAATATTGTAAACTAAGTAGGAAACGAAACTTAGAAAATTGATAAGAAGGCGCACAAAATAACCAAACAATTAAATTAAAATACCCTTAGAACAACCTTGTAAGGTGGTGCAAATCACGAAAATAGAGAATAGTGCTCAAAGGAAAAATCAAACGAGTGGTTTGCCACAGAAATTATGATCCAGCTCAAGTCGGCGCTCCTTCGGCAAATACCAACAAACGGGCACAACAATACCTTACACTCATAATATTTGGAGAAGAAAGATACAGGTGGAAGGGAAACTGTGGAGTAAAGATTAGATTGAAGACCGAGGCGAAATAGAAGAAGGAAGGTAGAAGAAGATAGCTCGCAAGCTAAATAACTCATAGGTTTTAGTGTGATTGCTCTAACAATAATAACAATCAACCCCTTCCAGCAGCAAAACAACCCATTTATATAGGAGAAGAAGAGGGGAAATGGTCATAAATTGCTCACTTAATTATGCCACCCAAACATCCAATAGAAGCCTCTCAAGTTAGCCCATTTAATGAGTTAATGCTCTTAGTATAGGAAAACAACAAGGTGGAAATCGAATAGCTAGTAGTAGGGAAAAACGAGATAGTAGCATGGGGAAATTCAACCAGCATAGGGAAATCCAGCAGCAGGGAAAACGGGTCAGCACCATGGGGAAAAATAGCCAGCATAGGGAAAGAGTTGGGCCAAGCCCAATAAGCAAAACAACCCAAAATAAATACCCAACTAACCACCAAAGAAGCTAGATCAACACAAGTGGAAACCAAAGGAGTGAAACTTCCTAAAGCACTAAACCTAAGCATGATCATGGGTTGTTTTCCATCATAGGGCCATACAAAATAAACTTACATAGCATCTAAAAATATAAGAGAAAAAAAAAAGACATAAAATGATAAAACATGATTGCATTAGGAGGCTAAGGAGATTGATAGTTTAGGATTTAAACTTTTGTATTCTAATAGAAGTCGTACTAGAAATGTCATAGGTGTGATTATAGATAAGAGTATAAAGAATAATGTTATAAAAATTGATAGAATTGGAGTCATAATTATTGCTTTGAAGATTATTGTTGATGCTAAGTTTATTAATATTGTAAGTGCTTATGCTACTCAATTAAGTTTGTATATGTGTTTAAAATTAAAATTTTGAAATAACCTAGATGAATTAATTCAAAAGATACCTCTTGAAGAATGAGTTTTTATTGGAGGAAATTTAAATGGACATATTGGTAGAGAGGTAAAGGATTTTAAAAGTATTCATGGTGGCTATGGGTTTGGAGCGACTAATGAAGGTGGTAAGACTATATTAGATTTTGCTCTAGCTTATAATTTTTTAATTTCTAATACCTTATTTAAGAAAAGAGATGAGCATCTCATCTCTTATAAGAATGGATATAGTAAAACTCAGATTGATTATTTTCTTATAAGAAAAATAGATCGTTTAGATTGCAAAGATTGTAAAGTTATTCCGAGTGAAAGTTTATGTACCCAACATCGTTTATTAGTTTTAGACTTTAAGATGTAGGGGCAATATATGAAAAATATAGTAAAATATTGTTCTAAGATTAGATGGAGGCATTTAAAGAACACTAACAAAAATATTTTTGAGAGTAAGATTCAAGATCTTAAGATTTTGTATGCGCATGAGGAAGCGAATGATGTGTGAGAAAAAAATAGCTAGTAATGTTAAGAATGAAGCAAAGGATATGCTTGGAGTTTCAAAAAAAAAAAACTCATAATAAAAATAGTTGGTAGTGGAATTAAAATGTGCAAGAAAAAATAAAAAATAAGAAGCTTTGTTATAATAATTGGTTTAGATGTAAAAACTCTAAAAATTAAGAAAGATATAATGAAGCTCGTAAGGTGTCTAAGAAAGCAATCTGCGATGTAAAGATTTTAGCTTTTAATGGTTTATTTAATAGATTAGATTTTAAAGAGGGCGAAAGATATATGTAAAAGTTAGCCAAACAAAAAGATTGGGGTAGCAAGGATTTAGTTCGAGTGAAGTGTATTAAGGATGAAGATCAAAAAGTTTTTTTTAGAAGAGGATATTCAACAAAGGTGGATGAGATATTTTGCTAAGCTTTTCAATGAAGATTGTGAGAATACGATTGACTTTCGTGATCTTAGCACTCTCAATGAAAATAAAGATTTTTATTTTTATTGGCGTATTAGTAAAATTGAAGTTAGAGAGGCTTTAAAGAAAATGAAGTGTGGAAAAACTAATGGACTTGATGATATTCCAATAGAGGTGTGGAAATGCTTAGGAGATGAAGGAATTTCTTGGCTTACTAAACTTTTAAATATTATTTTGAAGATTAAAAATATGCTAGATGAGTGGAGAATGGATGTGTTGATTCATTTTTTTAAGAATAAAGGTGATAACCAAGATTGTGCGAATTATTGAGGAATTAAGTTGATGTGTCATACTTCAAATCTTTAGGAGAGAGTTATGGAGCATATGTTACGATGTGATACTAATGTTTCTCAAAATCAATTTGGATTCATGCTGGGTAGGTCTACTATGGAAGCTATTCATTTATTGAGAGGGTTGATGGAGAAGTTTAGAGAGAATAAGGAGGATCTACATATGATATTTATTGATTTAGAGAAAGCGTATGATAAAGTTCCAAGATAAGTCCTATGGAGAGTTATAGAATAATGCTTATATTCAAGTCATTAAGGATATGTATGCAGGAGCTATTACTTGTGTTCAAACACAAGGTGGTTTGACCAAGTATTTTCCTATTTCAATTGGATTACATCAAGGATCAGCCTTAAGCCCTTATCTTTTTGCTTTAGTCATGGATGTTCTCACTAGACATTTGCAAGAGGATGTACCTTGGTGTATGCTTTTTGCTGATGATATTCTTCTTGTTGATAAGACTAGAGAGAGAGAGTTGAAGGTAAACTCGAATTATGGAGGTCAACCTTAGAGTCTAAAGGTTTTCGTTTGAGTAGATATAAAACCGAATACATGGAGTGTAATTTTAGTAGTAATAGATCTAGTGGGGGGCTTGTGACTTTGAACGATCAAATCATTAATAAGTGTACTCGTTTTAGATATCTTGGATCTATTGTTCAGAGTGATGGTGAAATTGATGGGAATATTATTAGTAGAATTCAAGTTGGATAGTTGAAGTGGAGGAATGCTTCGAGTTTGTTGTGTGATAGGAAAGTACCACTCAAACTTAAGGGAAATTTTATAAGATAGTGATGAGACCTGCAATGCTTTATGTCGCAGAATGTTGGCCACTAAAAGAGAAGCATAATATTAAGTTAAGTGTTGCTGAGATGAGGATGCTTAGGTGGATGAGTGGATTTACTCTTAGAGATAGGTTATGAAACGAGCATATCTGTGAAAAGGTTGGAGTAGCTCCAGTGACAGATAAGATTAGAGAGAGTCTCCTTAGATGGTTTGGTCATGTAAAACGGCAGCCTTCCGATGACCCTGTTAGGAGAGTAGATGTATTAGATTTGGCCTATATTAAGAAAGGTAGAGGTAGACCTAAAAAGACTTGGTTTGAAAATATTAGAAACGACCTTTCTTTATTAGATTTAAACGAGAATTTAACTCTTAACAGGACATAATGGAGAAAAAGGATTCATATAGCCAACCCCACGAAGTGGGATAAAGGCTTGATGTTGTTGTTGTTGTATAATGTGTGTATTTTACACCCTTCATTATATATGTTTAAACTTTCAATGTCTATTTTCATTGTCCTATCTTCAATTGATGTCATTCTATTCATTCTTCTAATCTTTAATTCATATAATCTTCCTAGTTTTTTCACTATTCATTTTAAATTTCATTTCTATCATGTTCAACATAAATATCATTTTCATTTCATTAGTTTTGCCTTGAGACTTTGGATTGGTTGTTGGCCGGAACATCAAGCCCATATTTCTTATCCTGGCAAAATATAAAAATAATTTTTTTAATGATTGGTCAGGGGGGTTTTGAAAATGGAAATGCAATGGAGAAAATTCCATAGAAAACTCGATATTTTAATTGCACTATTTAATCTAGATTGTAGTGTTGCCTCCTTAAAGTTCGCTGGAGGATTAAAAAAATTGTGAAGGACACTTAATGTTTACCGAAGCAGATCCCCCATCCATTGTTGTTTTGTATATGTAGCCTGTAGGAAGTATCAATTATATATGAAAGACTATCAAACTTCTGCAGAGGAACATAAAGGAAAAACTTGAGGTATCTTTTATTTTATTAATTCCATGCATTTTTCCTTGTACTAATTTAAGAATTACAAAGAATTTTATAACACATTTTGTCTTTGCCCCCCAACCGGTTTTACATTTCCACCCCAAAATTATATGTTTGAACTATCGATATACTTTTGTCCAAAAAGGCAATCTTAGTTATGGCTAATTGGGTTGTCTTATGAGACTTCCAGCTGAAATATCGATTTAATAGGTGTTAATGTAACATTAACTGTTTTTAATTTCATCTGAGTTAATTTTTATCGAACTTATAAGACATTTTAACAGAAATAGAGCACACACTTGGGAGTAGTTTTCTGTGTAAATGTTTTCTGATTTTGACTCTTTATCTTCCATCTTTTGAGCATTTTTCGTTCATGTCTTGATCAGGATATATTGATTCAGTATTTTTCATATTTATCTCATAAATCTAAAGAAAATCTATTCTTTGCATTTTTGTCTAAATCTTGCCTTTAATTATTTACTCAAATTTGTTTTTCCTTTGGCTTACTAGATTAAATGTTTATTTATTTGTAAATGGACTATCAGAAGTTGAAAAAAGCCGAGCAAGAGCGCATAGATAAATTGGAAAAGTTTGAAAACAAAGCAAACTTACAGTTAGAGAGGCAACTCGTCATGGCTTCCTGTTGGAGCAGAACATTGTTGACTTTACAAGGAAAACTGAAGGGAACAGAATGGGATCCTGAGAACTCGCATAGGATTGATTTTAGCGATTTTTTGAGGCTTCTTAGCTCTAACGATGTTCATTTCATGGAATATTCTAATTTTGGTCAGACCGTCTCAGGTATGTGAAATATATTATTGAATTTCTATCTTTTGCACTGTTGAATTCTCTTTTATGCATTTAAGAAATCTCATGCCTGATACCTTTTCATATAATGATAGGATTTTGCTGTCACCATTAGTCATTAGCAATGATCTTGTGCCATATTTTTAATTATTTTTTAGAACCATCATGCATGCACCCACAAAATTATGTTAGCATTTGCTATATTCTATTAAAAAAAAGAATTGTAGGAGGATTTCTTAAAAACAATTGTCTGATGGGAAGAAAACTGATTAAATTTAGAAGTTCGATGATCTATATTAGTGGACAAATCAGAATATAGAAACCAACAAAGATCAAAAATTGTTCTATGGTGTTGTTTTTGATATTCTTGTTTAACAATCTGCATTTCTAAGTATTTATCTTCTAATTTTAATCATCTGTCTTTTTTTTCTAACAAAAAAAAAAAAAGAGTATCAGGATATCCTGATACAAGTTTTTCCTGTTGTATTCAAGGCATGGAAAACTCTTTAACTTTTTGTTTGCAGTTATTGTGTTAGGTTGAAAGTAGCATGGGGAGCATGCCAGTATGTTTATTCAACATTTATCATAGCTGCAAGCAGCATTTGCATTTCGTGGTTTACTAGTAATGTTCACATTTTTCCTGCAGTTATTTTACCTTATTATAGAGATGGAAGTGGGGAAGCACGTGGGAACTCTGCTAAAGAAGTTATATATCGTCGCCATATTATTGACCGGATGCCCATTGATGCTTGGAATGATGTATGGGAGAAGTTGCATCAGCAACTTGTAAACGTTGATGTTTTTAATGTGGATTCTGTACCTGCTGAAGTCTACTCTACTATTGCAACTGCTGTTGTGTGGACTATGCGTTTTATGCTCTCAGTTGGTGTATACCTCTGGATTGACCGAATCACGAGGCCTATTTACTCCAAACTGATTCCGTGTGATTTGGGTACTCCACAGAAACCAATTAGACAACCCCTTAAGCGTCATGCACTAGGATCGCTGGGCAAAAGCCGGTTAGTTCTAGTTATTTATGGTATTTGCCGGCCATCATTTTGACTTTCTTTATAAATGTTATGATAACAGAATTTATTTTGACTTCCTTATATTTACTCGGGCACATGCATGGATACCATATAGAGCTTGATATGGTGTTATATATTGTAGTTTATTCTGTGAAGGGGGTTATCATGAAAATGGACACCATGCATATCTCTCTTGATTTCCTGTCTCTGTAATGATTTAATTTGTAAGTCCTATCAGGAAGTTAATTTTCCATTCTGTATGGACTTTTTAAGTTTTTTGTTTATTTTTTTATTCGACTCGGCAATGCTTTCACCATGTCTTCCAGGAGAATTTCTTTCGTAACCATGTCAAACTTGTAAGTTTATGCTTTTATGAGATTTCAACTGTTCAAGGCTTTTGATTTTAAACTTAGTTTATGAATATGATTTTTTTTATTATTTGATTTTAAACTTAGTGACCTTAGTACCCTAAATGAAAATAGTTTTTTTTTATTATTGTATTAGTAAAATTGAAGTTAGAGAGGCTTTAAATAAAATGAAGTGTGGAAAAGCTGTTCGACCTAATAATATTCCAATCGAGGTGTGGAAATGCTTAGGAAATGATGGAATTTCTTGGCTTACGAAACTTTTCAATATTTTTTTTGAAGATCAAAAAGATGTCATGATTGGAGGAGTGTCTTGATCCATATTTTTAAGAATAAAAGTGATGCACAAAAGGTGTGAATTGTAGATGAATTAAGTTAATGTGTCATACATAAAAACTATGAGTGAGAGTTATTGAGCATAGGTTACGATGTGATACTAATGTTTCTCAAAATCAATTTGAATTTATGTCGGGTAGCTCTACTATGGAAGCTATACATTTAATAAGAGATTTGATGGAGAGTAGAGATAGAATAAAGAAGATCTACATATGATATTTATTGATTTAGAAAAAAACATATGATAAAGTTCCAAGAGAAGTGCTTTGGAGAGTTCTAGAAAAAAAAGGATTAATAATGCTTATATTCAAGTCATTCAGGATATGTATGCATGAGCTGTTACTTGTGTTCAAACACAAAGTGGTTTGACCAAGTATTTTCCTATTTTAGTTTGGTTACATCAAGGATCAGTTTTAAGGCTATATCTTTTTTTCTTTAGTCTTGGATGTTCTTACTAGACATTTACAAAAGGATGTACCATGGTGTATGCTTTTTGCTAATTATATTCTTCTTGTTGATAAGACCAGGGAGGAGTTGAAGGAAAACATGAATTATGGAGGATAACCTTGGTGTCTAAAGGTTTTCGTTTGAGTAGATTTAAATCTGAATACATGGAGTGTAATTTTAGTACTAATAAATCTAGTGGGGGATTATGATTTTGGGAAATCAAGTAATTAATAAGAGTACACGTTTTAGATATCTCGGGTCTATTGTTCATAAGGATGGTAAAATAGATGGGGGTATTATTAGTAGAATTAAAGTTGGATAGTTGAAATGGATGAATGCATCGGGCATGTTGCATGACATAAATGTACCCCTCAAACTTAAGGGAAAATTCTACAAGATGTTGGTGAGATTTGCAATGCTTTATGGTGCAAAATGTTGGCCATTAAAAGAGAAGCATAAAATTAAGTTAAATGTTGCATAGATGAGGACGCTTAGGAGGATGAGTGGCTTCACTCTTAGAAACATAATGCAAAATGAGTTTATAAGCAAAAAGGTTGAAGTAGTGGAAAATAAGATTAGAGAGAGTCGCCTTAGATGGTTTGGACACAATGTTGGCCTTCTAATGACCTGGTTAGGAGAGTAGATGTATTAGATTTGGTCATTGAGAACTAAAAAGATTTGGTTAGAAAATATTAGTAATCACCTTTTTTTTATTAGATTTAAATAAAAATTTGACTCTTAATAGAACACAATAGAGATGAAGGATTCATGCAGCCGATTCCACGTAGTGGAATTAAGGCTTGATTTTGTTGTTGTATTTGTTTTTACCCCTATTTGGGAGCTTGTTTCACCCTTTTCATATTGGGTGTGCTTGATGGAGTTGGAAGATTGAGTTTTAGCTTGCAATTTTGAAAGAAGTTTCAATCCTGTTCTATCCACTATTTGACAGGGCGAAATTTATATCAGCTGAAGAAACTACAGGTGTCACATTTGATGATTTTGCTGGACAGGAGTACATTAAGAGGGAATTGCAGGAGATAGTGCGAATTTTGAAAAATGATGAAGAATTTCAAGATAAGGGAATCTACTGCCCCAAAGGTGTGCTTCTTCATGGCCCACCTGGCACTGGAAAGACTCTGTTGGCTAAAGCTATTGCTGGTGAAGCTGGTCTTCCATTCTTTGCTGCAAATGGCACGGATTTTGTTGAGGTGCGTGTGTAACTTCATTCCTTTCCCTTATTTCTGTGGGAAGTCGCTGTATAATTTTAAACTATACTAAAGGATTAAAAAATGCTACTATAAACTGTAAGTTCATGATTTGTGTGATTTATTATATATTTTAGTTAGAAAGATTATTAGTATAGTTTAGGCAGTATTGCTTATGTTTGAACTAATGCATTTTGAGCATATACAATGTAGATGGAATTTACATTGCAAAGAATAGGGAGGAAAAATAGGAAGACCAAAAGTAATATGGGTAAAAATAGTTCAAAATGTTTTTCTCAAACTTGGAGTTAATTTGCTACATTTTTGAAAAAGATGGTAAAGTAGGATTCATAAAGCTAACATAATTCTTTTAGCTTAATGTTGATGGTGATGATGGTTATGCTATGCTTTTATGTTGGATCCATTTTATTTTTCAAGTCATCCACATTATCATCTCTTTCGCTCTCTATGATCTGTCAATGCAAGGAATCATAGCTGTCATCCTAAAGCTTAGTTCTCATGTACTTAGGACATGTCTGGTTGTATTTTTTTGGTATAGATACTCTTTTTAAACGCTTATTTTATTGGATTATTTGAGTCATTTGATGTATTTTGGGCTTTAATGTTATTGGACCATTTATGTATTTTGGGCCTTATGTTGTGGGCCTTGTGTGATCTAATTATAGTTATATGCACTTTGAGTCCCTTCTATTCTTTAGCCTACCCAAATTAGTCTATTTTGACTCTTTTTAACCAGGATTGATCACCATCATAAAGTTAGACCTCCATATTATCATTTTGACTGCTATCTCATCATCTCCATCACCATGATCGCTATCATCTCTCTGTCTCTCCTTATATTAAATGCTACCATTAAGGAGTGTTGGAAATACCTTGAAATAATAATGCCATGCATCATTGGAACCACTTGGAGTGATGAGCTAGCCTAACCCTTCCATCTGTTGTCTTATTTCAAATTAGCCTATTATGATGACCCTTTTTGACCATACGTTGACTACCATCACCAAAGCTGACATCCATATCACCATTTTGACTTTTCAAGTCATGTTTGACTTGCCTCCTCATCATTCCATCACCATGGCTGTCCTTCCCCTGTCTTTCCTCGCATTAAAATGCTTCTACTAAGAAGCCTCAGAAATCCTTGAAATAATAATTCCATGCATTTAAATTTCCTTGCGTAATGAGCTATCCTAATATTTCTATCCTTTTGTCTAGCTCAAATTGGCCTATTTTAAGCTTTTTTGACAACTTGTTGCCATCACCAAAGCTGACCCTCACATCACCATTTTTGACTTGCCACCTCATTATTTCCATTTTTATGCCCTCATCCTCTCCCCTTTTGTTGAAATGATATCATTACAAAGGCTTGGAAATATCTTGAAATAATGATGCCATGTGTTGGAACTATCTTGAAACCTTTGAAAACCCACATGGATTCTTCAAAACCTCATCTCCATTACTCCTCCACTTCTCCATTCCATTATCTTCGAAAATCAATAAAATTGAAGTGTTCTGTTCCTTCTTTAATTTATCGGTTATTCTTTCAAACCAAACTAAAAACAATTACTTTTCCACTTAATTTTTCTCAATCAAACAAGCATGTGAAAACTAATTTCAATTCAATTCTATATTCATTTCAATTTTGAAGTCCTTTTAATTTCTTCTCATTTAATTAATTCAAAAGCAAACAAATCCCAAGCAATACTGCTACTTTTTTTTTATCGGTTGGAGGCCCATATTGTTCTTCTGGTCCTTAATTGCACGATATTGTTTTTAAGAAGCATCATTAGAAAATAAGAACACTCAAGGTATTGAATTTTTCCTATTAATTAAACTCTTGAATCTTCCCTATTAATTAAAAGATGTAACTTCTAACTATGCATAATTAAGGTCAATGGACTATATTGCTTATAAGTTGTATGCCTAGGTACTTGGATGCATTTGCAGGAGCGGTTTTGCTTCGTCATGCTTTTAAGTTACATGAAACTTGAGTGGTTTGGTTGGCTCGCAGGATAACTCTAGCCTATCCTAGGTTTGCTACACTGTTAACCGAACTTCAATATGAGCAAGTTAGATTTTTTTTCCTAAACCGATCTTAGTTTTGAACTGAATTCCTGTTGGCTGGTTACCATGAAAGAAGAAGAATGCGGATGGGAAGTGGGAACTTTGAAATATATGAGAGAGAGAGAGAGGACATGTTGCATATGGGTAGGCTTTAGTATGTAGATTGTAATGAGGTAGTGTTCAAGGAGTATGAGGAAAAAGAGGGCATGAGAGGAAGTGGTGAATAGGATATCTCTCATACTCCATATATATTCTAAAAAACGACATCTTTTTGGATTATCATTATAGATTAGGATATCTCTCATTTAAAATCTTATAATACATGTTTCCTTCTCTTTTTATAAATGTTGATATTGAAAAATTTCAATCTTACACTTGTGAAATTGCTAATATTACAGAGTTCCTTTTCCTGAAAGTAAATATGGATCCTCTACTTCTTATATGATATTTCACTCTGATATTTGGGTATCTTTAAAATCCCTAATATTTCCTGAGCTAAAGGATTTGCCACATCAATGATTTTTGCATTTGGATACATGAGTTTATCTTTATAAACAAATATCTAATGTCCATCATATTCTTCTAATCTTTATCTCTATGGTTAAAATTCAATTTGATGATACTATTAACAAATTTGGATTAATAATTCTCAAGATTATTTTAATCAAAATTTTTATTCTTTCCTCAGTAATGAAGGTATTATTCGCTAGCTCTTGCTCTTGCGTCCTAACAACATACAACAAAATAGGGTGATAAAAATAATTGGAACCTCCTAGAATTTATAATGATTCTTATTTATCTAAAATCAAGTTCCCAAATGATATTTGAGAGTTATTATAACCATTATATATCTTCTTTATAGAATATCCTCTCGGGTGATTGATTTCAGAAGTCTCTTGACCTATCTTGCTGAATTTTTTCTCATGAATTGTTTTCTTTAAAATTTCCTTTAAAATTTTTCGATTGTGTCATATGTTCATATGCACAAATTGCACTGGGGTAAATTTGATCCTAGGGCACTTAAGTGTGTCATTTTAGGATTTCATTCACTTAAAAAGGGCATAAATGGTATCATTTGATAACAAAAAAAAGAAAAGAAATATCACTTCAGAAGTTATATTTTTTAATGGAAATAAAGTTTCTTCACTCAAACTTATTTTCAAAGGAAGAACAATTAAATGGAATGAAAGTTTGATGAGCTTAATATCTTTTCTCTTGACATCTAAGCTACGCAAACACAATAACAAGATATTTCTCCTATCAGTAAACCTCTTCAGTCCATACAAGTAGGACAGCTCATCCAAACTTTTTGGCAAGCTCAAGACTCGAAATTGTTGCCAGGTAACTCCATAATAATGATCAACCTATTACCACGCATTATCCTTTGTACTCGATAATCCAATTCACATCCCTTTTAAAGTTTTTTCCTACGCAGAAAACCTTATAAAGATCAGCTCCAACATCATTAAATTTCTCCAAACCTTTTTTGAGGCATTAAAAAATAAGAAGCGGAAGGATGCCAGGAGAGAAGCAATGAATTCCTTGGGAAAATAAATCACACTTGGGAGATCGTTAAGCTATTAGAAGAAAGAAAAACTTGTAGGATTTAAGTAAAATTTTTCAGTAAAATATATAACGCAGATGGAAGCATTTTACATATAATGCAAAGTTAGTTGCAAAAGATATATTCAATTCTGCGAGATTGATTGCCAAGAAAATTTTTCTCATATTACTAAAATGAATATATTTCACACTTAATTTCTTTGGATGCTAATCTTAGATAGTTCATGCAATAATATGATGTGAAGAATAATTTTTATATGGTAGTAAAGAAGTTTATATGAATCCTCCACCAAGATTCAATCATTCATTCACTAAAACTTAAGTTATGCATTTAAAAGAAAGGCAGCACTATTTGGCCTTAATCAATATCTAAGGGCATGATTTGATAGATTTACAAAACTTATGTATAGAATTAGATATAAACAAAGCTAAGGAGAACTTGTATTTTTTATA
This sequence comes from Dendrobium chrysotoxum, assembly GCA_019925795.1. Lineage (NCBI taxonomy): Eukaryota > Viridiplantae > Streptophyta > Magnoliopsida > Asparagales > Orchidaceae > Dendrobium > Dendrobium chrysotoxum. The sequence goes on along the minus strand of CM034306.1, from coordinate 26,625,816 downwards.
AAGCATTACACTGATGGAAAAATTTCAATTCTTATTGTGTATGTTGATGAGATAATTGTTACAGGAGGATGATAATGAAAGAAAGAAATTACTCAAGAAAAAACTCATCACAAAGTTTGAAATAAAAAAACTCAGTAAGTTTAAATATTTCTTTAGTATAAAATTGACTCAACAACAACAACAACATCAAGCTTTTATCCCAATATATGGGGTCGGCTACATGTATCCTTTTTCTCCATTGTGTCCGATTAAAAGTCATATAGAAATTGACTCAAATAGAAAAAAATTGACTCAAATAGAAAAAAAATTTCTCTTAACAAAAGTATGTTATAAAATTTTTTTAGAGAAATCTAAATGATTGATTGCAAGTCATGTGAAACTCAAATTGAACCAGGTTAGAAACTTGACACAAATGAAGATGGAATCGAAGTTGACATTGGGAAATATCAAATATTAGTTAGAAAATTAATTTTTATATTCCACACTCATCTTAGTGTTGTCTTTTGAGTAAGTCTCATAAGGTAATTTATGCAGAAAGAAAAGGAATCTCACGTTCAAGCTGCTTACAGAGTTCTCAGGCATCTAAAATCAAATCATGAAAAAGGGATTCTCTTTAAAATGCAGAAAACTCTATAAATTAAAGATTATGTTGATGCTGATTATGCACTTGTGGATAGGTGATCCACTTCATGATATTCCACATTATTGGGAGGAAATCTACTAACATGGGGATGCAAAAAATAATCTGTCTTCTCAGCATCAAGTGCTGGATCTAAATTCAGAACAATCACTCAATATATTTGTGCACTCTTATGAAAAATTATATTGGAAGATTTAAAGGTCAAGTGTAAAGGATCTATAAGGATATACTATGACAACAAGTTTGCTATCAACATTGCCCATAATTTAGTATAATATGATCAAGTAAGAAATTAGTAAATGTTTAGTTTGTACTCCATATGTTCCTATAAGAAATCAACTTGTCGACATATTTATCAAAAGACTTTGCATTCTGATGCATCCTGAAAGTAAAAACAAGTAGATAAGAAGAAAAAATGCAGGAACCAAATATTAGTGCTAATTTTTGATTCTCTTCAATAAATAATGAAAGATACAATTGATCTACTATTCGAGAGGTAGATCGGCTCTCCCACAAATCCTAGGCGTTGTTAGGAACAACTCCAAAGAAAAACTATAGTAAACTCAATCCAATAATGAAAATAAAATCACCAATTAACTCTAATATAAACCTTCCTAGTTTCCTCCTAAATTTGAATTCAAATCAATCATCTTTCCTAATTCCCTTCCAATCAAATCAGCCATCTTTTCCTAAATAAAAATTTTCTAATTCCCTCACAATCATAATAAAATTACATTATGGATTAACATTGAGTTTTCCTTTTTTATAATGGTTATGAATATTCTGTACTTGAAATTTATCATTATCTGTTGGTCTTTTAAAAAGAATAAATGTTACCTAGATGTGATTAGTTAAGTAATTTAGAAGTTTACAAATGTGGATATAGTTTTAGAATTTGAGCTTGATGATTAAAATAAAGAAAAGTATCAATATTACTATAAGATGAGAATATAAAGCCATAAAGATAGATTTTATAAATTTTCTATTTGATCAACTAGGAATTAAGGAGTAAAGCATTGGATAGCAAATAAATTGCTAAAAACGAAGTTTAGTTTGGAAAAATGGAAATGTAAGATTGTGCATGGCAACACTAGGAAGAAGAGTGATTAATGATTATATAGAATGTGGAGTTGCATCTATTGATGATTAAGATAATTAAAATTAAAGTAAAATTTTGTTGTTCTTATTGGACATGAATAAATTAGAAATGCACTGTTAAGATGTCTAATATAAATTGATGTCAAGGATAATGAATGAAAAAAAGGGCTAAAGGTAACATGGTCATATATTGTGCAAAAGTATTTGCACATAATAAAGTTAGCAATTTAGTTAGCACACAACAAAAGAAATAGTGAAGGTGGATTCATAAAGCTGATCTCAAGTATTTGGCATCTAGCAGATGACGGTGTTAAAATTTTGGGTTTGTGCCTTTACAAATATTTTTGCAAATTTACAAATTTCTGCTGTTTCAGTTTGATTTAAAAAAACAGAAAACTCCAACTTTTTTTTTTTAGCTACGATTCACAGTTTGTGCTGTTTTCTGATTCTAAAGTTAATTTTTTTTCTCCTGCATGGAATATATATATATATATAGTTGTACGTTCAAATTTATTTCTAACTTGGGATTTTAATCAAACAGATGTTTGTAGGTGTTGCTGCTTCCCGGGTCAAAGATCTTTTTGCTAATGCTAGGTCGTATGCTCCCTCTATCATTTTCATTGATGAGATAGATGCAATTGGGAGCAAGCGCGGTGGACCGGATATTGGTGGGGTGAGATTTATATTGGATATATTGGAGTCTTTAGATTTTATGTATTCTGTTAGGAGTGCTTTGCATTTCCTATGAATATTACTGACCTTACTATGTCTTGGATTGTTTTTCTGGGATACTAGAATGGATGCAAAGATTTTTCACATGAGCCCCTAATTAATTTGCTAGCTGTGTCACTATCTCTGATGTACTGCGTTCTAAGGTCTAGACTTTTTAATTCACATACATCAATGCATTATAGTTTTGTAACAAACATGAAACTCTTGCTGGAAAACAAGCTATCAATCTCAATAACTATTTGCAGTTTTTTATGAAAGTAGAAAATATGTTGAATCCAATTCTAGTGAAAAGATTTATGCTTTCTAATAAAAGTTGATGGCAAGAGATGTAACGATCACAAAAGTCACCTAAGTGAATGGAATTTTATACACAAAAAAAGAAACCGGATTGCAGCATTTCTATAGAAAATTATTACACTTTTAGCTAATAATAAAATAAAATTAATAAGAAGAAGAGGAGCGAAAAATTGATATAGAGGCTAAGATGGAAAGAATTAACCAATTGGAGAATCTCATGTTTGAATAAGAAAATCACCTCTTTTAGATTATGTCTTACTTATCATCAAAGGTTAGAATCTCGGAAGAAGTACATACAAAATAAATTTTTATTTAAGACAATTTATTTCTAACATATTTTAGAGCCTCATGAAACAAGAAGGTAATACAGTCCACAGGAAAAAGGCATATGGGGATAACATAGGAATATTACCATAGGAACAAAATTATGAAACGTATGTTGATCGAACAAAATGCAAGCAATAGGTGAAGATGCAGGGATATGATAGTCCCATGAAACAAACCACAGTAATGGTTAATTGAAATAGTCATGGAAGTGCTCATATTGATAACAATAGGAGCCAACACATTACTAGCAATAAAATATTCAAGATAGAATATGCCCCACATCAATTCTCCTTGGGTTGGAAAATAGCTGTAATGAATATGATATTTTTCTAATAATTGTGGACGTAATTGTTGGATTTCTTGTAGTCATGAATGACTCATCACTTGTTAATTTTATTACTTTACAAAGTATATTTGATATCCACCATCAATAGTGTATACGATTTCATCGCCAATAATAGTTTTAAAAACTAGATTAATATGACTATTTAGTAAATATGCAGATGATCTATTTGATTTAATGGTAAGTGACCGTGAAAAGAAAGACAAAAATCTATAGTGTTGATTGATTGTTTATGTTGTAATATCTGATTAGGTATATTACTGTTCGATTAATATTTTTTCTTAGATTTCTGATTTGTCAATATGATGCATGTAGAGGTAACGGCAAAATACTTTGCTATTTTATGAACATATTATAAATAATTCTATGAGGAGGATACATGAGAAACAATTAAAATGAATATTTATAATATTTCCTATGAACATATTATAAATAATTCTTTGAGGAGGATACATGAGAAACAATTAAAATGAATATTTATGATATTTCCTAAGGTTTCCATCTATTAACTGATAAAACAACTTAATACAAATATATAATATGTGCTGACTACTTTGTTTGTTTTTTTTTTTTTTTAAAGAAATTTAAATGGTTTAAAGGTTATATATAATGAATAAACTACCTTTGAAACTGTCAACGGAAGAAAAATCTTATTTGGGAAGTAATCTTCATTTGGTGAGTGATTTACATTAATTTGTTGTTTCCTGAATATTGTATGCATTCCCTTTTTATAAATAGTGTGTGTGTTGGGGGTGCCTTTCATAAATAAGATGCTCACAAATGTTTTTCTCTTCTTCCATGGTATTAATTTAAGGAGAATCATATCTTACTTATTCCCTCCTTAAAATATCATTATCAATCCCATCCCCTCCATCTTATTAGTCCCATTACTTTCACCCTGTGTTCATTGATTTCATGTACACTCTCTTGTGCATCCTTTGTGAATCTCCCTCTACCTACCTTACACTCATCCCATTGCACACAACTCTCAATAATTAGCGCTCACATGTATGCTCTCTTGCTTATGCTCGTGGCCATCTCTTGCCTATGTTTGGTTGCATTGCAACCAAAAACATGCAGCTACATGACTTGCCCTAGTTGTTGCCTATCTCATGCCTTAGTTGTTGCTTATTGCATGCCCTAGTTGCCTACCTGATTGCAAACATGCGGCCCACTATTGCATGCTTGAAGAATGCCTTCTAATCATCCTACCTTGGATCATTGAGTATTTAAAACCCATCGTTTGATTTTCTTTTTTTTGGTGGTATTCTTCAACGGCCTTCTTTATTCCTTCTACTACGAAAATGAAGTCCTCATCTACTATTTCTACGTCCATTAAACTCAAAGGTACCAATAATCTCCGTGGCTTCAAGTGTTTCATTTTCTTGCAAGATCTCATGACAAACTCAGTCATCCTAACTCTTTGCCTCTTGAACGAATATGCAATGCCAATTACATCAAATGAATATTGGATTATTAATAGTAGAACCTATTATTACATCCACCATCATATTTCTAGAGACTGGAAATGGATGTGGGAGTTTCTCTTCTCCACTTACTTTCAAGATAACAAAATCTCTTGGTATTTAATGTCTACTTTGGACCATTCTCTTTGCAATAATGGGTGTAATCTATTTAGGAGAATAAGTTAAAGGAAAATGGGGCAAGCTTCAATATTGTTTGTTGGAGAATTTTTTTGTTGTCCTCTAACGGATTGCATACTTTATGATTGAATACGGCATAAGAATGATGATATTTTACCTCAAAGGATAAAGATATCATTTTTTATGGATTCAATGATAAAATCTACAATTTAACAGAGATTCTCCCGTTCAATGTTTGGTTGAACGAGGTTTATTTTATTCTGGGGTACAGATGCCCCATAAGGGCAAGCCCCTATGGTTAATTACATCTCAAGTTTTGATATTTGAGAATACTTTTGATTAAACTAGTTGTTTTCTCTTTTCTTTTGAAAGTCATTTAGATATTGGTTAAAGTTTAATTTTTTTTTAAAAATCCATGAAAGTCTTATTTAAAGGATTTTGGTCTTTTAGAATTTCAAGGAGGAAGTGGTCAGTTTGAAATCAGATTTTTAGAACGAGAGCCAAAGGGAATGAAGTAGGAGCACTTGATTCTGAGGGAAACTCAGAGGTGCTCAAACTATCCTATGTTGGGCTTTATATTTTAGAGATCTGATTTTTGTTTGAGTTGGCCATTTTCATTAGAATGTTGGGGCTTATGTTCCAACAAAACATATTGGAGGAACTGCCCGGAAGGTGAGGACTTGTGTGGTGATTGAAATCAACCACTGCCTCAGATCCTAAAACTAAGGTGAGGACTACCGAGAGGTAGTGCCTCGAACCTAAGTCTAACGAATGCAAAATGACTTACAAAATACACCTCACATGAGGCATAGCCAGCCCGACTTTTGGATTTATTGTCCTGCCTGGAAAGGACTACCAGCTAAACCCTCCTAATCGCATTTAAAATCATGTATCCGGTCTCAATGCATATGAAGAGTGGAAGGCTATTTTTTCATTTAGGAAATAGGGCTTACAATTTGGCTTTGAGGCCAAGATGCCTAGTTATGTAGGGTATGCAGAATGCTGACTCATAGATGTAGATTTTTTTGTTATCTGATCCTAAGTGAAGGCTTTCTATATGAGACTCTTTTAGGCAATGCATGATCAATTCAACTTTTGAAAACTTGGCTCTTTGAAAGAGAGCCATGCAAATTTCTTTTATTAGAAAATCATGGAGCCTAGATTTGATTTTTAAATTATTTACATTTTTAAAGGATAGAAATCGTAAATTTTTCCTAAGAGCCTACCGCATTCACATGTCCAGGTCACTCCCAAACAAACAATAGAAGAAACCTAGGAAAAAAATATGCTGTTCTAGTGCGCACACATTAAACAAACAATACATGCATTAATAAATAAATTAAGTACAGGAAATGTAAATAGTCCCAGTTATTACAAACAGTTTTGGCAGCTGAGTTGCCTGCCATTATGCAACCCAGTTAATTTTACAGACGCTATTTGTGGGGTCTTCAAGCTTTATCTTCCAGGTGGATCTTTGGGCTTCACCTCTAAGAAGTACATCCTTCTTGATCCACCTCTCCTTCTTTTGATCCAAATCCCCACAAGTTTCATACAAGTCCTAATTCTATCAAATACACTTTGAAAAGAAAAAGACTCAAACCTGCAAGACAAAGTCAGAAGGCAATTCATATAATATATCACATCACATTCAAAATTTGCCTAGCACTTAGAGTGCCAAGCACCTGCTTCTACTCTATTGGCCATGTCTCTTGGGGGGTTTTAAGCAGCGCCTGCAAGCAAATAACATTAAGATAATCATGATTTATTTTTATTTTACCCCCTCTTGGACACGGCCACCTACACAAGAAAGCATATATATATTCCCATGCTAACCACTTAAGGGCAAGTGCTCACATGCAGACAATCTAAGGGCAATCACATCACAACATCAACCACATGCGCACACAAAGAAAAATCCTAGTCCTAGTATGTCTGAGGGGGCTGTGCGCCTAAGTGTGTGAGGCTTGTGTGGTATGTCACACTAAGGGTATTTGATTTTATTTTGGAATGAAGATGTTTGGTTTTTATCCAAGGGTGGTTTCACTTTAAGTTGTCTGTGACTTAAAGATTTTATTCGATTTTTAAATGTTTCATATTTAGGAGGGTTATGAAGAACCCATAAAGTAACTACTGCTTGCTTTTGGGCAAGCCTGTTACTTATGAATCCTAAGATATAATGATGTAGACATCCCGCCTCTTGGGGGAGATGATTGATCATTATATCAAAAGGAACCTAGGTGATTTTTTAGGTATTTTGGAGTTCTCTTAGCGTTTGGATAAGAGAAATACCTATCTAATAGGGTAAGATAGGTATGCCTAAGGGGTTTCACTTAGGGCTTGGTGAAATTCATCCAACAGAGTAGGGTGAACTTCAACAGATTGGATAATTCCTAAGGGACGTCTATGTGTAACATTTTGAATGTCACAAGAGAGATCACTCAATTTGGGTTGAATGAAAGTGATAGCTTAGATTTTGGGTCTAAGAAAGATGTCCAACACGTAGCTTTTAAGCTACATGTGAAAGAATCCCCCTTAGCTTTTGGAGCTAAGAGGAGAAAGATAGGAATCCAACATTTAGCTTTTAGGCTAAATGTAGGAGAACTACCTCTAGCTTTTGGAGCTAAAGAGAGGAAAAATCTCCCACAACTTTGGAGTTGGAGGAGAGAGGACCTATAACTTTTGAGTTCTAGAAAGGAGAAGAGAAGATGTAACTTTGGGTTGCAAGCTTTTAAAACCTCTTTGAACATTTGGAGTTCAAAGAGGAGAATTCATTCTCCCAACTTGGGTTTGAGAGCATGAAGATGGATTTGGATGCTCTCCTACAATCTTGGCTTGTAGGAAAGAGAGAGGGAAATGCAACTTAGAGGTTGCAAATCATAGAAATCCTTTGAACATTTGGTGCTCAAAAGAGATGTTCACTTGCCTAATATGTACCTAAGAAAATGAAAGGGAAGGGCTCAAGGTTCGATCTCGAACTCGAGTGCCTTACAACATGATGTATTTAGGATTGAGGAAATCCACAATACAAAACATGAGGAGAATTAGGTGTTTTCACACAATTTTACGTCGTAGGAGAGGGGAATTAGGATTTGAATCCTAAGACTAAGAGATCATTCATTGATTTTGAGTTCTAACGAATAAATGGTTTGATAAATTTCCTACAACTTAGGGGTTGAAGGAGGGGATAATGTGCAACTTAGAGATTCCACATTCATGAGTACCCTCGAACATTTGGTGTTTAAGGGGGGATAGCCATTCCCCTAAATTTGGGTTTAGGAGAATGAGAGGACTTTCTACAACTCTTAAGTTGTCGAAGAGAGAAGCAACAAGCAATTTTTGGATTGCATGTTGAAAGGGATTCCTCGGACATTGGGTGTCCAAGGAGGAGTATTCATTTGCCTAAATAGTGGCCAAGTAAATGAGATGAAAGAACTTGATGTTTGATCTCAAGTTCAGGAGCTTACAACCTTATGCATGAGAAGATTGGTGGTAGCTCCTAAGGTAATTTAAAATTCATGCAATGATATATTTGAAACCTTCAGAAGGTTCCAATCAATACACATGAGAGGGATGATGATTGTTTGTTGATTCAATGTTTCCAACAAACAAAGGATAGGAGAACTTAGGATTTGGTTCTGAGTTCAACATCTATTGGCATGCATTTAGGATTTTAGGAAAAATCCCAATTAGCATACACGAGGGAAAGATGATTGTTCATTTGTTAATTTCAGATCTTAACAAATAAAGGATTGGACTTAGGATTTGGCTCTAAAGTCCTGAAGATTCATGTGATAGAATAATTTAGAGCTTTGAGGGTGCTCCAAAACATCACACATGAAGGGGATACTTGTTGGTTTATGTCCCACCAAGAGAGATGAAAGAACTTGGAAGTTGGTTCCAAGTTACCCATGATTCATGCAATTTAAAACTTGGAGCTTTGAGAATGCTGCAAGCATTATGCACGAAAGAAGATTCCCCATTCCTCCATGAGTGTTTTGGATTCATGGAAAGAGGAGATGCGCATATGAAAGGAATTTTCCTATGACTTTCAGAGTGTTTTGGATTCAATTAGGAGAGGGAAGAATGATTTCCTAAGGCTTTGGAGAGGTCTCTAGATCAATTTTGGCATGATCTAAAACTTTGGAAGCTTAGTAATCTTAGCAAGAGATCTAGGAAACATGATTTTGACTCATGTTAAGGCATGAAAACACGCTTAAAGCTTCTAAGAACAATCCAATCAATTTTGTCATGAATGGTGATCGAAGGTTTTCTAAGAAGGTCCTAAAGATCCGTTTTGATAGAATTTGACTTATTAAATCATTGATGCGAGGTTCCAATCTCTAAGGATTTTGATCATTTCATTCAATGATTGGGTTTGGGAACTCACACAAATGGAGTTAGGTAAACTTGAGCATGAAGGCTTATGGGCCTTTGAGGGCCCATGTCATATCTCAAGCCCACTTCAAGGTTAGATAAGCCCATTTGGTTGATTTCCAAATCTCAAATGTGATGGATGTAAACCAACAAGGATTATCACTTGTATGCTCTAAATTTAGTGAAAGGATCAATCATAAATTTGGTTGGTCATAGACATTGTGGGGTCTACGACATAGACCTTTGAGGATCTATGAGAAACCCCACAAAAATCGGTTGTTAGTGATATTGTTTCCAACTAAACACATTCACATTCACTAACTTGTAGAGACTATCCATCTCTACATGCAAACTCTCCAAAGTTTATGTCAATTTTATCATGAAACACAAATTAGATAGGTTGCATGCTAGAGAAGCATTCACCATCATTCTTATCCATGAGAATTAAGAGATGCAAAGCATGTTGAAGTAACTCAAGAACACATAAGGGGTGGCTTATGGGTCTTTGGAAACCCACATCTACCCCAAGTTTACCCTACAAATTAAATGAACATGCTTCACAATCTCCCAATAATTTTAAAAGTATGTAATCCTTAGAGAAAGAGACCTACACTATTTTATTTAGATCAATTATGGCATAATCTAAATTCTAAGCAATATGCAATTGATTTGGTCAAGTACATAGCCTCCAAATTTGGGTGCTATGACGACGAAGCCTAGGTTTGTTATAGGCGACGGTTTGAACATAATATGAATGCTTTGCATGCAAGGTATGGGTGTTGGAAACAAATCCAACGACCCAACGCCTCGCCGCCACCCTCTTTTGGCTCTTACATGAGAGCTAATTGTAAGAAATCACTGGATTTCTACAATCTTATCGCGAGGACAGCGACATGGGATTTTGGGGAAGCAAAAAAAATAAGTTTCTAATGGACCTAGGGTTTGGGGGCGTCAACCACACGATCATTGGCTTTGAGTGGCCAAGAATTTACCTCACCCGGGCTGTCCAAGCGCTCCAATCCAAGCTCCAAGTGCTCCCAAGCTCCAAGCCAAGCTCCAATGTAAGTTCCAAGTACTCCCAAACTCCTCCAGAAGAAGAAAACTGCTGTCCAAGGCTCCCCGGACGTCGCCGCTACTGTCCAAGGCGTTTCGAAGGCCCCAAACCGCTGTTTGGAAGGTCCCAAGAGCTTCCTTGTTGCCTCGAGGTCGCCAGCGTTGATTTGAGAGTGGAAGGAAACTCCCAAACCTTCCTAGATGCAAGAAAGAAGGTTTGGATTGCTGAAATCGGCCCAAATGTGCACGGGGAGGAGGCCAAGAGAGATCTTCTTCTCAATCTGGAGCTTTGAGGACTTAGGGCTGCTGCTTGTTCCACCTAGGTCGCATGACAGTGATAGAAAGCCACAACTCCAGCTCTTTCCTTCTCTAGTTTCATGAATGCAGGAAGCCGGCTGGTCTCCCCTTCCACTCTGGCTGGACGAAGACACGCAGAGCCGGTCGGCTCTGCTTTCTTTTCTCGGGACGGAAGCACAAACACAGGCTCCGCCTCCGCCTCCGCCTCCGCCTCCGCCTCTCTCCCTCTCACGCTCTCTCGCTCGGGACGGACAAGCACAGGGGAGCCGAATGGCTCCCCCTCCCCCTCTCACGCTCTCTTGTCCGCACGCAAGGCGTAGGTCCACCGCCCAAATGGCTCAATGTGACCTCCTTAATGCGCGAAACGAGGGAATTTGGCACTTGAGTGGATTTTGTGGGATTTGATGTGAAATTGGGTGAGATTTTAGGTTAAATCTCAGCCCTAGATTTGAAAAATCTGATTTGGGGATTTGATTTAGCCCAAATTGAATAGATGGGGCTGAAATTGAGTCCGAATTGGACTCGACCCGAACCGATTTGGGTCGGTCTGGGTCCGATTTCATTCGATCGAGTCAATTTTGCGAAATTGAACTCGAATCGGCGCCAAATTGCGTCGAATTGGGCTTGACGAGGCTCGATTGTGTTCGAATTGATTTTAATTAAATTAATTTGAGTTTAATTTAATTAAATTGGGATTAATTTGGTGAAATTAAAGTTTAATTTCACCGAATTGGGGTCAGATTTAGCCTCGACGACATTTAATTAAGTTGATCACCTAGTCGGGTTCGATCGGGGTCAGGTCGATGCAAAAAAATGTTCGTCAACATCGTTCATATCCTATAGATCAAGCTGCATGGAAAAAATAGAATGGAGAATTTCTTGTTGCTAAGTTCCTCTCATTTCTCTAATCCATTTAAAATCTACTGATGCTAGACTAAACTATCTTGATCATCTCCACTGCACTCTCCCAAGTTTTTTATGTCATTGAGTTGCTTGCTCCATCCTCCGATTATGATCATTCTTGCTCTCGCTATTGACATAAGTGGTGCTCATAATTCTTGTGGACATGGTGGTCATGTGGGTAGTTGTCTGTTCAATCTTTTTTCATTTTATGAACATTGTGAAAGGATAAATCACTCATCTGACCCTTTTTTGGGAAACTACCCTGCCCTTAGCATATTTAAGACTCTGGTCCTCCATCTACCCACACTAGCACTTCTTTGAGTTTTGTTATCATTTTCCAAGAGGATTATGACTACCTTCTATAAAGCTCTCATATGCCAATTTCTGCTCCCTTGCTGTTTCATCCTTTGGATACGGACAACCACTCATGCTAATATGTCTCGAGATTTAGATTCTATTTTTTTTTTCTTTCATATAACAGGTAAGCGACACTTATTTTCATCTCTTATCACGACTTCTCTTTCCCTTGTTATAACTTCTATTGACTTTCATTCTCTAAAGGATCTACTTATCTCTCTTATACCTTAACATTAAGCAATATTTTATGTATTGCAATTTTGGGTTAATAGTTTGTCAATATCAACCAAGACCCACAATTGTTCAATAATCTTTTATGCTTTCTATGTTTTTTAGGATATCAACATAAAGAAGATGGTTAGTTGAGGAATTGACATTTGAGGTGTTTATTTTTTCACTAATGCTTACATAGCCTCATCATCTATTTCCCTCTATCAATTTCACTATCATTTTCAAACATCCTTCTCAAAATCATTGATGCTTTACTCATGTATCATTCTTAATTACTACTTGTGAATGTAAAGCATGTGGCATGGCTCTCCCCTTATCATCCTCTTCATGCAATCAAATAACTACTTACTTATATGTTCAGATATATAGGCAATTCTTGGAACTATTTATTTGTGTTTTTTATTTTGTTCCCTTTATTGATCAACACAATAGGACCTCGATCTTGGGTTTAGTTGTTAAATTTTAGTCTTAAGTTTATCTATATTCAAACTATATTATTATGAAATAAAATTATAATTTTCTACTCACGTAAAATTCTTTGCATTAATAATGCTCTTATATCATGCTTGTATTTATAATGATATTATACACCAATAATGCTGAAAATATACCTCACATAAAAATAGAGTTGCTGAATTTTAGCATTGACTCCTCCTTACTGTGCTCACACCTTAATGTCTCACATAAATGTTCAATGTCATTTCCTAAGATACACTCTCATTCCTTATCGCTTAATTAGTTGTGTCCTCTACTGTTATGAGTGGTGCTACTCGAGGCTTCATTTCTTAGCCCCACAATACTCCTTTTCATCTTACTTGTAGAGCATTTGGCTATATTTGTTTTTTTTCACTCTTTTCACCTAAGACTTTTGATTAACTCTAAACTAAGGAAATTTTGTCAATGAAAATAACAACACCCTAGTGCAAATGTCACTTGGAGAAACTACACATTGCATAATGCATGGTGCGCACTATATTAAACATAACACAAAATATTAAAAATTATAGGTAATTTATTAATAATTCAATAATATAAGATCGAAAATATCATAAGGAAAAAATAACTATCAAATTCATATAAATAACACTTCAGAATGCTCTAAAGTACATGCTATATAGTTGGTATCATTCTCTTTATCAAGGAAGCATACTTTTATTTATGATATTTCCTAAAAAAATTGTCTAAATCTAATATATTCTTTTCTATTTATTGTAGCTAGTGAAAGAAATTGTGGAATAGTGTGACATAACAGTGCCCTTAATTAATTAGATTATACTAATGCAAATTAAACAAGAGAAAAATTGGTTGAAGTGTTGAACCAAATTCGATTAAAAAAAGAACATAAGGCAAAAATATAGAGTAAAGTAATGAAAGAAAAAGCGTCAACATACATGGAAAATAGAAGTCATGCATTCTATTCGGTCCGCATGCAATCATGAGAGAGTGGAGTTTCCATCCTTTTGTGAACTAGTCCTGAGCGAAAGGAGTCACTATCTTCTTGAGAGTTTGTGAGTGAATAAGAGTTGCTGCCTAGCATATCCCGTGAGTTTGAGATCCAAAGAGGGGGTGAAGTTCTCTCTGTGTTTGAAGAGGAGCCATTTTTTTCAAAGGGCTACGAAGAGAAGTTGATTCAACTTTGCACACGAAGAGGAGGCATTGTCCGAAGCAGAAACAAAGCCGCACCTTGGTGTGAAGAACTGCAAAGGGGAGCCAAGAAGTAGTTATCTAACACCATACCTATAGTTTGTGAGTGAAAGAGGAGGTGAAGTTTTCCCTATGTGCAAAGAGGAGCCATCTTTTTCAAAGGGCTATAAAGAGGACTCAAGTTGACCGTGCATGTGAAGAGGAGGCATTGTCTTGAGTTTATAAGTCGAAGTGGATGTGAAGCTATGCCTTGGTGTGATGAACTGTAATGAGGAGCCATGCCGAGTGAGTGCATGATTGTGAGGGTTATTCGAGTTTGCATTAAAATCCTAATTAAAGGAAAAAACATAAATATATGGAGAAATGAAAAAGTGCATGCCCCAAGGACAATGCAACTTATGTTATTGCCTTTTAATAATATAAATAGTGCGTGCTATTTTGACACCCTGCACTTCTTACTGCGCAAATAACATATGGGGCATGCTTTGCCATGGGAAGTAACATGCACTATATGCGTTATTGACATATAAAGGTGCATCTTTGAAGGCTATTTTTATATTTAGTAAGGCTATCAATATTTCAATCCATCTACATGAAGACTATGTTTTCACTGATATTATCTTTCATGAGAACACTGCAATCCCATTTAATCTCTTATTACAATTCTATTATCTATTCCCCTTTCACCTATAGCTATGGTATCTACTACTCTTGTATAGGTTTAAAACTCTATCATTGAATCTACGTCTTCTTATTGATGTATAAAATTATAAACCATGTTCTAACCATCAATTTAACTTTTATATGCCCTTTGATCATATATCACCTTTTTTAACATCGTTTTGACTTTTTCTCTATTTGTTATCCATATTGTTAGCAAGAGTTCTACTTGATCCCAAGTAGAAGCATGCAATAAACATTGAAATGAGTGCTCTTATTGAGCTACATACTTTATAGTATACCATTTTATATCGTTTGGTCTTTATTGTTAAGTTCCATCCTAGTGGAACTGTTGAAAGCCACAAGGCTAGCCTGACAGTAAAAGAATAACAATTGGTTCATGGCATTGTTGATTTTGAGTCTTTCTCGTTTTTTGTTTGGCATAATTCAATTCATTTTATTTAATTTTTATTGCTATTAACATTGTTTAAAATTGCGTAATATGATGCTCGCGTTGAGGTTCGCCTCAACGCAATTCCAGTGAAAAAAGCCTCAAGGTTTACGCCTCAATTTTTTTTTAATGAGGCTTGCGTCTCAACTTGGCTGAGGCTAATCTTGAGGCGTGGCTCGACTCGGGCTTACACCTCACCCTATTTATATATTTTTTTATTAAAACTTTCCTAAATCCTAAACTAAAGCCCCAAACAAATCACGTTTTTATGTACCGTTGAGCCGCAAAGACTTCCTCTCCATTTCCTCGACCTCTAGCCCGCCATTTTCGCCACATCCACTACCATTGTAGCCGCCGTTAGGGATCACTTGATAGCCACACACCAGCACCACCAGCACCACCACCACCACCACATTCTCTAAATATTTTGGAGTATTAATTTCATCCTTCTGTTGTTGAAAAGTATTTATGAAAAAGAAAAATGACTGAAATAAATAAAGAAGAAGTAAATTGTGAGGTATTGGAATAGGATGAGACAGGGGAGACAAATTTGTTATGACCACGACTCAAATAAAGACCCCCTCAATGATGACAGTGCAGATGATTTCTATGTTTTTGCTAACTATTTCAGCTTTCTTTAGGAATTAATTGTGGATAAGTAGGGAACTAAAAAAGGAGTTTAGAGTTTAACTTGATGTTATATAATACTTTTATGTAATTCTTATATTTAATATTATTTTGCTCTCGTAGTATTTGGATTTTAATTCAATTTCATGCAATTTATCACTTGCCACTTTACATTTTGTGCAATTTTTGTTTCATATGTATGTCAATTTGTTAGTTCATAGTTCAATTGAAAGTTAATATTTCATCCTTTAACATATTATTTGAGTATTATATAAAAAATCACTTTTAACCTTTAATTTCACTTTACGTACATTTTTGATTTTGAGGCTTACGCCTCACCTCACGAACAAAAACCGCCTCAATACCCAATTGTGTAATTTTAAACCTTGGCTATTAATCAAGGGTAAATTATTCTTTATATGGATGTTAACAAATTTGTTTTTTCATGGAGGCCTCATGAAGCTATATATATGGCTCCAAGGTACATTGCATTGGGGAAAATAAACTGCATAATCAAAGAGTCAAATCCTTGTGCTTGCTTATACAAACTCTGCAGGGCTCTTGTTAATATTAGACTATGTTGTAGTATTTTTGATCGTTCTGTCTTTATTTGACGCTTCTTTGACCTACTGATTCTTGGTGTATTGAAATGAAGTAGTATAGTAACAAGGATGGTTCTTTATGTTATATAATCATGTTCTATGTAATCATAGTGTTTCTTGCCATGTAATCATATTATTTAAATGATGTTTCTCATCAAAGATCTAGGATGCCCAAAGTACTTTTTTGGCATTGAGCTTGCATATTGTAAAAAGAATCTCTCTCTCTCTCTCTCTCTCTCTCTCTCTCTCTCTCAAAGAAAATATGCTAAGACCAACTTGAAATGAACCTTCTTGAATCTAAGCTTATTGCCTCTTTTATTGATACTCAATAGATATCAGATATTGAGGAACTCGTTGAAAGATGCTTCTCACTATTGTTGTCTGGTTGGCAAGCTTGTCTATTTGATTGTGATTAGGCTTGATGTATTATTTTCCTATAGGTGTGGTTAGCTAACATATGCAAATTCGAAGAAATTTTAGGAGCCTTTCATATTGATTTTAAAATATATCAAGAAGTTTGCAAGAAAATGATTAGTCTATTAGCGAAACAATCATCTAAAGGTTAAAGCCTATGTAGATTTGATTACATTTAATGTATTTAAGATAGGATATCCACTTCCAGATATTACATCTTTCTTGGCAGAAATCTTGTGTTATGGATAAGTAAGAAGTAAATAATTATAGCCAGATCTAATGTTCAAGTAGAATACATGGTTACGACTCACTTTGCTTGTCAGATAATGCGAGTAAAAACCCTTTTTGAATATTTTGGTTTTGCTATGCCTAGCCTATGATCTTTAACTATGAGAATCAAGGCGCTATCTATATTGATGGTAATACAGTCGTCGACAAAAGGCTAAATGCACTTAACTTGACTATCACATTCCTAGGGATGTTGTTCTATTAAGACAATCGTTGCTTCTCATTTTGTAAATGAAGGATAATTTACTGATATATTTACCAAAGTGCTTGTATATCACAACCATTCAAATTTTTGTAATAAGCAAGATTTAGTTGATAAATATGTTCTAGTTTGAGGGGAGTGCTAGCATAGAAAAAAAAAATCTATTTGAAAGTAATGTATACTGTGACTGGCATGTATTAATTAGATGTATCTTAGAACATTGTACTCATTTTTCTATTATGAATAGAGGAGTTCCCTAATGAACAAGGCATAACAATCTATTTTTCTTCTATAACAAGGATCAACTGGACTTGTAGAGTCCTATAGTTTATATGTTTAAGCCAGGTATTTTGAATGAGTCTGAAAATACTGATGTAATTCGACATATGCAATAACTTATGAATTTGCCAATCAACGTATTTGGAAATAAAAACAAAATTAATATAGTTTTATTGATTGTATCAACAGATAATTCTCTCAAGTTACAATTCTAGATTGTTTATTATAAATAAAACAACCTTAGTAAGTATTATTTGTTCTATTTTAAAATTTCGAATAAATTTAGATTCTAATTTAAATTTAGGTTTTTTATTTGTTTTGAGTTTCAATTTTAGATTTTAGTTTCGACTCTTGTTCAATTTTAAGATTTAAGTGAATGAATAGTTTTTTCTGCAAGCTCTAATACATCATCAAATGTGAGTTCTCCTGCAAATTTAGATTTATTTTTAAATGAAAAATTATACGCAAGAACTAGAGAATATTTTGCTTAATGCATGGCGGGAATATTTTGCATGCATGGCTTAGGTAGGACTCAAACTTTTGTCTGAGCTAGAGCTAACTGGTAACTAATTCTTAACTGTCTCTTAAAAGCAAGCTATTATTCTTACAGCTATTTATTATGTTCAATGTAAACATAAAAATTTAAAGTCCAATTTGAGTAAAAATCCAAGCTTTTAAATAGAAATGAACTGCAAGAAATTAATGATCATGAAAGCAATACAAACAAAGATTTAAATTTTATGTATGAAAAAGAAACCAGATTGTAATATATCTGAATGAAGTTGATCACATTTTCAATCGATAATAATATAATATATATATATATATATATATATAAAACTAATAGGCATGCCTACCGTTAATGCTTGTAGTTTCACACTTGATCGATGATTGAAATTCATAAACAAGATGAATGGTTTGCATATCTAAGGAAAAAAAAAGCCATAACATTGTGTTTTTTTTATGCCTAACAACACATATTTATAAGCCTCATGTAGCACAATTAGGATACTAGCAACCCATTGGAGAACTTCCATTGCAGAAGCGGCAAAGTTGAAGCTTCAGGAACTGGAGAGCTCAAGAGTAGCTGAATATCACCTTGCTAGTAGTCCCATGTTAGGAAGACCGCTAATAGAAAGCTTGCAACAGAAGAAACTGTAGGAATAGGATGGTCCCATCTCCCATGAAATGGCACCAATAACAGCCTGTTGAAATAGTCGCAGAGGAGCCCGCATGGATAGCAACAGCAATAGGGACCCACCACATCAATAGGAATAAAGCATGCATGATATGACTGGCACCACATCAATGACTTTGCAGTATATACCATGCAAGTAGTGCATTCATACAGCATCTAATAGGTCTAGTAACATTTAGAATTTCATTCTGCATTTCTGATTTAACTTGTGAATTTTGCATTTATGCTTCTGTTATGTCTTTGTATTTGACATATTTTTGCTCAAGTTAGGGTGGGGCTGAAAGAGAGCAAGGCTTGCTTCAGATTTTGACTGAGATGGATGGGTTCAAAGAGTCGACAGCTCAGGTATATTCAAGCTTAGTTGAGGCATGACATTTTTACTTTGGTTAATTTAATATATACTACGGCTTGCATTTACTTCCAGGTGCTAGTTATAGGTGCAACTAATCGCTTGGATATATTGGATCCGGCTCTGTTGAGGAAGGGTCGTTTTGACAAAATAATAAGGGTTGGCTTGCCTTCTAGAGATGGAAGGCTGGCCATATTAAAGGTGACTTTATTATTATTCTTTTTTTTTTTTTCAGTTTTTTACAATTTAAGATATAAGATTTTCTTAATGTTTTACCGATGAAAACAACAGGTACATGCTAGGAATAAATTTTTTAGGTCTAACCTGGAAAGGGATGCTCTTCTTCAAGAAATTGCAGACCTTGCAGTTGATTTTACGGGAGCAGAGCTCCAGAATATATTGTAAAAAAATTTCCCTTTTCCCCTCATGGCTTACCTGACTGAATGGTATGAATGTTGATTAATGTTTTGAAGTTGATGGCCAGGAATGAAGCTGGTATTTTGACTGCTAGAAAGGATAAGGACTTTATTGAAAGGGAGGAACTACTGGAGGCTCTTAAAAGGGTACTACAAATTTATGTATTTATTGAATATTTGACGCATAACTATACCAAATGACATGTTAAAAGAGCTGAACCATTCTGATTTACATACCCTGTTGCAAACCTTAATTTGTTTGCAGCAAAAAGGTACTTTTGAAACTGGTCAGGAGGATAGCACCACAATTCCTGAGGATTTAAAAATTAGGTTGGCTTATAGGGAAGCTGCTGTGGCTGTAGTTGCATGTTATTTTCCAGATCCTTACCGCCCATTCATACAGGCAAGTGGAGAAATAAAGTTTATTGTTTCAAATGTTATTATCTTATTTTACGTTAATCTCTATGGTTCCCATATTGATAGCTTATTCATTTGTTGCAGACTGATATAAGCACAATCAGCAGTAAGCCAAACATGCAATATGCTGAATTTTCAGGAAAAGCCTTTTTTAGGAAGTCTGATTATGTGAACTTGATAGTAAAAGCATGTACTCGTGAGTCACGTGATCCCTCTTTGCTATTTCATTCTTTTTCAAACCAATAAGGCAATTTTTTAACATTTTGATTGCAGTTTCAGTATATCATCTTATTATATTACTTTTCCTTTTTAAAAATGTATTATCGCAGGTGCATCATATTACATTCTTTTTTCTTCAAGTAACTTTGGGTAAACAGCAAATTGGTGCCTATGTTTGGATCTTGTACAATTCAGTCATTCATTTTTATTCTTTTGCATTATTGGGTCACTTTAAAAAAATGGTGTATTTAGGGCCTTTCTCTTATGAAGCCATTAACTAATGAGAAAATCGCCAAAATATTTATAAAACTATCAAGCTAATGAGTCCCAACTGTTATTATAGTGCTGATTGGCCGTATAAAGATATTTAATTAAATTATGACGTTTCTAGACTTCCAACGACAGTGAGCCTCTCTCCAACCTCAAGTTCCTGCTTCTAGCAATTCCTCCCCTCATTGACTTCTCCAGCCAGGTGTGATCAAGGCTTAGTTGTTGGAAAAAAAAAATGAGCTTCAATTGGTAGAGTTCTTTCTAGTCGTTTTGTTCTGCATTATCCTCTGTTGTCAAGCACAAATGATTTAAATTATTATTTTGCTTCTAATTTTGATAATTTTGTATGTAATGTTTTACTGATTTTTATCTTATTATTTAATGTTGAATGTATAATTTAGATTAAAATATCAACATTACTAATAATCTAATTATATTAATTATAATTATTTTTTTTGTGTTTATAATGAATATATTATTGATTATTTTTTTTGTTTGTAAGTGAATATATATTTTTTAACTTTCTTATTAGCTTATTTATTCAATAACTTTTAGCATTTGGTGACGACTCTTCCTCAAATTAATTTTATGCAACCTTACCATTGTTCCTAGCACTGCCACTCTCGTATAGGGTTGCAAACAAACCGTGTGTTCGACAAATTGCTTGTGGCTCGGCTCGTTGTAGTTTGTTCATGATCATTTGATTAAGTAATCAAACAAGCTTGAACATTTTTTTTAAATACTCAATGATTAAAAAAACAATGAGAAATGGACCAAAATGGTCCCTCAACTCTTTGCGAGGGACCAAAATGATCCCCAACTGCTATGAGGGATCAATTTGATCCCTTAACTCCTTCAAATGGGACTTTTTTGGTTATGCCGTCAATTTTAAATGGAAATGTGAGATGGATGCGAGGGTATTATCGAAATAAGCAAATGTTTTAAGAGATTGTCCCGCAACGTAGAGCAGTGTATTAGCGATCCTCAAGGTGTACCCAAGTCCTTCTTCGACCCCAACAATCGAGCAACTAAGCCCAGGGGCTAATTCAGCATCCCGTAGTGTAGATCAGCGGCCCATAGTGCAACAGCCTCCACTGCGGCCACGACCCCCAATGTGTGTCTCGCAGCGCATCATGTCGATCCCGAGGTCCCACAACGTCGATCGTGTCGATCCCATAATCCATCTCTAAATCAGTGATCGATTTGACCCCGTAGTCCCGCAACATCTATCCCGCAGTTGATACCTAGCATCTGTCGATCGCAATCAATCCCAGCATCCGTCGATCGTAGCCTTGAAGGAGGACTTAGCCATGGATTTACCCCTGTTCAACTCACCTAATGGGATTTTAGCGCCTTGTAAATCTCACGATGGATTAAATCCTTCGTTTTTATCTTTTTGCTGTAAATCCAGGATTTACTAAATCCTGTAGTTTGACGGATTAAACAATTTGGCCAAAGAAGCGATCGAAAGGGAGAAAGTTACCTTCACAGTGAGCGAGCTCCCGTCGTTGCTTCCAATCAAAATGTCGTACTTCTGATCCGACAAGGGAACGTCGTCGAAGGAGCGAACTCAAACAATAATGAAGGAGTTGAAGAAGCGACTCGTAGAATTCTTAAGTGATTAATAAGATAATTAATAATATAATTTATAATTAAAACTTACTAAATAATACTTAAATAATTAATTAAATTATTAGTAGGATTATTAGTTAAATAATTAGTTATTTCAAAATAATTATTATGATTAAATATAATTTCAAATAGAATAATTATTTTATAAGATTATAAATAATATTTAAATAATTAATTAGTATTAGAATATTTAAATGATTAATGAGATAATTAACAATATAATGAATAATTAAAATTTATTAAATAATACTTTAAAATTAATTAAATCATTAGGAGTTAAATGACTAGTTATTTTAAAAAAATTAACTAATTAATTT
Organism: Dendrobium chrysotoxum; assembly: GCA_019925795.1. Lineage (NCBI taxonomy): Eukaryota > Viridiplantae > Streptophyta > Magnoliopsida > Asparagales > Orchidaceae > Dendrobium > Dendrobium chrysotoxum. The sequence continues at coordinate 26,603,575 of CM034306.1, read as the reverse complement.
GATAATTATTAATATAATTAAATATCAAATATTTATTAAATTAACGCATGTACAAGTAATTTTATAAATAATGCTATAAATAGTAATTAAATTATTTAATACTTAAGCTAATTTCTAATTAAATTATTTATCATTATAATTTGTTACGAGATGAGCATCCCATCACTTATAAGAATGGATATAGTAAAATTTAGATTGATTATTTTCTTGTAAGAAAAATAGATCGTTTAGATTACAAAGATTGTAAAGTTATTCTGTGTAAAAGTTTTTGTACCCAACATTGCTTATTAATTTTAGATTTTAAGATGAAGGAGCAAAAAATAAAAAATAAAGTAAATCCTTATTCTAAGATTAGATGGAGACATTTAAAGAATATTAATAAAAATATTTTTGAGAGTAAAATTCTAGATTTTAAGATTTTCTCTGTGCATGAGGAAGCCAATATTATGTGAGAAAACGTTGTTAGTAATATTAAGAATGTTGCAAAATACGTGCTTGGAGTATCAAAGGGAAAAGCTACTAATAGTAAAAATAGTTGGTGGTGGAATTAAATTGTGCAAGAAAAGATAAAAAATAAGAAGATTGGTATAATGGATTTAACGATAAAAATTCTAATAATTGGGAAAGATATAAAGAGGTTTGTAAGGAGTCTAAGAAAGTAATATGCAATGCAAAGATTATAGCTTTTAATGATTTATATAATAAATTAGATACTAAAGCGGGCGAACGATATATGTATAAGTTAGCTAAACATAGAGATAGGAGTAGTAAGGATTTAGTTCAACTAAAGTGTATTAAGGATGAAGATCAAAATGTATTTTTATTAGAAGAGAATATTCAACAAAGGTGGATGAGATATTTTGCTAAAATTTTCAATCAAGATTGTGAGAATGCAATTGACTTTACTGACTTTAGCACTCTAAATGAAAATAAAGATTTTTATTTTTATCGGCATATTTGTAAAACCAAAGTTAAAGAGGCTTTAAAGAAAATGAAGTGTGGAAAAGCTGTTGGACCTGATGATATTCCAATAGAGGTGTGGAAATGCTTAGAAGATGAAGGAATTACTTGGCTTACTAAACTTTTTAATATTATTTTGAAGACTAAAAAGATGCCAGATGAGTGGAGAATGAGTGTGTTGATTCCTATTTTTAAGAATAAAGGTGATGCACAAGATTGTGTGAATGATAGAGTCTCGAAATCAATTTGGATTCATGCCAGATAGGTCTACTATGAAAGCTATACATTTATTGAGAGATTTGATGGAGAAGTATAGAGAGAATAAGGTGGATCTGCATATGATTTTTATTGATTTATAGAAAATATATGATAAAGTTCCAAGAAAAGTGCTATGGAGAGTTTTACATAAGAAATATGTTAATAATGCTTATATTCAGGTCATTAAGGATATGTATGCAAGAGCTGTACTTGTGTTCAAACACAAGGTGGTTTGCGCAAGTATTTTCCTATTTTAGTTGGATTACATCAAGGATCGGCGTTAGGCCTATATCTTTTTGCTTTAGTCATGGATGTTATCACTAGACATTTGTAAGTGGTTGTACCCCGATGTATGCTTTTTGCTGATGATATTCTTCTTGTTGATAAGACTAGAGAGGGAGTTGAAGGTAAACTTGAATTATGGAGGTCAACCTTAGAGTCTAAAGGCTTTCGTTTGAGTAGATCTAAAACTGAATATATGAAATCTAAGTTTAGTAATAATAGATCTAGTGGGGAGATTGTGACTTTGGGCGATCAAGTCATTAATAAGAGTAAACGTTTTAGATATCTTGGGTTTATTGTTCAGAGTGATGGTGAAATAGATGGGGATATTATTAGTAGAATTTAAGTTGGATGGTTGAAGTGGAGGAGTGCATCGGGCTTGTTGTGTGATAGAAAAGTCCCTCTCAACTTATGGGAAAATTCTATAACATGGTAATGAGACATGCAATGCTTTATGGTGCAGTATGTTGGCCATTAAAAGAGAAGCATAATATTAAGTGTAGTGTTGCAGAGATGAGGATGCTCAGGTGGATGAGTAGCTTTACTCTTAGAAATAGGATACGAATTGAGCATATACGTTAAAAGGTTGGAGTAGCTCCAGTGAAAGATAAGATTAGAGAGAGTCGCCTTAGATGGTTTGGTCATATAAAACGGCGGCCTTCCGATGATCGATTAAGATAGTATATCTATTAGATTTGACCTATTTTAAGAAAGGTAGATGAGACCTAAAAAGACTTGGTTAGAAAACATTAGAAATAACATTTCATTATTAGATTCAGATGAGAATTTGACTCTTAACATGACACAATGGTGTAAAATGATTCATGTAGCCAACATCACTTAGTGGGATAAAGGCTTGTTGTTGTTGTATCATCATAATTTGTTACCTATAATCCTACTTTTGCCAAACAACCTCCTAAGAATTGCCAAACGAGTATATTAAAACTAAAATTTTTGAAATTATTAAAACTAAAATTATTTATAATTTTTTTATTAAAGAAAAGTTTTATAAAAATTTTCACAAAAATTATAATCCCTAAAAAATTACATTTATTAATTTTTTAATTAAAAATGACCGAATTATCCTCATACTTAATAACAACTCTACCATTAGATGGCAGGACCAAAAATATCTCATTTGGAGGAGTTGAGGGACCAAATTGGTCCCTCAAAATAGTTGGAGACCATTTTAGTTCCTCACAAAGAGTTGAGGGACTATTTTGATCATTTTTCTCATAAACAAGCTTGAATAACTGTTTTTTCAACTCGTTTATGTTCATTTAAAGCCCTTGAATAAGCTCGATATGAAGCCGTTAAGAAGCTTGATTCATATTTGATATAGAGCTTGTGAATAAGCTAGTTAAGAAACCTGATTAATGTTTGATATGAAGTTTGATTAACTCTCTGTATGAAAATGATAAACATCCTCATATGAATGTTTTATATTTATTATAATTTAATAAATAATAATAATTAATTAATTAAATAATATAGCTTCTATTAATTTGAGGTATTTGTTAATGTTTGCTAGATTGTTGGTTTTGAGTGGTTATTAAAAAGTTTGCTTATTAAAAGTATCATTTTTTGAGCTCGATAAGCTACTTATTTTTAAGCTCGAAAATGCTAATAGGTTGGCTCGTTTATGGGCTCGAGAAGCTTGCAAGATATTTTCATTAATGGGCTCGATAAGGCTCATTTGTTAAGCTAATGAATATCTCGAAAGTAAAGCTCGCTAATAACTCGATAAGACTTGTTTATTATTTAGTATGAGTCACTAGTTTAAAGCTCGATAACACGATGTGAATCGAATATGAGCAGAGAAAAATGAAGCTTGATCATCTTCCATTTTAAATGATCCAAGCTTATACATAAATAGAAAAGCTCAAATCGAGCTTTAATTGAACAAGCTGATAATAAACGAGTTCAAATATGAAAAACCACATGCTTGGCTTAGCTTGAATTGGTTTGTTTGCACCCTTACTCTTGCACCTTCACCCCTAGCATTAATATGATCCATATGACTTCTTTCCTTTGAAATAGAGGAACTCATTAAAAAAAAAAGATCACATCTTAACAGGTGCGCAATGCACTTCTTTTGGGAGGTGAGAGGTACGGGACATGGTAAGTTGAAGGTCCAAACTTCATTATGGTCTAAATTGAAGGTTCCAAGATATAGTCAATCCTAAAGTTATCTTGAAGTTGGAGCTAGCTAGTTTATTATATACATCTTACATGCAAAATTTATGAAAGTTGAAGATATTATGAGTGAGTTTGCCATATTCAACAGTCTTACATCTTGCCAAATGTAAAATCTCGGCCATCACAATCTACTAGAATAAAATTTAAAAACTAATTTCGAAGCAAGAATTATCAACTCATCAAAGATTTGTATAGAGTCTCGTTAACCATTTAAGAGGATCTTGGGGGTGGGGATTGAAGGAAGGACTTTATTCGAAACTTTTCTTTCTGATTAAAGTCTCATCAAATCTATGAATAATGGCCAAGCATGCATGCTGTACAAAGCTTACAGTTGTTTTTTGTTCTCTGAAATGACTTACGTCTTCTCCATTTGCAAATTTTTCTGAGTCGGAATTATGAGATTAGTGTATGGAATTTGTATAGCAAGCTTAATATTTTAACCATAAGAAATTTATCAAGCATTCAGTTTCTACCTACTTTATATGTTTATGCTTGAGTATATTTTATAGGGAGAAAATGACCAAAATGGTCCCTTGACTCTTTATGAAAGATCAAAATAGTTCTCAACTATATTAAAGGACCATTTTGATCCCTCAACCCATAAAGAGAAACCTTGGACTATTTTGATCATTTTCTCATTTTATATGTAAGATCAAAAAATTCAGATCCCTTTTACCATTTTTGAATATATAGGTAGAAGGTGAATTTAAATAACTTACAGTTCCTGCATCTTAGCTAGTTACTTTTAATCTTATGCCATGTTGCTCTTTTATCATGATCAACAAAGCAGTTGCCTTACTTTTTTGGCTGCTTGTTACGTCATCTCTTGATTCTTTCTTTTTTATTTCACTAATTGTAAGATAAACAGCCAGGGTAATAGAAGAGGAAATGTTTGGGATTGACAACTTGAGCTGGATTTCTGCGAAGGCTACCTCTGAGGCATCAAGACATGCCGAGTTCTTGATACTTCAAACCGGAATGACAGCATTTGGGAAAGCATATTATAGAAACCTGAGTGACCTTGTGCCAAACGTATGTTCATTAAGCTCTGCTTAGTTTGGAAGGTACCTGAATTTTAATACAACTGATCACATGCATATATTAGCATCTAATTCTTTTAGGATTCAGCTTGCAGCAAAATTGGAATCTCTCAGGAGTGAGTATATTCGTTTTGCTGTAGAGAAATGTTCTTCTGTGCTGCACGAATACCATTCAGCAGTTGAGACAATTACAGGCACGGGAACTCAAATCATTGCTTGCTTTTGTGAACTTTATTTTAAATTTCTTTGCCTATTAAGAAATAAAATGCGAAACGAGTATATATGTGAAAAGGTTGGAGCCCAGTGGCAGATAAGATTAAAGAGAGTCGCCTTAGATGGTTTGGTCACATAAAACGTCGGCTTTCTGATGACACGATTAGGAGAGTAAATGTATTAGATCAAGCCTATATTAAGAGGGGTAGAGGTAGACCTAAAAAGGCTTAGTTAGAAAGTATTAGAAATGATATTTCTTTATTAGATTTAAATGAGAATTTGACTCTTAATAGGACACATGGAGAAAAAGATTTATGTAGTCGACCCCACGTTGTGGGATAAATACTTGATTTTGCTGTTGTTGTTTCCTTTTAAGAACTTTACTATGATGGGAAGTTTATGCTTAAGATAGTTTACTCAAGGAAATTCAATATATATTCCTAGTTCCTGTTTTCGTTACTAGCACTTTGTTCTGAAAAATAGCACATTTTTGCTTCTATTTAGATGTCTTACTAGAGAAAGGATGGATCAAGGCTGATGAAATATGGGACATATACAGGAAAGCTCCACGAATTCCTCAGGTCTGCATGTCATTTCTTCTTGCTGTGTGATTTCAAAGCGAAAAATAATTCTTTTCTAGATTTGGTCACATTTATTTTAGTTTTTTGAATTTAATGTATACAATACAATTCTATAAAATATGGAGGTATTATTCGTTCACCTTAAATCTGTCATTGTGATCTGTTTTAATTTTCAAATTATTATTGGGAAGTTAACATTTTTTTAGTGAAAAGTAATTGGGAAGTTTACTTGAAGGACTGAATCTGTAAAGGAAATTGTGATAGGAGGATTTTATTTCATTTTGGCTGATTATTATCCCTATTGAAAGCATATTGACAGTTTGACACAGAAATGCATCCATTGGCCTCCATCCGTCCTTATCCATGACTCCTCCACTAACTCAGCACTCATGATTTCTGATTTTTCTACTGGCAGGATTTAAGTGCTTCTCGAAACCTTCAACATTTTTTTTCATTGACTGCCTTCTGCTTCCATTCCTCCGGGGATTTCAGCGATCTGACACCTTTTTTATGGTTATCAATAGAAGATCTTTGAGATTTTTAATGAACCCTTATTTACTTAATGAAAATTTCTAATTCTTTCTATCTTATGTGTTTGATTGGATTCTAATTCCATCAAATGCTGTGCTAGGAAGCATGCCAATTTCTATGATAAATCATCTCCATGTGTTGGTGTAAGATTTAATTTTTGTATTTGTTGATATCTTTTTTCTTTGTTCTTCAACAGACTTTGATATTGATTTTGCAAGCGCAACTGATTTTTAGTCAAATTGGCTAAAATAGATTTTTTTATTGTGATGTTAATTCTAATAAAAAAATGAGTTTTGGTGGATTTAAATTCCCGTTATATTTCTTTGGTTTGAGCAATCATAAATTTCTCATATTTTTTATTTATATAAAGAGAAAAGAGTGTGAGATTTGAAAGAGCCTCACACAGATTAATTGTTTGAGAGTGAAACAATCACCCCGAGTTCTTAGAAGAAGTCTCCTTCGTTGTCGTTGAGTTGTAAATCTTGTCGTCGAGCTGTTCCCTTAGGATTGATTGTAAGACCTATCTAGTGCAACACTATCTTTTTTTAGTATTGTGGTATCTGAACTCCCCTCCCTAAGCCAACAGTCTCAACTTTCTCCATGGCTACTGTAGTTTTGTAACCTTTAGGCAACTTTCTATTTTTTTGAGTTATAAAGTTGTACGTCCCATCTCTAAAATTGCTTTTCCAGAGGGTCAATGGAATACCTACAAAATCAAAGCATAAAGAAAATCGGTTCCTGATCTCCTTTAAACCCCTATGATTGCAAAGGCACTAGAGTTATTTGAGCCAAATAACTAGTGAAATCAATCAAAGATATTCAATATATTGTAATATTTTCAAACGTTATGCATGACGGGAGAGTTTGTCCTTCTAGCTCTCATGTTGAAGGACTGCTTCTTTTTGTCTCATTTGTCTTCATCAATAAAGAAAAGTCATCATTATATATTGTCTTTTATGGTGGATGCATTAGAATCTAATTATGTTTTAGATATTATTTCTTCGAAGTCTCAAATTTTGAAGTCTCAAATTTTGAAGTCAATGCTTGTGTTGTATGTCTGCCTTAGTGATAATAGTGATTCTAGTGTAGTTGCATAGTCAGTCCTTAGTGACTTGAATGAGATAGTAGGAACCGATCATGATTCATCTTCTTGTTAGATTCATTCACATCATTCCTTAGTTAGAGGTTGAGGAAGTCCAACTTCACAATGGAAAAGGCCTTCCAGCTAAGATGATAAAATCCATGGACAAAGGTATGAGTACCCATGTGATGATCCAATGCTTCCTTAACAACCCTTGTTGTAGCTGAAGGCCAATGATTTGCAACATACATCTACTAAGATAAATTACAACATCTTAGTTACTTCGTAGTAGTTGCCTTTTCTCAACATCTATGATGCCTTGATGGTGTCCCTTGAGTTGTTGAAGACCTTGGTAAAGGTTGTAGCTGAAGGTCTACTATGCTCATTTTGTAGAAGAGACGATGAAGAAAGCTCATTATTTGAAGGATGTTATGTAGGCATCATATTTTTTGACAAAGTTTTACTTTTGGGGTCAACAACACATCCTGATTTATTTCTTGGTGAATGTATATGCATAAAGCACAACCGCATCTTGATTAATCTAGGTGCTTCAGTGAACCTAATGAACTTAACAGACTTTGGATCAATTGTCTCTTGGTACTATAGATTTGAGCTCTGATAATCTGATGCTACTTGGCTTCAATGATAAGGCAAATGTCACTTAGTTTAGTCCTATTTCCATTATAGATTGGTGAACTTCGGGCTGAGGCGAAGTTTTAGATTATTGAGGTAGCCTTGACTTAACGAGCATGGGATGTTCCCCTCTGCTCTTCACTAGCATTCGGTACATTGGTTTATGTGTGGAATGCTTGATCTTTGGTGATGTGCAACCTTTTTCGGTTCATAAAGTTGGGATCCATAGGGATGCATAGCTAATATGAATATATGATTTGTTTTTGAGACATTGACATTGAATCATATAGAAGCATGCTTGCTTGAATACTCAAGCTTCTTGAATTAATATTTTGTATATCTCATGAATTTTATATATTTATTAGAGCAGTGATTTTGAGTTGATCCATATAATTTAACCACTTTATTAAATATGATTTTGCCATATGTGATGTATTCGTAGTTTAAATCATGAATGAAATGAACAATTTTTAAGAAGTGATCAGCCACTGCAAAAATAAATCAAGTTTCCTTAGAATTTGTTGTAATTCTAGAATAAAGTTCATACAAACACTCTCCCAAGGTTTATTTGGAACAAGCAATAGTGTATAAAGTCTATCATTATATTCATTTTGCTGTTTGATAAGTTCTATATCATTCACTGTACATACAAAATCACTTTTCAAGCTAAGCCAATAATACCTCCTTAGTTATGGCTATAGTTTTATCTTGACAAACATGTTCTACAACATCACCAAATTGTAATTCTAATATAAACTTAACTCAAGCTTGTGTTAGGAATGCAAAGTCAACTTTTAGAAAAAGAAATACCCATCCTTAATTATGAAATCTTTATTAAGCATATGTGAGGCCCCTATGTAATCAAGATGTATCTTATTAAAATACTTGCATACCGCATACTCATTTTTAATTCGATCAAAACATGTCACCTTAGCCTATATGGTGTGCAAGATAATGACCCTACTTCAGGCATCAATATTTTTATTCTTAGTTTATAGCACAATATTTTAGTATAATATATATTCTTGAAAGAATTCAACTCATTTAGCATGCCTATGCATTAATTACTGCAGAACATTTAGAAATTGTAAAGTCCAATGACCAAAATATATGACATTTTGTGGGATTAAATATTGCCTGTTATATTGAAGTGACCATACAAAAATATAAAACTCCGTCATAATTAGAATATATTTATTTTGCCTCATTTAACCTCCCTCTAAAAGAAGCAATTGGTGTCATCTTGACTCAACTCCAATTCATAAACCAAATGCATTACATGATACCTCAAAAATTTTATTTATATCAAGTTTTTTTTTTTTATATCAAGTAGTCTAAGCACATGTACGTTTGTATGCCCCTATTTACCGACTTTTAAAGCACTCTCAACAGATATTGGACATTTAAATTCTCATATCTTAAGAACATGGTCCGTGATTTGCATAAAAGTAATTGCTGTATTAGTTAGTCTCAATAACATCAGTAATCATTCCTACAAACCATCCTTTGTTTTAAAAGCAATTCTCCTTTCATAACCATCTCTCATTCTTGCTTTATGATAATCACTCTTTAGGTCAATCTTTGAGAAAATAATAGCTGCAGTTATAATGCTTAATATATAATCTAATCTCAATATGAGGAATTAATAATTGATAGTAGCCTTACTAATTGCTTGACTATCTGTACATTTCCCAACTACTACCCTTCTTGGATGTAAGCAATGCATGTATAATGCATACACACATACACTCCCTAATAAATCCTTTCCTTAGTAATTAATTCACTTGTCTTTACGTTTAGTATGTGCAGTTGGATTTATCTTGTAGTATGGTAAGTTAGATGATAATGATATAGAAATCTAGCCAATAGCATGCTATATATCCTTATATGGTGGTAATTTATCAAGTTAGCCTTCAAGGCATGGTTCCTTATATTCATGTTGTAATTGAATAATTGCCTCAGTCACATCTCTATTTAATTTGATATCCATCAATATATGAATTACTTCTCAGTTCTTTTCTCCTTTCCAAAAGCTTGTTGGCTAAAGAAATTAAAAGATTTTATAGCTCAGTAGGGACACTTGATTACTTTGACGTATACAAACTCATTGATTTGGTAGGCTTCAAAAATATCTTCCTTCCATTGACCTTAAACTTATAAGTATTTGGATTTCCAAAGTGTGTCGTATTTAAATCATACAATCATAGCCTACCTAAAATGTCATTTGCAACATCTATAGGTAACAAGTCATGCTAGATATTTTTCACTCCAAGTAGCAAGCAAAATGAGTGCCAAACATCTTTGTGTTTCAATTATTGTTTTGTCTACCTATGCTATTTTGTATGGTTGTAGATGTGGTTTAATTTTCAAATTTTAGAGTTTAATAACCAACTTATCAGCAAAACTTATGCAACTTCTTAAAGTATGTTTGAAAGAAAGTCTTTTTTTATCAGGTTTGATCTTAGGTGTGGCAATGATGCATCACATAATATTTAAAGTTTGATCCTAGGTGTGGCAATGATGCATCACATAATATTTAAAGTATTCTATGTTGAAGCATTTTCAAAATCATTTACTTCTCATGTTTTTCTATTAATTATCCTCATCATATTCATCTTTAACATTAATATCTAGATTTTACTAAGGATACTCACTCATAAAGTGAATAATTTGGTGACATTTAAATAAGTCTTAGCAAAATTTTAGATTCTGATGTAATGTTTAGAGGTTTTCCTTTAGAAAAATCTTTATTAATGGTAGTGCTACTCTTTTTAGAAGTTTGTGAAAACGGTGATTTAAGCAATGCGAGCGTCAGCGCGGCGCATCGCTTGAAGGGTCAAATGACCTCTGATTGTCAAACGGACTACGTTGTTGCAATCAGGATGTCGAATCCACCTAAGATGAGACCCCTCTTAGTCAAATCGGATGAGACCGTGTGGGCTCCGAAAATTCGGCCTCAGCCTCCCCGTTGCTTTTCGGGGGAGTTTTAATGGATTAAGTTCCGGGGTAAATTTTGGAAGGCAAATGAGTTTGTAGATAAGACATTACCCAGAGATTTCGCCCTCATTTTGTGAGGACTTTATGATATGAGTTTTGAGTTCTGGTTTCCTAAAGGGGCCCTAGAGAATATGATACCTGCATAGTAGACGGGGAAAAAGGACCTCTAAAGAGGCTAAAGGGACTTTTATGTAATTCAATGGCGATAATGCTAGGTTTATCTGGGCTCCATTGAATAATTTTATGAAAGTGTAGGCAAATCTTTTATAGATTAAAATTGATATTCATTGTAGAATTCAGAAGAAGTAAAGAGTAAGGTTAATTATGAATTTATGATGATTTTAATGTTTGATTATTTTCAATGATTATACTTTAAATGTTAATTAATTTGCAAAGCTTACTGAGCCTCATAGTTCACCAGTATTTTCTTACTGGCTGTTGTTGCAGGAAAAGAAAAAGAAATGGTCGGAGACGACTAATTGCAAGTACTTAAATGTTTCATGTTAGTTTTAAATCTGTTTGTAAGACTAAGTTTAATGTATGTGAATCTTCTAATGAAGTGTTATTTTAGATTTCTGTAGTGGTTCTGTAAGTATGTTTATTGAAGTTTTAATTTATTAGTTACTTCCGTTGATGTATAAATCAAAATATGGCTAGATGTTTTATATGAATTTTCAATGTGAGAAATTGTATTAAATATTTTGAGAAAGGAAAATTGTTATGTTATGTATGTTCACTTTATAGTACTCTTAAGAGGTACTGTGGGGTGTTACAATCACATCGACATCGACCTCGATCTCGACCTCGTCGCCACTTCATTCACAAAGGTATAATGCATAACTTGAACTAATGAACAGATATACGGTCGCAGCATCGATTGAGATATTTATTTTAATAAGTTCATACTAAGCCTTCAAGGCCCATAAACAATGAAAATTCACTAATAAAAGCATAAAGCCGACTCAAAACCTGATCCTTTGTCGGCAAGTTGATAGAATTGACTAGGTTCAATCCATGAATGCAAATGCTCGTAAATGCCCCGATGATGGCCCTGTTGAACGTAGATCTCAATTGGAGGGATTAATTCCAAATATTTCAAATACCTCCAACTTCCCAAATATCCATTAAAAGATCCAAAATACCAAAATTTAAAATATTTAAAATTGAAATCAATCATCAAATGCTTAAAGTAAAACCCATCCACCCTCCGCAACAGTTTGTCGGGTGGACAAATCTAAGAATCACTTTAGCTCATAAAGAGCTAATGTCTAGTCGAGAATATCACTAGGATTTATTTTCAAATAGTCCCTTGCCAGCAAGGACGTGACACGTGTCCTCTAATCGGAGATTTTTCCGCCAATTGCATCGCAAGTAAACAGTTATGATTGGGTCCCTTTGAACCGGGTGATTGCTGCTAAATAATACCATTAAACTACGGTCATGCCTAGAGCCCGTATGCTCCCAATGGTACTAAATCCTTGAGATATAAATCAACAGGATATGTTCGATAAGGCAGAAAGCTCTCTGTCAGCTAAGATAGATTCCAATTTGTCTCCTTAGACAAACATCAATACTAGGTCTACAAGGTATCCTTGGACGACGCAACCCATGGCTGCCGACAAAGATCATTCTGTCAGGTTGGGTTGATTATTTCCTTTGACTAAGTAGACCGGGGACCACGATGGACCGGGACGACGAAACCATGTGATCTTGATCGAGTCCATCATCACTTCCCTCAACATCCGCTTTTAAGTGCAAGGTGGTAAATTTATAATTTTAAATATCAAACTCTCAATGCCTAAACTCATGCTGCTACTATACACTAGATAATACGTATCTTTACTTATCTGATTGACGACTAGCTTTAATTGAAAGTTCTCTCTCGTTATTGGAAGGGGTAATTAACTATAGGGGCTTGCACCTATAGGAATCCAAACCTCAGATCTAAAGTCCTCGCAAAATGAGGGCGAAATCTCTAAGTAGTGTCTTATTTCAAACCTAATCTTCCTTCTGAAAATTTACCCCGGAGCTTAATCCGTTAAAACTCCCCCGAAAGCAGGGGAGACCGGGGCACAAATTTTCAGAGCGCACATAGAAATGCAAAGCAAGTTGCACAACTTCGAAAAGTGAGTTGATGTTATGTAGTACCATCTCTCTTTTAAGTTTAAGTTTAAACTAGACCTAAATCTAGTAAGCTTCAGTTTTAGATTCTCCCTAATTTTAGAATATGAGAACTTTTCAAACTTATCATATATTCTTTTACAATTTCTGTTCCCTGTTTGAGTTATTTAAATATATTAAGTGATCGATTCAATAAGATAAGGGCATATTTTTTCTTTTAATGATAATATAGCACAATTTGTGGTAGGTTTTAGTTCAGATCTTTTCTTGTCTCTTTATACTCATCCAATATATTTTTTCTTGTCCAGTTTGTTCTATTTTCACAGATTTTATTGTTCGCTCATTGGTCATTGTTTGCTAATCAAAGAAGTTATTCATATCTATTATTCAATTTTAAAAAAAATAAAAATCTAATCTTACATCAAAGGGCAGTGCATGAACGGTAACTTTTCTAGTTGTCTTTACTAATACCACAAAGTTGCCATCTATTGTTATCATAATTTATTAGCATACACTCTACGTTGCCTATTTCTGTTATTTATTTCACCATGAGTTTCTTTTCTCCTGGCAATATTGTGAATGGGTTTACGCTAGATGCATTATCTAGTTCTTTTGGGTGTAACTGGCTAGTTTTCATAGTGTTTAGTGGGTGTATAACTTCATTATTTTTATGTAGATGCATTATCTGGTTCTTTTGGGTGTAGCTGGCTAGTTTTCATAGTGTTTAGTGCGTGTTTAACTTCATTATTTTTATGCTATGTTATTTTTGTATCACTTGTAATTCTTTAAATTGTTTTTACAAGATAATTAAAATCTCATCACTTTGGTGATCTGTTAACTGATGATATTGACTCCCCCATCTAGTTATGTTGACATGATCATTAGCTCTAATATTAATTTGATGTGGGATGCCTATTCACTCGTGCGAACTTATGTGAGATGCATACATACATATGTGAGATGCATACATACACAAAGTTTCATTCATAGATGAAGCTACAATTTTAGCAAAGATTAGGCACTTTTGATGGAAAATTATAGTTCAAATTTTATTCCTTTCTTGTCACCAAAATCTAGAATTTCACAAGGATTATGAAAACCGATAAAATCATGCAGTGATTAAGATTCAAACTGCGAAAATGAAAACTTGCATGTATTGAATTTGACCAAATGTCAATAACTCACACCAATTACCTGAACAAATTAGTAGAAAAAATAAGGAGAGTAATATTCAAGTAAGAGATTCAAGTCTTACTTACAGTAGAAAGAGATTCATTTGCTAAAAAGTAATCATCAATATTTGCAGAAAGCTTGAAGAATCTATATCCTATTGCATATATAAGAATCGAGTGAGAAACTAAAATTTTATTTTACTATTCAGTCTTCAATGATTTATTCACATGCCTTAAGTGTCCTATACCCTCAATTCTTAAAGATCTATTCAAATATTAGGAATCAGCTTTTTTTTTTTTTTCATGCTGATTATAATCATAGATAGCTGTATAAATGGCTTGGAACACATGAAAACTCTGTAGCTTAGAGACGATCAGGGGAATACAAGAAAAATCACAAGGTAGACAAAGGAAAACTGCTTCGTAGGACGGAAAGGCAGGAACTTTCAGCCATACGCTTCCCTTATCACGTGAAAAAACTCACCGTAGCTTGAGACCGAAGGCAAGGAAAACCCAAAAAAGTTGAAACTTGCTAGGCTTGGATGGGTGCAATTCATGTTTTGAGCCGAAACCAATATCCAAAGATGATATTGTTGGGTCAGATAAATTGGATCTGATTGGTTTAAGGCCTGTATTGAGGTCTATTGCTGATCATACATGATAAAGTCATAGTTGACAAACCCAGTTATCAAGAGCTTTATATAGTTCGAAAATAAGTACTCCTCTGTCTTAGCGTCTTTTAATGTAGCATTTCATGTTTTGTTTTGTTTTTTTTTTTTTTAATATTTTTTTACATTTCATGGTTTGTCAATCAACAAGGAGTCTCTTTATTATTATTTTTTAATTCTTTATTTTTTTTGTTTCCATGCCTTTTGAGGTTGCCGCAGTATTAGTTTTCTAGTCCTTAGAGTTGCACGAGATGCCGAGAAATAGTTGTAATGATATCTTCGGTGCCCTTTGTTTGTTTTGAACATTGTTGCAGAAACCTGTCAGACCCGTGGATGAGTATGGTGCGCTCATTTATGCTGGAAGATGGGGAATATATGGACTCACTCTTCCTGGTAGGGTCACCTTTGCACCTGGAAATGTCGGGTTTTCCACCTTTGGGGCACCAAGGCCTATGGAGGTAATGCTTTACACTTTCACATTTCGATGTAGAGTCTTTCATTTATGTAGTGGCTCATTATATCCATTGTTTATTCCTTGCAGACTCAGATAATCAGCGATGAAACATGGAAACTAATAGATGGCATTTGGAATAGAAGAATGGAAGAAATAAGGAAGGAAGATGTTGCAGAGGTCGAGGAAGACAAAGAGAATCCACAGCTACTGTTAGCCGATTATTTCCTTTAAGCGTTTATGTGATATACTAGAGGTATGCTCATTCTAGAACATCAATTATAATCGTGGTGCAATTTTTCTCTCTTATTTTGTTTTGCTATGTATGCATATGTTCAATTAACTATTCTTGTGGAGAGAGATTATATTGTTAGAATCACATACAGAGTTGGGATTAGTGGAGAAAGTAATCGTTCAGCTTGAAATTTATGATCTTATGGAGAGGCTGTGCCGAGCAATCCCTTCAAGTAGCTCTTCAACGCTCCTGACTTTCAGTTCTTTAGTACCCAAACTTATCATCTACTCCTAAGGAATGTTGATAATGTAGAACATGATTATTACGCTTGTGTTCAATATTAGAGATGAAGATACTAGATCTGAAAATTTTAAATTTGCTTTGGTTATTTGATTAGGATTTGATGATATTCTGGTAATGACAAGTCTGAGATGCCAGTATGGTTGAAGAATAATTTTTTGGGTATCCATGATGAAGGTCATCTTTGGAGAAGACATTTAAAGGGCTAAGGACATGGTACACATTAAGGGGTGTGTTCTGAATGTGCAAAAGAAGATTGGATAGAAAGCTCCAACTCAGTAAACTGTTAGTCGATATTTGGTATTATTACAATATTGGATGTATAAGATCATTCTAAAATTGGGGAAAACATGAGCTGAATTTGTTTTAGAGAGAATGCTCCTACGTTGTTCTAACAAATAAATAAATAAGTTATACGCATATTATTATATTTTAGATATTAATTTATGTTAAGAAGTATTGGCATATAACTTTTAATATTATAGTGAATTATTTTTTTAGGTAATTCTTAATCTTACATTGGTGCATAAAATGGATGAGAAATATTTTTGTATGTCAATTATTCATACTCATTATTAGCCTTGTCTAGTTAGGATTGTGAAGGATAAACAGAACATGATATATTTTACTGGATAGTGTTGTGGTCACTTTGAGAATGAAGCATATGAGATTAGAAGCATGGAGGTGTTGACCTATTTTTTGACCTGGCCCATGATTAGGTTGTTGACCTACACATGAATGTCAAAAAAAAAAAAATCCTTCAAATCCATACCAGGTGTCCTCTGCACGAACTTTGCACGTCGCTCTCCGCACGAATGCCACTCAAATCCCACGTATCCCTCAGTTCGGACATTGGGTCACGAGCCTTGCACATCGACAACAAGCTTTACACAATCTACGCACGTTTATGCCTCGTCGTTAAAATGTCGGAGAAACAAGCCCTCGATCTTATATCTTATTCAATAATTGTTCTATAATTAATTCGACATGAGTGAAAGATGCATTCTTAGGGTCTATTTGGAACAGTTTTATTATTATTTTGCTTTCCAAACTATAACCATAGCTTCTATTTATTAATTGTTTTTTCACTATTTTCAATTAATTTTTAAGATAGAAAATTATTTTTTACAGCAGCTTAAAAAAAAATCTCCAACAATAATTTTATAATCACATTTATAAAAAGTTACAACCGTCCCATAGTACAGCTTTATAAATTTTAATTTAGGGTTTAGCTGTCGCATTCTAATCTAGCATTTCTTAATAATGACTCATTATCCTACTGTTGCTAGGAATCACCATTTGCATATGCTTTATAACTGAATGTATGTTATAAATTGCATAAGATCATAACACTGGCTCACTTCAAGCTTTAAAATTTATTATTGAAAAAACTTAAAATAACCCTTGGAAACCAAGAAAAAATATAAGAAGTCACCACATGACGAGCGACTTCCACCACATAGCAGATTAAGATTTTGTGTGGGACAACTTTTTTATTATTTTTTAAAATAGTTTTATAGTACAAAATTTCTTGAATTATAAATTTTTGTATTAGAATGCTAATCTACAAAACAGTAAGGAAACTATCTCAAATAAAGTTATTAGAATGCTACTTTAGAAAATAGTAAGAAAACTGTCTCAAATAAAGTCTAAGTCGCACAATGGAGATGACTCAGGCCTTATTTGGGATGGGTTTCTTATTGTTTCTTAAAGTAATTTTTTAGTATAAAAATTTTAATTTATGTATTAAAAAATTATTTTAAGAATCAATAAGAAAGTCATTCCAAACGAATCTTTAGTCTCTTCAAAATTTAAAGTAGTTTTTCTTAAAATTTTGACAATCTTATAATGTTCTTTGAAAATAATCAAATGAATCAAATTTGAACCTTTTTTTTATAATTGTTTTTAAAAAAAAATTATCCCTTATGTTATTTTTTATTTTATCTAATTTAATTATTGTGTTTATTCATAATGAGAGTAAGACTAGACAACAAATACTAGTCTGATAGTGATTGCCACTGATAATATTTTGAATTGATAAACTTAAGATACAATTTCATGTATAATGGATCATGAGCATATTGATGGTGATATATAGATTTAACTTTTCTCACAGTAAATTGGTGAAAAAACTTACAAGAAGCCCATCTCTTTTTGATTGAATATGACACATGAAAAATAATCTTTGCCTGTTTTTAAAGGAGCTTTTAGAGATATATGACTCATAAAATGGTTGAGTGTAAGCGATATATCAGTTTGAAAAAGTTATATCCTTGCAATATGATCTGATCATGTAGTAGAGCAAATCAAAAGCAAAAAATGTTAATATTTCATCACTTAAATCAAACACTTGAACAATAATTAGAAGCTTTGAAACATTAATTAGATGATTAAGTGATTTTCAAATCTTACATGCATATGGTTGAAGTGAGTGTCTTGATGAGATAAATCTAACCTTGCTCAAGATAACTTAATTTTGTTATCATTAAGGTTTCAAATGCCAAACGAATAATCCAGTGTATTATCCTTTTAACTAGACAGAGAAATACTCACTGCTACAAGCTATCCCTTCGCTATCTCAAAGCTATGTTGGCATTTAGCTAATTATGCAAATGTGGTCCTATGATCTTTCCTTCTCTTGAAAAGAAAAATTAATGCAGCTCACCTTGATTTATTGGTTGGGAGGTTTGACTATCAACCAAGAGGTCTTGAATTTAAGTCTTGCGTATATGATGAGTGCATGAATTTGTCTTAATTGCCCTAAGTGTCCCCCCTCCGCGTGGCCACATCAATTATTCATATTAACTTTGATCAAGTTAATCAGGCCGCAACAAAGGCCACCATTTGTAGATTGGCTTGAAGTAGCTAAAACTTAGAACTTACCAGTTATAACGTCCCTCATAGTCTTAGGCTATTCAAAATTATATCTTATGCATAAAAAGCAGCTTAAGCCTAACTTGCCCACGCACATCCAACTATAATAGATTCAACAAATTTATTTCTAAATAATTGTGTAACTTGCTAACTCTATAGCACCAATCATGATCTCCTCTCATAAATTATAGCCATGAGGTTACCTTTTTCATTTAATAATATTATTGGAAAGAGCCTAAGGTTTTGTTTGGACAGCTTTATATCATTATTTTTTCTATATTTTCAAAAAAATTTTCTACTAAAAAATAGCTTTACAAAAATAATAACAAAGCTGTTCTAAACTAAGCTTAAAATTTTTATACTAAAACTCTGTTTTAAAAACAGCAAAAAAGTCGTCCTAAACGGCACCTAAATTGATTTCTCTATGAACTAATCATCTAAGAAATTTTTTAAGACAACTTCTCTCCCTATCTCATATCTCCACACATAATATTTATTTCTTTAATAAACATACCCCACAAATAATTTTAAATCCAACATTTAGTTAGAATTTAGTATTTAAAATTGAATAAGGCAAAAGTAGCCAAAAGATTAAATTACAATGAAATATCTCATCTATGTGAATTTGCTTTATTGGAACAATTAATAAGCGCATGTGGTTCATTGGAACACCCACGCAGTGTTCAGCCCAAATAAAGAATTGGAGGTAGATCATAGTTTTGGATCTCTGAGGTTGCCTGACTAAATATAGCTAAAACAGCATGTGATGATTGTTGGGTTGCGTGGCCATAACAAACTCTATTCAGATCAAGTTCTTAGAGATTCTCCTGACTAAAATCTCAAATAAATACGGAGAGATTATTCTTTGATATCGAACCGTTTCTTATTTAATTTTGTTTCTGTGAACAGTAAAAGCGCAGTTCACTGTACTTTTACTGTTCACAAATAAACCGGACAATTCTTCCCATCCACTGTCCGCACAAAATAATTTCTCACAAATATGAGTCCCACACCGTATATATAAATTGTACACGTTATAACTCTTAGACATGAACCATTTGGTTGGATGGAAAAAAAAGGCTTTATATTCTTGAGAAATATTCAAAGCTTTACTGAAAATGACTAGAAAATTATAGTGATAAAGTAACAAACTAAGTTACAAGTTAATTAATCGGACTAATTAGAATAATGAGTTTTAGTTAGATTATTTAAGAATCAACTCATGATTATACTCCTAAATCACTAAATCAATTAAAATGAAGTAATTAATTGGTAATTATTAGTAAATTATTCATAATGAAGTAAATTAAAATAACTTAGAGGAAGAAAATTAATTAATGATTATATGCATTTATTATAGTAATAAATTAGCTTAATTAATCAATAGGTTAATTACTGGTTTAGATAATACTTATGATAGCACAAAATAATTAAATAAAGAATGATTCACTATAGCAAAATCACCTATTACCAGCAGATTTGGACTTTTTCGACAGAAAAAATTTCACCAGTAAAACCCGTGTAGGAAAAAATTTTCTGGTGAAAAAAGCCGCCAGAATAATTTTCTGGCTGTTGTCTAGTGGAAAAAGGCCTCCCAAAAATTCAAAAAAAAGTAAAAAAAGCCCGTAGCAGTTACTCATCAGTCCTGACCGCGGCAGCAACTACCTGCCTGCCTGCTGCCCTAGCACTGCCTGCCTGCCCGCGTGATCGCTACCAGCGACCCAGCTGCCCTAGCGCTGCATGCCCTGCCTGGCTACCCTCCCGCGCTTCCCCCTGCCTGTGCTGCCCCATTGCCCACGACGTGATGCCCATGGGATTCGACTTGATCCTGGAAAAACTTCAAACACCAAACTACTTTACTGGGAAAGAAAATGCATTGTAGTAGTTACTCTTTTATATTTAAACTATAATTATATAAAAATTAAAATTAATAATTAATTAAAATAAGTTATTAAAATGAATAATTAATTAAAATAAATTATTAAAATAATAATTAATTAAAATAAACTATAAAAAGTACAAATTAATTAAAATACAATATTAAAATTAATAAATAATAATAATATTAAAATTTTAATCATTTTAGGTAAATAATTAATTTAAATTAGTTAATATTAATAGTTTATTTTTGATAGTTTTAATTCTTATTTTGAAATTACGAAATTATTAAAATTTGTTGAAAAATCAATCAAAAATATTTCATCGGTCGGGAATTCACTGAAAATTTATAGAAAAATCTGCCCAAAATAATTCTTTACAAATCCCCAAAAAATATTCGGTCGGAAAAATCTGTCGTTAATGGACGATCGCGCTCTCCTCTCTCTCTCTCTCTCTCTCTCTGGCTTTCTTCCACACCTTGGTTCACGCACACAAGCTCTAGCAGCCATACGCAAATCCCCTTCCCTCTCAAATTCTCTCAGCCAAACACAAATCGATCCCTCCTCTTCCCGTGAAAGCAAACCTCCAGCAGCTTCTATCTCGACCTCAATCGAGAGTTCCCAGCCAGCGACCTTTGCCCGAGCCCTGTCAGTCGTATTCCTTATCGACTCCATCCTCTTTCCTGTATCGCAGGACCCCCAACTCTACCTGTCGAGATCTCCGATTCATATAGCCCCAGCTCTGATCTCCAGCCTGCCTCCCTTCAGCTGCCAGTTCTGAAACTAGCTTACAATCCTAATCTCCTGTCTGACTCCACGGGCACATCTACTTCTTTCCTCAATTGCACTTTCACTCGACTGGATCAATCGATCCCATCCTCCACTCAACCCTAGTCTTCAATCGACTCTACACCTAACCTAGTCCCTCAAGTCGCAGACCACAACCCTGTAACCGGGGAAATTATTAGGTCCGGACACCTGACGGGAGAGATCCGTCCGGATCTCTCTCTATCTACAGTAAAAGAGCAGTCAAAGCGCAGGTACTGTAGCACCTGCGCTTTGACTGCGCTTTTACTGTAGATAGAGAGAAAACCGGACGGATCTCTCCGTCCGGTGTCCGGACCTAATAATTCGCCCTGTAACCGACCAGTTCAAAACCCGATCTCAACTCAGTCAAAAAAGTCCAATAGTAGGTAAAATTATTATTTTTTTCTATCAATCATGATTAAGTATTATTAAATTATGATTAATTATTATTATTTATAGTTAACTCTAATTAATCATAACTAATTATCATTAATTTAATTGGCTATAGTTAGTTATAGTTAATCACTATTAATTATAATTAATTATCATTAATTATAATTAATTATAACAAATAATAATTGATTACCATTAATTTTAATTTATCATTATTAATTTTAATTAATTGTAGTTAATTATTATCATTAATTACAGTTAATTATCATCAATAATTATTAGCTATCATTAATTATAACTAATTATAATTAATTATAAATAATTATGGTTGATTATTATTAACTATGATTAATTACTATAAATCATATTTAATTATCTTTAACTATAAAAAAAAAGAGAAAAGAGAAGAAGAAAAAGAAAAAAAAAGAAAAAAATCTCTCGCCTCGTTCTACGTGCCCTTGACCTCTACCTCGACACAACCGTTAACACAGACACTGCCTCTATCACTTTACAAAGGTATAAAGAGCCCAAACCCTATCCTTGGTACTTGCAGCGCGGTGAGCAACCACCTATACACGCTTTTCTTAGCGTGGTGGAAGGGAATTTATCGCGGTCATTATAGTGAGGCAAGTAAATCTTCTGTGCGCTTTCTATGGCATGGCAGGGCAAAAATTAAGTACCCATGTATGTATCTCAGTGCCTATGGGGAAGAAATTGTGCATTTTAAATATGTACCCCTGATGACCCATGCACACCTTTCTTGGTGTGGTGGTATTGAGGACTGGCCACGATGTCTTCCGACACCAACTATGCACGTCTTTCTTGACATGGCGGGAAGTTTAAGACTCCTCAAATTTTTTCTAAATGGTGGGGATGATGGGGTGCCGCCAAATTCAGACTGAAGATATACAAAATTTAAATGAACGATAGGGGACCTAATTCAAGCTAAGTGACAAAGAACAAGATTTGAACTGAATAGCATGGAACAAGACATTAATAACCAGACCCTAAAATTAAAAATACACAATAAAAATTTAAGAAGCAACTGAACGATAATTCAAATTATTTAAATATAAGTTAATAAAAAAGCAAGGGACTCGTGGATGGAGGTCTTCAAATATTAATAAATTGCAAATAACATCAGTTGATTGCGTGAAGCATGAACACTTCCTACCTACAATAGCAAAAGACTTATCATGCTAGTAGCATACGACTTTTAGATTGTAGTAGTGATACTTGCAAGCAATAATAGAAGACCTGCCATGCATACAGCTTGGACAAGGGTCACAGGCAATAAATCCAATGATGCCCTGCATTTAACACCATCTTACATGCAACTAATATTGCTATAAATAAGCACACTATGCCACTCCTAGATGATGATAATGGACATGATGCAAGTATAATAACTCTCCTACAAGCATATCTAAGGGGACTACAGCAGATGTACGAGTAGGACTTATGATGTAAGTATAGTAACTCATATGCAAGCAAGAATCATTAGCCCATTATGAGCAAGAACATCTATAAGTGACTGAAGGAGACTTATCATGCCACAGTAGTCCACCCACATGTGATGACTAGTAACACACAACCAATATGACAAAGCCCCTTGCAAGCATACACCGTGCATTATGCAGTGAGTGTGAACTCCTGCTGGCAATGATGGAAGGTTAGCTGTATGTGCAATAGTGATAGTCAGTAATAGGCAGTGAATGCAATAATACCATACATCCAATAGCCATTCAGTAACAAGCAAATGCATTTATCCCTCACAAGTAAAGATCAAATGACCAATATACAACATTCACATCAGTAGTACCTTATGAGCAGAAGGTATAGATGTGCATTGAGTGACAACTTGCCAGCTAACATTTATAAGAAAGCAATGACATTAAGCATGCAAAGTTCTAATGGTAGCAACTGGGATAAAAAAGGATAACTTGGTATAAAGAGGAGGCCCCTTGATCTGCTACCAGTAAGAGACCCTAATTATGACATTAAGTATGCAAAGTTGAATGATTCTATGAATGATTTTATAGAACCAAAGAATGAGTAGTTGAAAAAAAATCTCATTCTATCATCTTTTCAGAAATACTGAGGTTTCTGGTGAAATGTTGTATTATTGGAATAAAGGATAAATACCTGGAGATCAAACATTACAACCTAATGTCTTGTACTTGCACCATAAAAATTATAGCTGTAGATTGGAGAAAGCTGCTCTTGGTTGCCATGTCGAGGATATAGGAGAAGCTTCCACATTCCATATGTATATTAGATACTAGAATGTCATTGGGATACCAAAAACTATCTGATGTTTTATCTGGTTCATGCTTCGAGGAGAATACCTTGTGGCGAATTGAAGATGAGGAGAACCAATAAAGCATCAGTCGAGCCATTGATCTCATCAAATTATGACACCTCATCTATCACAAAAAGACCTTATGTAACTTGGATGTCATAGTCTAGTCTAAGCAAAGGTTAGATGATTTGTGGATCTGATCTCTAGAAGAACGAGAAGAAAAAGCTTGCATTAGAACAATGAAGTATCTCATGACTATCTGAATGCAACGCTATGATTCGCCTGTAAGTGTGGGTCTCCGAAAGGATTCTACTTGTGGGGAACAGAATGTGAAGGGTACGGCCACACTATCCCGTAGGACAAAATGATCGTAGACCTTCGCATTCTACACAAATAGACCAATGGGAGGGCAGATAGGATTATACATATGATTAGCCATGGAGGATAGAGGCTTTCGCCCACATACTTCGATGGATAACAGTATGCATAACCCAAAAGTCACGAGATTTCCCCCACTCGATACATTAGCTCGGGTGGGGTTTATTTGATGTGGGGATCGGTCTCCCACGGGCGCAAGCCCCCGTGGTTAATCACATCTTAGACCTTAGCCTAAGAAAACTCTCGATTAAGGATACTACATTATTCTCTCAAATGGATTTGGCACATAGGCAAACTTCTAAGATCTTCCTAATCAAGGGGAAAAGATAGGCTCAACTCGGTTACTTCAGCATGCACGGATCACATAAGCACTCGGCCGGCCAAACTGAAGGAAACTGGAGAAAAAGAAATCACTTCATATCGCATGCGTGAGAGAAAGATAGAAGCGGCGTCATCCATGTGACGCGGATAGGTAGGGTTTATAGCCCCAGAAGGAGGAGGAGCTTACCCACCGATGAGGCATACTACGAGACACCCAATGTAGTAGCCTTGGATCCTAAATCTAAGGTGGGCTCAGTGTTCCATACAACACTAAGGCCCGTGTCCTAACTAATGCATCCTGGACTTATATCCTGCCTGAAAAAGGAAAGCCAGCTAAACCACCTAATCGTATAAAATCCATGCTATCCGGTCTTTATGAAAGATGGATGGATGGTTGAGTTTTTGGAAGTTGAGGTCGACATCTAGAGAGATTTCCTAAGTGACCCCGAATTTATGTATGGTACTATGTTCCTAAGACTAATGCAATTAAATCTTAATTTTAATTAGTTACTAATGCAATGCGTGCTGATTAAATACCCAAATCAGAGATGTATGAAATTTTAAAAAGGCTTATAAAAATAAATTTTTAGAAAGACTAGGCTTCCCCAGGTTCAGAACCTCATCCTCATAGGTCGGATTATCTGAACTCTACCCTCGGGCGGGGAAGTGTCTAAACAAGGAAAGAAGATGCATTGATATGCATGCGACCCCGGACGACTCCGGCTATTCCCTAAATCGTTATCTTTCTATGTTATTTAATTCTTAAAATTTTAACTTTAATTATGAGTAGAAGAATTTTATCCCTAAAGAGCCTAGCGAATCAGGCACATACACATGCAAGAAAGAAAACCTATGAAAATCATGCCATTTCTACTGCGCAAACAAGTAAGTAAATCATCACATCCGAAATCACAAAAAAGAGTGTCCAAAGTCCATGGCAAGTGCCATACAATATACATCCCAGAGTACAGAAAAGTAGTGGTGGCCAGGCTCCACCGACAACAACCTGGATTCTAATCCTATAGAACGACGCAAGTTTTAAAACGAGGCATTTTTAGTCTTCATCTTCATCTTCTGGTCCTTCTGTGGATCGCCTGCTCTTAGTCTCCTCGTAGTACATCGTCAGTAGGATATCCAAATGAAAAGGAATTCCCTGTGAGGGGACTTTCCTTTCCCTTTGGATCCCTACTCTTTCATAAAATGCCCCATTTTACAAACTTTCACAACTCGATACAATGAATACATTACATCAGAATTATAAAAGAAAAATCTAGACTCTCCTGCAGGGTTATCCTAAACAATCAAAATCAATCATCCCACGCAGTTATATATGAAAAGAAAATACTCAAACCAGCCACACTTGGCCATGCTCTTATTTATTTGGGGGCTAAGTAGCTAAAGCACCTGTAGCAGTTATTTATGACTTATTTATTTTTAGCCCCCTTTTAACGCTGTGTGAGCATGGCCACCTGCAGAAAACATCGTCAGTATCAAAATCGTCCCTAACCTATGGGTAATCTATCGCCCATCACATCACAGAGACAATGCAGTAAATAAAGTGACCATCACAGAAATCAATACAGAAATCTAACATAGAAACTAGAACAACCAGCACACGTGTCACATGCAAATCGTCACATCACAGGAACAAAAGTAAAGAAAACACCGGCCTAATCTAAAACTAGGAGTCGTGTCCTACTAAACAAATCTAGGTGTGTGTAGGCTGTGTGGTTTGAGGTGTGTCCTATGTGGGATAATTTAGTTAAAGTTATTTGTAATTTGATTTGTTGAAGGTAAAGGGTATTTTTAGTTTAAGTGCAAGTATTAGCAAATTAAGATTGATTTTAGGGATTTTATTCTAGTATTCAATTGATTACTACCTTTGTTGCTCACCGAGGCCGTGAGGTTTATTTCACCCTCCTTGGGGCTAACTTAATAGCCTCGTAGGCCTGGGTTACCCAGTAGTAACCAATGTTGTTGAGTTAATTTAGTTTGTTGAAAAGAGAAAGTAGATTAGATGATTTATCATTAATTAGGGGTTTGTTGGTTGATTTTAAAGAATTAGATTAATGATGTAAGTAAAACTTAGGTGAATTATTAAGGTTCTAGAATTCAAGTTGTACTTAAGTTTTAATAAATCTCCTATGAGTTTGTTGATTAAGCAATGGTTCATTAATGTTCAAGCTTAGAGGTGTTTTAGGCCGAGTATGAGATTAACTACAAGAGGGTTTGATTAAGGTTTGAGTTTTAGAAAAGTTTTAGTTTTAGGTTTGTTCTCCAATTTTATAACTTTTAGGTTCAAATTGATTTTAGTGGATCTTATTTAGTTAGTATTTGATTAGGAGATGATTAATAGATTAATTAGCCTTAGTTCACCCTTATGTTCAAGTTTTCCCTCTTAGTGATTGTATGAGTTGATTATGATTTGATTAAGGGTTGGTTATTATTAGTGATTAATTAACCTCAGATATCACTACACTAATCCTATGGTAGAATGTCACTATGCTTTTCTATGTTTTATGATTTCTATCCTAAAAGGAGCATGCATCCTAAGTCTATGTTGTCTAAGACTCATCCTTAGGTTTTTGTCCTTAAGTTTCGCTAGTGTTGTGGGAGATGAAATGAAATTTACTTCTAACCCCTTGGACATTCGCATGTGTATAAAATGGGTTTATGGATCTAAAAGAAACAAAAAAGATCCTAATAATATTGAAGTTGCTACAAGGCCCTAAGGGTGGGGGGGCGTGCACACTGATGGCTCCTAAAGGCTGTCTAAGTTTTTAAGAAACTTACAGCCCCAGGGGCTATGACCCGGTGGTATCGCCCGTAGCACCCCCACCGGAATGAATGGGGGCGACTGATTTATTTATGAAGGCTCCTTCGTCACTGCGACCCCTGGGTCCATTGTCCCTTTGCTCTCCCAGATGCACCTCGCAAAACACAAACAAGTAAAGGAGAGGTGTATTAGAGCACATTAATATTAATTATCTAAATGACAAAAATATTATTAAAATATTAACGTACCTTGTTTTTATCGGGCTTGTATACCGGTCGAGCCACCTTGCACCTTTGAGCTTTCACACTTTGCAAACATTTGATTTTAAAGCACAAGTAGGCAAGTAGCAAAAGAGCGAGAAAGCAAACAAAAAGATGACGACGCCGAAAAGAAAATAATGGAAAGCCGATATAATAAAATAAATGTTAGCACCTTGAGGTTGGACATGCTTATTCAAAGCCAAGCATGCCTCTAAAACACCCTTTCCTTTAATTCAATGCAACATGAGTAAAAAGAAAGGAGAATTAGGTGCTATTTGTTATCCCCACGATTTGAACAAGCGTTTAGAACATATAACCCTATTGCCCACATCATCTATATATATATATATATATATATAAACTCAAAATGACGAAAAGGAAACAAGCTTTAAAACTGGAACCCAAAAAAAAGACTTTTCCACTTTTAATCCAAACATACTTCCACTCTACACTTCTTTTAACCCATTTTTGGAACCAAAAGCGAATAAGAGAAAGAACAATCATCCATAAAAGTCTATTTCACTTTGAGGGGACCTAAAGAAACCCTTCAACATCAAGCTTCCAAAGTGCAAAGCCATACATAAAACCCCCAATCCACAAAATAATGCCTAGAACCTTCCAAATAAAGCAACACATAAAACCTTCCAATATATAATCCACTACAATCTTTCGATGCAGAACGAATAATAAATTTCTTTGACGTGGGGTAAATCCATAAAAGTCTTCTAACAGGAAGGTTTTGTAAAGCCTTCTATTATAAAACATTCACAAATCGTATCGTAGTACTTCTCAATGCAAAAATAATTTACAAAGCTTTTCCAACAAATATAACTCATAAAACCCTCCAACATAAAACAAAGCCATAGAATCTTGACATATGGTGTATCATAAAGCTTTTCAACTTAAACATCTCATAAAACTTTCTAACCATAAAGCAATTCATGAAGCCTCTCAAAAACACCTCAAGAAAGAAGACTCTATAAAACATGAAGCACCAAGAATATTTTCTAACACCACCATTAACATGACTCTCCACATGAAACTCAAACAAATGAAAGGGAAACCAAGATTTTAAGAATAAAACAAGAGTATTTCATCATTCGCCATGATTCCTTGGAACTAAACATGCTTCCAGCTACAATGTATATCATTTTCCCACATAACCAAATCATTCCATATTAAACCCAAAGTATGCTCGAAAATTGGGACATAATGTACCATGAAAGTTTTCTGATAAAATTGCCAATACTACTTTTATATAAAGTCTAAACAAGTGGAGGAAAAAAAAAAAAAAAAGATTCAATAAAGCACAAAAAAAAAAACACCTCAAAATCTGTCAACCTCTATGGTTAAATATGCTTTCATAACACAACCTTGAACTGGAGCATGTGATTGCTTTCCAATAGATTTCCAACCTTCTCATTACATGCCATCAAGGGTCCAAAAGAGATCAATGATTCACAAATCACCTCCCAAAATTCATACAGTTTCGTGACATATAGCAACATCATGAAGTCCTCCAATCACAAAGCAAACTTTAAAACTTTCCAATACAAAATATTTTCCAACACAAAGAACCACTTTTAAAGCCCCTTTTTTTTTTGCACAAAACAGATTTTAGAATTCTTCTAATGAATTTTCACTTCTCATGCTATATACCACCAAAAGTCTCAAAGGAAGCTTACAGATGTATAATTTAGAGAACAAGAAGATCCACAACAATTCATACATTTGGCCACCCTTCCAATGCAACGAATTCTCATATTCACAACAATGACTTTACAAAGAGTTTATTAATAACAATGCATTCCAGTGACAATATGAAGATAACGAAACTTCAATCTCATGATACTATTTTCTCCAAATAGAAAGTGAGAGCCATATCTCCCTAATCACAAGTTCATCTGTTTCAAGGGCAAGAACAATAACTCATACCGAATAGAATCTCATGATACAACAAGAAACATTGCATCCAATGGCAATCCTAGATACTATTTTCTTCAAATAGAAAGCGATAGAAAACGTCACAAGAAACTAAGCGCCAACCCTTGACAGTGAGCATTACATTTATTACAATACGAGAGAACCATCATGTCGTCACAAAAGAAACAAAGTTATACCAAGGCATGGTTAAGATCTACCACAAACCCAAGCCCTCATGTTACGCATGGCATGAACTATAAATAAGAGAATGAACCAACTTCTTGACATAAATATCTACTCCTAATCTCGCATTCTCAAGCAACGCAAGGAAGGGAAGTGATGAAAATCTTCCTTTTTGCATCTAGATATGTTCCCAAAGCATTTTGTTAAGAAA
Organism: Dendrobium chrysotoxum; assembly: GCA_019925795.1. Lineage (NCBI taxonomy): Eukaryota > Viridiplantae > Streptophyta > Magnoliopsida > Asparagales > Orchidaceae > Dendrobium > Dendrobium chrysotoxum. The sequence continues at coordinate 26,573,548 of CM034306.1, read as the reverse complement.
GTAATTATCCAAACATCACAAATTCTTTTGATGGCATTTTATCAAACACTTGACATGCAATATTTATAAGATCACATGCAATAAGCTAGCATAGAATTTCAATTTGCACACCTATTGGATTGAAATCCTCTAAGTAATATTCATAAACAAAACTCTCATGATTCATATAATAATCATCTCAACAACGTGTATACACACATGGAGCAAATGAAAACTCAAAAAAAGTTTCATTCTCAAATTTTATAAAGAAGGAGAGGAAGGGGAATAAGAGGAAGAAAAAAGGAGAAGGGTAAGAAGAAGAAGGAGGAAGAAGAAGAAGAAGAACGAGATGAGCTCACCTTGCAGTCAGAGAAGGAAGGCCAGCAACTAGGGCAGGAAATCGGCGGGCTGTTCGTTGAGGGAGGAGAGGAGGAGGGGGTTCGGCTTCGGCTCGGGTCTGGTGCGAAACACAGAGAGACGGAGAAGAGAGGGGGAGGGGCGGAAGTCCAGGAGTTCCGCCTGGGACGTGCGAACGACCGAGAAGAAGAGGGGGGTCCGCCTCTTGGATCCGCTCGATCACGCGAGAGGGAGAGAGGGAGGTCAATGAGAGCCGATGCCCTCTCTAGAGTCTCCGCCTAGGATATGCGTCCGCTCACCCCGAAAGAGGAAGCCCGCCTCTTCTCGCCATTTTGCTTCGACTTCTGAAATCACCGCAAATAGCATTGCTCGCTGCTCGACGCCTGCTCGAATCGCAGAAATCTCCTGAGTAGCGAGATTCTGGCTGAAAGGGAGATCGCACTCGCCCAGAGCCATCGATGTAACTACCTGATTTAGGGAAGAAATTCAAATCGTATAGAAAGGCAAATGGCTTTAAATGGCGTTAAGTCGGGTCAATCGAGTCCGCCCCGGGCTTGACTCAACCCGGATCTATTTGGGCTTGGGCTTGGTCTGATTCCACACTAATTTAATTAAATAAAATTAAGTTTAAAATTAGTAGTAATTAAAGTCAAATCGGGCCTGACGGGATCGATATGCGCTAATCATAACTGATCGAGCATAGTCGAACCAAGTTCAGCTCGAGTCGAGTCGATTTAAAAAAAAAAATTGACGTCGATTCAACCCGAACTCAGCTCGTCGCAGCTTAATTGAGTCGATCAAACACAGTCGAGCCCATTTGGGCCCAAATCTAACCCAATTGAACGACAACTCGTACGCTCGAGGGTCTAAATGCAGAAAACGAGGTCAACAAACGGACCCCCAACAAGTGCGGCGAACGACAAGTGAACCGTACGTGTTGGCGTTGACCTCCTTATCCCTAGGAAGATGCAACCCTATAATCAACTAATGAAATTCGAGGAACATACAATCACACGATAATCACACACCAAGTGTCGCACCATGCCATGTTCACATGGTCATACAATGGTCACCCAAGTATGCAATCATGCAATCACATGATGATCATAAAATCAACCAACAATTACATAATTATACAATTTCCACTTATGCCATAATTAATAAACCACACAATATCGCATAATCAAACAATGTCTACATATCATGTAGCGATCGTGCCATGGTCAACCAATCATACGATGATCACTCAATAATACACAGATAGTAATGCCACAATCACTCGACCATGCAGGAATCATACATTCATGTAATAAACGCAACAATCACTCAATCATATAATAAATAATCCAACATGCAATGACTATTTCACAACCACACAACCATGCAATGCTTACACACACATTCAATCAATTACTTACTTAATAATGCAACGATCATGCAATCATGCAGGCATGGTGGGACATAAGGGAGGAAGAAATCCAACAATCACCTGACCTACTCGAAACAGTGAATGAAGGGGACTCAAAACTCACTAAACCAGTAAGTAGTGAGAAGGAGTCAAGGAAAGAATCTAAATTATCTGCCAAACAAAGTCAAAACAACCGAATATGAGATGGAGAAAGAGGTCTCGTGCTCACATAAGCAACTCAAAGCAATAACATAACACACTAAAAGAGACTCGGTGATCACCCACAACATAAGTCTGAAAGTGGGGGGAAAAGATGTTCAATGATCACCCGACCATAAGCCTGGCGGCGATACAAAAGGGGTAAAGAAAGCACCTCCACCCGGCCAAAGGCCACAAAATAGTGAGGTCCCCACCCGGCCATAGGTCTGTCGGTAGGATAAAGCGAAAACTCTGTAATCACCCGACCATAGGTCTGTCGGCGATATAAAGGGTAGAAGGAAAAGCACCTTCGCTCGGCCAAAGGCCACGAAACAGCGAAGTCCCTACCCGACCATAGGTCTGTCGGTAGGATAAAGCGAAAGACTCAACAATCACCCGACCATAGGTCTGACGGTGAAGAGGAAGAGAAACACCCTCACTCGGCCATAGGCCACGAAATAGTGAGGTCCCTACCCGGCCATAGGTCTGTCGGTAGGATAAAGTGGAAACTCAATAATCACCCGACCATAGGTCTGTCGATGATACAAAGAGTAGAGGGAAAAGCACCTTCACCCGGCCAAAGGCCACGAAACAGCGAAGTTCCTACCCGGCCATAGGTCTGTCGATAGGATAAAGCGAAAGACTCAACAACCCCCTAACAGAAAAAAGAAAACAGGGGGAATGAAGAGGTGGTGAAGTATGCCTCCCAGGGACTCTGTCGGGCAACCAACCAGAAAGCCCGATGTCCACCCGGCCATAGGTCTGTCGGTGAGACAAAACGGGGAGCTCAACATCTATCCGGCCATAGGTCTGACGATAGGATGAAGAGGAAAGGCTCAACCTTTGCTCGGCCATAGGCCTGACAGCAAAGTCTCTACCCGACCATAGGTCTGTCGGTAGAACAAAGGGAAACTCGACAATCACCCGGCCATAGGTCTGTCGGTGAAGCGAAGGAAAGAAAGCATCTCTACTCGGCCAAAGGCCCCGAAACAGTAGAGTTCCTACCCGACCATAGGCGCGTCGGTAGGATAAAGCGAAAGCTGAACAATCACCCGACCATAGGTCTGTCGGTGAAGAGGAGAGGAAACACCTCTGCTCGGCCATAGGCCACGGAACAGCAGAGTCCCTACCCGGCCATAGGTCTGTCGGTAGGATAAAGTAGAAAGCAGGACAACCACCCGACCATAGGTCTGTCGGTGATACGAAAGAAAGAAAGCACCTCTGCTCGGCCATAGGCCCCGAAACAGCAGAGTTCCTACCCGACCATAGGTCTGTCAGTAGGATAAAGCGGAAAGCCAATGATCACCTAAGCATACATCTGAGGTGATTAGAAGAGGAAGGCAAAAGTAGAGAAATGAACCTACTGCTCACAGGAATATATGAAGAATGTACCATATGGGTCTGTCCGTAGACGAGCGCCATCGCAAAGATAATATGCACATGTTTGTGCAAACTCGAAGAGGGGTCGTCACGTCTTTCAATAAAAGAAAGAACATGACAACTCAACATATAAGGATCTGGGGAAATAAACCTAACCAGAGGGAGTAGATGAAAGAAATCTCAAGTGGCAAACTATCTAGGAGATCCCAAGCTTACATTTAGTTACCACATGGTAGAGGACAAATCGTCGTAGCCACGAGTATCCAAACATAAGTGGGGTTCCTTAGGCAAAATCGAACCCTTAAATAATAAGAAGTATCTCACTGATGTGTATTTCTCTTAAAAAAGAAGAAATATACAGGCAGTAGAGCAGAAAAGTGGTCTTATACTAAGGGGAGGACAACTGAAGTGGCGAGGGGACACACTCACCATCATGAACAATAACTCTATCAAGGATCAACACTTACTAAAGAATCACAGTGGTAGCACCTATACTAACTGAGAGAACCCCGTGAGGGGTGCAAGCAACACCTACACATCCTAAGAATCGCTCCTGCAGTTAAGAGCAAGATTTTTAGGAGAAAATGCGCTGCTAAAAGAAGGGGTTGACTTTCTGCTAGAAAATCAAAATCCATTAAACAATGATGCTAACACATTGAGCAGGATGTACCACACCATTTGTAGGGAAAATAACATTCCCATAAGAAGGGAGACCATCCTATATGATGAATGTGGAATTATTTCCTAAGCAATCATAAAGGTGCATTAAAGGAGGGAAACGAAAGGAGAAAGAGCTGGAGGGACTTGGGCTCTTGGAGCGTAGAACCGGGTTCCTCCTGTGACAAGGGCAACCGATTCTACTCAACTAAGAGCTCCCCTCTCTTTTAACATCATATTTTACATATTTTCATACTATGTTCACAATTAAAGATTAAATATACTTCATACTGTCGAAAATAACACACGGCAGAGGGAATGTTTACCATATCCATGAGTTACCCCTAGTATGAAATATCCTCTAATAACTGGAACACAAAGAGAGGGAGATGTGGTTGGCTTTGATAACCCAGGCCATATTCGCCACATGAATATAACTGGGGAGAGAGAAATTATACACAGGGTCTTAAAGGAGTAGCGTATTAGCTTTGATAACCCAGTCCACATTCAACTCATGTGAATGATCTGGGGAGCATAGCTATCACAGTAAGATTTGTAGGAGAGGAGAATTTCCATCGTGATGGTGGGTCAACATCATCATATCTGACAAACACATGCTATACATGGACCCAGTACCGTATCTCATGAGAGATCTGGATTATTAGTTTTGGTAACCCAGACCACACTTGCGAATAGCAAGTGAAACTGGGAAAAAGTAACCCTTGGAAGGGCCAAAATGAGGCCTCACACCATAAGATCGAGGGCATCGGTGGGCGTGAACGCAAGCACAAACATCCCTACAGCGTATTTATGTACAACTTTTAACGATACCCTCGTACTTTGCATGACGAACATCACGTGGTAGAGGACAAATCGTCGTGGCCACGGACTGCCGAAAAGTAGAGGAGATCCTTTCAAGCTATATCTATACAGAGGGATATTTACGGGTGGCGGAGGGGTGCCCCCCTGCGATGTGCACATTCAAGTGTAGTACTTTCTCAAGTACTGACCATTGATGACAGGCATGGGGTGAACGCCATTCGCATCAACTAACAGGTAAGAGCCACCTTCATATACTTGCTCTACGGCGAAGGGCCCTTCCCAAATGGGCTCAAACTTACCACCTCGACGACGATGCGAGATGATAGGCCTACGCAAGACAAGAACTAAATCACCGACCCGGAAAGCACGAGGTCGAACGAGGCGATCATGTGCCTGGGCCATACGGGCTTGATATAACTTAAGGTTCTGATGAGCTTGTAGACGGAGCTCTTCTAAACCGTCAAGTTCTTCCAACCGTAGTCGGGCATTATCCTCGTGAGAGAGATTATGGTTGACTGCTACGCGCAGTGAAGGGAGCTCAACCTCGAGTGGGAGGACAGCTTCAACCCCAAAAGCCAAAGCATATGGGGTGGATTGAGTAGGAGTGCGGTACGTAGTCCTATAGGCCCACAATGCTTCAGGCAATTTGTCGTGCCACTCTCTTTTATTTGCCGCAAGTATTTTTCTTATCAACTGGACCAAAGTTTTATTGAATGCTTCAGCTAAACCATTGGCCCTAGGATAATAAATTGAAGAATAACGCCAGTTGATGTTATGGCGGCGGGCAAATCTAGCAATTTTGGTGCTTCTAAATGACGGGCCGTTATCCGAGATTATACGGCGCGGAACACCAAAACGGTAGACAACATGATCGCGGAAGAAGCGCATCACATCCTCTGATTTAACTTCCTTAAGCGGGATGGCTTCTGCCCACTTAGAGAAGTAATCAGTGGCAGCTAGAATAAATCTATGACCCCTAGAGGAAGGAGGGTCAATAGGACCCACTACATCCGTACCCCAGCTCTCAAAAGGCCAAGAAGACACAGTGGGGTGCAACGGATTAGGGGGTTGGTGAATAACAGTGCTATGGATCTGGCACTGATGGCACCTCTTAGCGTGCCCCATACAATCACGAATCATAGTTGGCCAGTAATAACCGAGGCGTTTAATTCTGACCTTCATCTTAGGTCCGGACTGATGGGCACCACAAAGTCCCTCGTGTATCTCGCCCATGACCTTACGAGCTTCCTCATTGTTGAGGCAACGTAACCACATTTGGTCAAATGAGCGTCGATACAACGTTTCATTAACGTAGGAGAATGATAAAGCTCTCTTTCTAATTTGGGTGGCAAGAGAACGATCATCCGGGAGTCTACCATGCTTCAAATATTCCACGAAAGGGATTCTCCAATCTAACTCTTCCTCAACAGCAAATACTGTAAGGGTCTGATTAGGAGAAGGGGATAAGTCTGCCGGGCATAAGGCCTGACGATACTGGACAGTGATAGACACCGGCTTTCCAGTTGGGTCAGCCAACTCCTTAGCAAGTTTAGCTAGTGCGTCCGCCCTACCATTCTCAGATCGAGGGACTCTAACTAAAGTTACCTCAGGGATCAAGCATAGAAGTTCCATTGCCCTATTGTGATAAGGCAAGAGCTCGGGTTTGAGAACTTTGAAGATTCCAGCCACTTGATTAATAATTAGTTGGGAATCACCGAAGATCTTTACCCGCACAATATTCATCTGAATGGCCAACTCCAGTCCCAAAATCAAAGCTTCGTACTCAGCTTCATTGTTAGTACGAGGTTCTGAAAGACTGTAAGAGAAACGAAGGGTGTGACCTTCAGGAGACACAAAGACTAACCCCAAACCTACCCTAACCACGGGAGTCTCATAAGGACGTAGTGATTTGATAGAAGATGCTCCATCAAAATAAAACTCCCAAGTGGGGGACTCCTGTTCTTCCACACTCATGACTAGTTCATCAGGTAAATCATCATTAAGTGGAGAATCTGCAGGAATCGGGTGGGCAGCCAGAAAGTCAGCTAGAGCCTGTCCTTTGACGGCCCGCTGAGGGACGAAGGTAATGTCAAACTGCAGTAAGATCATAGACCAACGTGCGAGACGACCTGACAAAATCGGACGGGTCATCAAATACTGCAAAGGGTTGACTCTAGAAATTAGACTAATCTTGTGTGAGAGCATGTAGTGTCTAAGCTTCTGCACAGCAAAAATCAAAGCCAAACATTGCTTTTCCATTGCCGGATATTTTAGCTCTGCAGGAATCAAACGCCTGCTAAGGTAGTATAAGGCGTTTTCTTTACCTTCTTCATTTTCTTGAGCTAAGAGTGCACCAAGTGACTCATCCAAGGCCGTAGTGTAAAGAATCAACGGTCTACCAGGGATGGGTGCAGCTAACACAGGGGGACTTGTCAAGTAGCGCTTTATGCTCTCAAAGGCCTCCTGACACTTCCTATCCCAATGAAAGCGGGCATCCTTCTTTGCTAGAGCAGCAAACGGATGACATCTACCGGCAAGATTGGAGATAAATCTCCGCAAGAAAGCAAGCTTACCCTGAAAGGACCTCAACTGGGTAAGACTCTTGGGGGGTTTCAAATCTACTATGGCCTTGATCATGGAGGGATCAATCTCAATGCCACGATAGCGAACAATGAAACCGAGAAACTTCCCCGCCGTAACACCAAATGCACATTTTAGGGGATTCATCTTCAAGCTATGCTTGCGTAGGCGCTCAAAAACGATTCGTAGATCTCGAAGGTGATCACTACGGACCTTGCTTTTGACTACTAAATCATCCACATAACATTCTACTTGCTCGTGAATCAGCTCATCAAAAATGACGGTCATAGCACGCTGATAGGTGGCCCCGGCATTCTTGAGGCCAAAGGGCATCACCTTGTAGCAGAACACACCGATAGGGGTGCGAAAAGCAGTGAATCTCTCATCTTCAGGGGCCATCTTTATCTGATTGTAACCAGATGAACCATCCATGAAGGAGAAAATGCTATGGGATGAAGCAATGTCAACCATCAACTCGGGAATGGGGAGAGGAAAATCATCCTTAGGACATGCCTTATTCAAATCACGGAAGTCTATACAGACACGGATTTGACCACTCTTCTTCCGGACTGGAACAACATTGGCAAGCCAAGTGGGATACTTCTCTTCCCGAATAAAATCAGCTTCTATAAGCTTCTTAGTCTCAGCGATCACCTGTTGCTCAATCTCTAACCTCATCCTACGAGGTGACTGTTTAACAGGGACTGCATCAGACTTAATGGCCAACTTATGGACTGCTACTTCTGGATCTAAACCAGGCATCTCAGTATAGTTCCAGGCAAAGCAATCCCTAAACTCGGATATGAGTTCAATATACTCTTGGGCCTCTGAATCGGATAACAAAGCACTATGAAAGATGGGTCGAGGGTCCGATTCAGTACCCAAATTGATCTCCTTTAGTTCGTCCATGGCAGAAGTAACGCCATCTTCAAACTCTCGTGGAGCATCAAGGATCCTGTCCTCCGTTTCGTCCGGGTCTTCATCATCAGAGATGGAAACAACCGGGTAAGAGTGGGAGATGACACGGACGTTGGTAGAGGGGAACTGATCCTTCTCAAAATAGCCTAGACCCTGCTGAGTTTGAGGGAGATCAGTTCGCCAAATACGGGCTTGCTGTAGAGCTTGCCCCTTAGACCAGGTTGAAGGGACAAGACCCCGTTCAGCATAACTATCCACGAAAGGGGAAAAGTATCGGGGGACCAGCAAGACTTCACCGCTCGTAGTGGACTCTACAGGACCCTGTATGTCAGTGGTCTGTGGGGTACCTACACTATGGAACAGTGACGCATGCCAACCAGGCTGTGGTGGCACATAAAGAGTGTGCAACTCTTGTACAGAACGACCATCAGAGTGTAGTGCACCACGAGCACTAGTGGAAGGTGTCAAGGAGGGCTGAAGAGGAGATTCCTCGACTCTCATCCCATACATCTGACGAGAAAGGGATTGCCGGGCAGTAGTCTGACGTCCAACATCTACATCGTCGTCTGAGCTACTATCAACGACTAAACCGCCTTTAGGTATCAGATACCTACGGAACGTAGGGTATGCGCTATAATCAGCAACACTAAAGGCAGGCGAGGGAGCTGAATGACGAGGCGCTTCGACCATCTCATCATCAGAATCGGACTCAACAGTCAAAGAGGAAGTATAAAGGTGTGAGGGAGGGGGAACTCGAGTGTCAAAGTTCCTCGGGGGGCGAGCTGACTCTCTACCTCGACCCCTACCCTGCCATCCCCTACCTCTACTAGGGGGAACGTCGTGCCCGACTGCAAACTGAAAGGAAGATCCAGCAGGATTTGCAGTGGAAAGATTTGCCTCAATACAAACCTGTGAAGGACCCTGTACTAGTGGCCGTATAGGACCCTGTGCAAGTGATTGCAGAGAACCCTGTACAACACTGGCAGGTATCACTGGTGACTGGGCAACGGGAGGTCTATGGGCCTTGCGAGGCATGTAATGCTCGGCGTCATCATAAATCGAGACCTCATGCACGGAAAAAGGTTGAGTATCTCCAGGAATGGAGAACTCTACATCATTCCTCATATACTTCATGCACTGGTGTAACGTAGAGGGCACCATTCCATGTTCATGAATCTAAGGCCTTCCTAAGAGAGCCTTGTATGAGGTATCCGCTTTAATAACATGAAACTTAGCCTCAGTTAGAAGATCTCCAAATTTTAGAGGCAGGGTAATGGCCCCTAGAGCACGTTGTCCCTGATCATTGAAACCTTTTAACATAATCTTGTCTGAGGTTAGTTTCAAATGACCAAGGGAAAGGCTCTTTAGAGTCTCATAGTTAAGGATGTTGACTGAAGCACCTTGGTCAATGAGGACCCTATTCAACTCATAACCATTTACTTCAGCAGTGACATACAAGGGACGGTTGTGCTCAGAAGTCCCTAAGAGCAGATCCTGATCTGAAAATGTAATGCATGGCATCTCTCTCAAATAGCATGCATCCTTAACAGACTCAGTGGCAAAGAAGGCTTGATAAGATTCTGGCTCAAGTAAAGCTTTCACCAAGGTCTCTCTCAAGTCAGAAGACATCATAAGTGCATCGTAAACACTAAGAAGAGATGGAATTTTTCTCAAATGTGCCAACACATTGTAATCAACATCCAACTGAGGGCCTTTTCCCTTCTCTTTCGCCGGTGCTTGAGGAGGAGGGATAGGATCATCCTGTTGGGTAATGATGTTTCTATCTTTTTCTTTACTATTTTTAGCCATTTTTGGTGGAAGGACTTTCCCTGAACGCAACTGGATCTCCTGCACTGAGTCAAGCTCAACCGGAGACTCATTTGGTTCAGAGACCATGGCTTGTGTTGGTTCTACAAAAAGAGATTGGAGTGTGTTCTCGGACTCATCTCCAGAATCCATGTAACAACCTCCTTCAGGAATGGTGAACACAGGTTCTTCGCACTCAAATTCTTCTCCATATGAAGGATCATTATCATCACCAGAAATAACTAAAGCACGAAAAGAACGAGTGCCAGAAAAAGTAGAACTAGAAGGAAAAGACCAGAAGTAGCCAGAATCATCCTCTTCCATTAATTCATCATCAATAGAAGGGAGAACGAAATCCTTCAGCGTAAGTGCTGGAAGAGACCCCGTCTTCCCCTCAGAGGTTACAATAAATTTTTCTCTTTCATACATCTTTCTAGTACAAGAAGTAGGAGAAATGTGCTCAGTAGGCACTACAACAGAAGGAGAAGAGAAAGAAACTGGCGGAGTAACTGGGCTGGCAACTGTCGACTTGGCCTGTGGAGACCTCCTCTCAACTGCCTCTGAACTTTGAACTGCTCGTCTGATCATATCTCTTGTCTTGCGAGAGAGTGCAAGCTGCCACTCCTCCCCAGAACTAAGGGGTACTCTACTACCACTGCTCTGCCCACCACACTGACTGTCACACTGCCTGGTGTCTGTAACCATCTGAACTATCTGAGCAATCTTGCCTTGAGGCTGTACTAAATCACTGTCTTGCAAGTGAATCTCTCCACTAGCCATAAGACCTTCTACTCTGTCTTTGAACACATAGCAATCCTCAAGGACATGCCCAACATGTCGGTGGAAGGGACAATACAACGGGTGCTCTGTCTGACCCTCTTCTCCTGGCTTCTTATTGAATGGAAATGTTATGATATTTTTCTTAACAAGGAATTTAAAGATTTTTCGTACACTCTCCCTCTTAAAGGGGTATTCCTTGTTAAGCTTCTCCTGTAGGTACTGCTGACTTTCTGGAGTCCTGTGGGGAGGTCTAAACTGCTGAGTTTGAGGTCGTGGCTGAAACTGTACAGGAGGCTGTGCCGGTGGTGGCACCTGTGGTCTAGGTTGAAACTGTGGTCGTGGAGGAGGTGCTGGTGGACGATGCGGCACTGAACTGACCATGGGCCTCTTGCCCCTATCCTGAGACTCGTAGGTACTATGCACTTCCACCTTCCTAGGAGGTGGTGCCCCTGAAAACTCCTGACGCTGAGGTCTACGCGGGGGTTGACTCTCAACCTTAGGAGGGACTGCAGCGGGTATGCTGTCCTGCAAACTAGTGACCTTGGTTAACAACTTCTGAAAGGTTCGAATGCTAAAACCCTTCAGGTAGGGAGCGATAGGACCATCTATGTTCTTCAATAGAATCTCAACTGCATGTTGCTCCTGCAACTGAGGCTCACACTGGAGACTAAGGTTCCTCCACCTAACAATGTAGTTAGGTAGAGTCTCATGGGGACGCTGTCTGGCCACTACCAGCTCACCAACCGTCACTCTATGCTCAGTACTGATAAACCTCTGAATGAACAACTGCTCCAACTCAGCAAATGTATGCACTGAATCATTGGGGAGATCGGCATACCACTCAAATGCCACTCCCACCAAACTACTAACAAACAATCTCAGCATCAATGCATCGTTCCCTCCAATGTTGCAACATATGGCCCGGTACTGAGCCACATGCTGTCTTGGGTTCCCTAACCCATCAAACACCCGAAAACGAGGAGGGACAAAACCTGCGGGGTATGGCTCCCGCTCATACTCTATAGGGTACGGACGACCTCTACTGACTAAATCCCCAGACTTCTTAGAAGAGATAGCTTGCTCAACTTTCTGTGCAATCATGTCCTGGATCTGTCCTGGTGACAACTGAACTGACTGACTCTGAACTGGCACACTGGACTGTACTGCTGGGGGTGGTACCGGGACTGTCCTCTGAACCCTGTCCACTCTCACAGGCTCTGGTGCTACTGCCTGTGGTACTGCTGGCTCATCCCTGGATGTAGTAGGAGTACCTACATCCATGACTTGGGGTGCAGCCCCCAATGCTGTCAACTGGGCGGTCATCGCCGCCATAACTCTGGCCATCTCCGCCATCTGGGTCTGTAGCTGCAAAACTGTGGCATCCGTATCTACTGACCGGGGAGGTCCACCTAGTGCTGAGGTGGAAGGTACATCTGCCTCCCCCTGCTCTTCTACTCCATCATACTGCTCTATATGCTCATCTGAAACACCCCGTCTCGTGACAACACAAACTCTGTGGACGGGGATGTCCTCTTCTGACTCTTCTCCGAGTAAGTCCTCACCGGAGAAGGCCTGACAAAGGGCATCGATGTATGGATCCATAGGAGCAGTGATCCTATGGGGGCTAAGAACAGAAACTAGCTCCGCTCGAGCTGGGGTACTACTCAAAGAAACATCCTCCTGAACATCTGTCACCTCCTCACAAGCCACTGGAACTGCTGCTGATCCTGAAGGAAATGTATCAACACGCTGAATGGTCCCAACCGTCTGCTCTGTCTCGACAGGTGGGTCCACCTGCCGACGCCTCCAAACCCACCTACTGCTACGGGACCCAGTGAGGACATCCAACTGTGAGGGTGGAACAACAACTACTGAACCAAGCTGAGGCTGAACAACATCTTGCTCCGGGTGACGTCCATGACGACGTGGGCGTCGTCCGACTGTAGGGGTGTCAGTCCGGGGTCTAACTGTGGCGACTGCTCTAGTCTGCTGTTGACGTGGCGGCTGTCCTCTCCGCCACTGATAACTCTGTCTAACTGACTGCCTCTGTAACTGAGCATGCACCTGAGAGATCTGGTGGAGTAACCTCTCCTCACTAATATGACCCCTACCACGTGCTGAACGGACAATGCTTCGGATCCTCCGAGTGAGGGCCCTAGCAACACTGTCCTTGGGGACTCTAGCACGTGGGAGGGTAGTAGTAACAGGAGGGGCCGCCGCAATACGGACGACGTCCTCCTCATCACCACTATGTACTAATGGAGAGAAGCGTCCTCCCTGGACTGCGTCGATCTCAGGAGCAACTACTACATCGTGGACTGGGGGAACTACGGGTCGACGTGGCTCCCGCTGTAAGGGGACCACTCGCTGCTGGGCTGGCTCCTGCTGAGCCACAGAAACTGCCATCTGCTGGGCTGCTGCATCCTGTGCTGCCAAACGCAACCTCCTGTTCCTATTCCTTCGGGCCCTTCTCCCAAGGCCAGAAGCGGAGGACGACGCTATGTCGGAACCGACTGACTGGACAACTGGAGGGACAGGAACTGCAGGGAGAGTCGTCGGGGTCTGCTGGGCAGTCTCAGGGTAAGAAAGCCTAGCGAAAACTGAAACCCGACGGGTAGGAGGTGGAGGGAGCTCGGCCTGAGCACCCCTCTTCCTCGAGGAGGAAGGAGGAGGGGAGGCCCGAGCACGAGTAGCCTCTACCGGGGCAGCAGGTAAGGGAAGTACTGGCTGCCGGCGCTGAGGGGCCGGAGCTGTCTGAACAACGGGTGCTGTAGGCGCTGGCCGCCTAACAACTGGACAAACGGGCTGAACAGGAAGTGGCCTAGGCACTGGCTGCCTAGCCACGGGGCGCACTGGCTGCGCACGAACAACAGCGGGACGAACAGGTGCCCGGGCTGGGTACCGAGCAACTGGACGTCCAAAAGGACGCATGGCTGCACGCCCTCTCCTCTGTGGGGGAAAGAAGGCTGCAGCCTCAGAAGGGGTCGGCCCGCCAAGAGTGACGTACGCCGAGTCAGTGAAGGATCCAAAAGTGATCCCTCCTGCAGGTAGGCTCGAGAGCAGGGACTCAGGAAGTGTCACCCGCGAGTCAGAGCCGAAACAAAAGGTAACAGAAGGACCGGGAAACGCCATCGTACTGTCTGCTGACACAAACTGAAACAATTAGCATCGGACAATTCGACAAGAAAGAAAGAGAGGAAGAAAGGGTGGAACAGCCAAACAGGCCAGAAAGGAAGGAACCTAACTAAGGAGTACCAAATCCGGAGTACACACCAGAGAGAATAATACATAATCCAAAGATGGAGAGAGAGACCTGTCCCACCGTGGTCGCCAGAAATCTGTGGGTCTCCGAAAGGATTCTACTTGTGGGGAACAGAATGTGAAGGGTACGGCCACACTATCCCGTAGGACAAAATGATCGTAGACCTTCGCATTCTACACAAATAGACCAATGGGAGGGCAGATAGGATTATACATATGATTAGCCATGGAGGATAGAGGCTTTCGCCCACATACTTCGATGGATAACAGTATGCATAACCCAAAAGTCACGAGATTTCCCCCACTCGATACATTAGCTCGGGTGGGGTTTATTTGATGTGGGGATCGGTCTCCCACGGGCGCAAGCCCCCGTGGTTAATCACATCTTAGACCTTAGCCTAAGAAAACTCTCGATTAAGGATACTACATTATTCTCTCAAATGGATTTGGCACATAGGCAAACTTCTAAGATCTTCCTAATCAAGGGGAAAAGATAGGCTCAACTCGGTTACTTCAGCATGCACGGATCACATAAGCACTCGGCCGGCCAAACTGAAGGAAACTGGAGAAAAAGAAATCACTTCATATCGCATGCGTGAGAGAAAGATAGAAGCGGCGTCATCCATATGACGCGGATAGGTAGGGTTTATAGCCCCAGAAGGAGGAGGAGCTTACCCACCGATGAGGCATACTACGAGACACCCAATGTAGTAGCCTTGGATCCTAAATCTAAGGTGGGCTCAGTGTTCCATACAACACTAAGGCCCGTGTCCTAACTAATGCATCCTGGACTTATATCCTGCCTGAAAAAGGAAAGCCAGCTAAACCACCTAATCGTATAAAATCCATGCTATCCGGTCTTTATGAAAGATGGATGGATGGTTGAGTTTTTGGAAGTTGAGGTCGACATCTAGAGAGATTTCCTAAGTGACCCCGAATTTATGTATGGTACTATGTTCCTAAGACTAATGCAATTAAATCTTAATTTTAATTAGTTACTAATGCAATGCGTGCTGATTAAATACCCAAATCAGAGATGTATGAAATTTTAAAAAGGCTTATAAAAATAAATTTTTAGAAAGACTAGGCTTCCCCAGGTTCAGAACCTCATCCTCATAGGTCGGATTATCTGAACTCTACCCTCGGGCGGGGAAGTGTCTAAACAAGGAAAGAAGATGCATTGATATGCATGCGACCCCGGACGACTCCGGCTATTCCCTAAATCGTTATCTTTCTATGTTATTTAATTCTTAAAATTTTAACTTTAATTATGAGTAGAAGAATTTTATCCCTAAAGAGCCTAGCGAATCAGGCACATACACATGCAAGAAAGAAAACCTATGAAAATCATGCCATTTCTACTGCGCAAACAAGTAAGTAAATCATCACATCCGAAATCACAAAAAAGAGTGTCCAAAGTCCATGGCAAGTGCCATACAATATACATCCCAGAGTACAGAAAAGTAGTGGTGGCCAGGCTCCACCGACAACAACCTGGATTCTAATCCTATAGAACGACGCAAGTTTTAAAACGAGGCATTTTTAGTCTTCATCTTCATCTTCTGGTCCTTCTGTGGATCGCCTGCTCTTAGTCTCCTCGTAGTACATCGTCAGTAGGATATCCAAATGAAAAGGAATTCCCTGTGAGGGGACTTTCCTTTCCCTTTGGATCCCTACTCTTTCATAAAATGCCCCATTTTACAAACTTTCACAACTCGATACAATGAATACATTACATCAGAATTATAAAAGAAAAATCTAGACTCTCCTGCAGGGTTATCCTAAACAATCAAAATCAATCATCCCACGCAGTTATATATGAAAAGAAAATACTCAAACCAGCCACACTTGGCCATGCTCTTATTTATTTGGGGGCTAAGTAGCTAAAGCACCTGTAGCAGTTATTTATGACTTATTTATTTTTAGCCCCCTTTTAACGCTGTGTGAGCATGGCCACCTGCAGAAAACATCGTCAGTATCAAAATCGTCCCTAACCTATGGGTAATCTATCGCCCATCACATCACAGAGACAATGCAGTAAATAAAGTGACCATCACAGAAATCAATACAGAAATCTAACATAGAAACTAGAACAACCAGCACACGTGTCACATGCAAATCGTCACATCACAGGAACAAAAGTAAAGAAAACACCGGCCTAATCTAAAACTAGGAGTCGTGTCCTACTAAACAAATCTAGGTGTGTGTAGGCTGTGTGGTTTGAGGTGTGTCCTATGTGGGATAATTTAGTTAAAGTTATTTGTAATTTGATTTGTTGAAGGTAAAGGGTATTTTTAGTTTAAGTGCAAGTATTAGCAAATTAAGATTGATTTTAGGGATTTTATTCTAGTATTCAATTGATTACTACCTTTGTTGCTCACCGAGGCCGTGAGGTTTATTTCACCCTCCTTGGGGCTAACTTAATAGCCTCGTAGGCCTGGGTTACCCAGTAGTAACCAATGTTGTTGAGTTAATTTAGTTTGTTGAAAAGAGAAAGTAGATTAGATGATTTATCATTAATTAGGGGTTTGTTGGTTGATTTTAAAGAATTAGATTAATGATGTAAGTAAAACTTAGGTGAATTATTAAGGTTCTAGAATTCAAGTTGTACTTAAGTTTTAATAAATCTCCTATGAGTTTGTTGATTAAGCAATGGTTCATTAATGTTCAAGCTTAGAGGTGTTTTAGGCCGAGTATGAGATTAACTACAAGAGGGTTTGATTAAGGTTTGAGTTTTAGAAAAGTTTTAGTTTTAGGTTTGTTCTCCAATTTTATAACTTTTAGGTTCAAATTGATTTTAGTGGATCTTATTTAGTTAGTATTTGATTAGGAGATGATTAATAGATTAATTAGCCTTAGTTCACCCTTATGTTCAAGTTTTCCCTCTTAGTGATTGTATGAGTTGATTATGATTTGATTAAGGGTTGGTTATTATTAGTGATTAATTAACCTCAGATATCACTACACTAATCCTATGGTAGAATGTCACTATGCTTTTCTATGTTTTATGATTTCTATCCTAAAAGGAGCATGCATCCTAAGTCTATGTTGTCTAAGACTCATCCTTAGGTTTTTGTCCTTAAGTTTCGCTAGTGTTGTGGGAGATGAAATGAAATTTACTTCTAACCCCTTGGACATTCGCATGTGTATAAAATGGGTTTATGGATCTAAAAGAAACAAAAAAGATCCTAATAATATTGAAGTTGCTACAAGGCCCTAAGGGTGGGGGGGCGTGCACACTGATGGCTCCTAAAGGCTGTCTAAGTTTTTAAGAAACTTACAGCCCCAGGGGCTATGACCCGGTGGTATCGCCCGTAGCACCCCCACCGGAATGAATGGGGGCGACTGATTTATTTATGAAGGCTCCTTCGTCACTGCGACCCCTGGGTCCATTGTCCCTTTGCTCTCCCAGATGCACCTCGCAAAACACAAACAAGTAAAGGAGAGGTGTATTAGAGCACATTAATATTAATTATCTAAATGACAAAAATATTATTAAAATATTAACGTACCTTGTTTTTATCGGGCTTGTATACCGGTCGAGCCACCTTGCACCTTTGAGCTTTCACACTTTGCAAACATTTGATTTTAAAGCACAAGTAGGCAAGTAGCAAAAGAGCGAGAAAGCAAACAAAAAGATGACGACGCCGAAAAGAAAAGAATGGAAAGCCGATATAATAAAATAAATGTTAGCACCTTGAGGTTGGACATGCTTATTCAAAGCCAAGCATGCCTCTAAAACACCCTTTCCTTTAATTCAATGCAACATGAGTAAAAAGAAAGGAGAATTAGGTGCTATTTGTTATCCCCACGATTTGAACAAGCGTTTAGAACATATAACCCTATTGCCCACATCATCTATATATATATATATATATATATATATAAACTCAAAATGACGAAAAGGAAACAAGCTTTAAAACTGGAACCCAAAAAAAAGACTTTTCCACTTTTAATCCAAACATACTTCCACTCTACACTTCTTTTAACCCATTTTTGGAACCAAAAGCGAATAAGAGAAAGAACAATCATCCATAAAAGTCTATTTCACTTTGAGGGGACCTAAAGAAACCCTTCAACATCAAGCTTCCAAAGTGCAAAGCCATACATAAAACCCCCAATCCACAAAATAATGCCTAGAACCTTCCAAATAAAGCAACACATAAAACCTTCCAATATATAATCCACTACAATCTTTCGATGCAGAACGAATAATAAATTTCTTTGACGTGGGGTAAATCCATAAAAGTCTTCTAACAGGAAGGTTTTGTAAAGCCTTCTATTATAAAACATTCACAAATCGTATCGTAGTACTTCTCAATGCAAAAATAATTTACAAAGCTTTTCCAACAAATATAACTCATAAAACCCTCCAACATAAAACAAAGCCATAGAATCTTGACATATGGTGTATCATAAAGCTTTTCAACTTAAACATCTCATAAAACTTTCTAACCATAAAGCAATTCATGAAGCCTCTCAAAAACACCTCAAGAAAGAAGACTCTATAAAACATGAAGCACCAAGAATATTTTCTAACACCACCATTAACATGACTCTCCACATGAAACTCAAACAAATGAAAGGGAAACCAAGATTTTAAGAATAAAACAAGAGTATTTCATCATTCGCCATGATTCCTTGGAACTAAACATGCTTCCAGCTACAATGTATATCATTTTCCCACATAACCAAATCATTCCATATTAAACCCAAAGTATGCTCGAAAATTGGGACATAATGTACCATGAAAGTTTTCTGATAAAATTGCCAATACTACTTTTATATAAAGTCTAAACAAGTGGAGGAAAAAAAAAAAAAAAAGATTCAATAAAGCACAAAAAAAAAAACACCTCAAAATCTGTCAACCTCTATGGTTAAATATGCTTTCATAACACAACCTTGAACTGGAGCATGTGATTGCTTTCCAATAGATTTCCAACCTTCTCATTACATGCCATCAAGGGTCCAAAAGAGATCAATGATTCACAAATCACCTCCCAAAATTCATACAGTTTCGTGACATATAGCAACATCATGAAGTCCTCCAATCACAAAGCAAACTTTAAAACTTTCCAATACAAAATATTTTCCAACACAAAGAACCACTTTTAAAGCCCCTTTTTTTTTTGCACAAAACAGATTTTAGAATTCTTCTAATGAATTTTCACTTCTCATGCTATATACCACCAAAAGTCTCAAAGGAAGCTTACAGATGTATAATTTAGAGAACAAGAAGATCCACAACAATTCATACATTTGGCCACCCTTCCAATGCAACGAATTCTCATATTCACAACAATGACTTTACAAAGAGTTTATTAATAACAATGCATTCCAGTGACAATATGAAGATAACGAAACTTCAATCTCATGATACTATTTTCTCCAAATAGAAAGTGAGAGCCATATCTCCCTAATCACAAGTTCATCTGTTTCAAGGGCAAGAACAATAACTCATACCGAATAGAATCTCATGATACAACAAGAAACATTGCATCCAATGGCAATCCTAGATACTATTTTCTTCAAATAGAAAGCGATAGAAAACGTCACAAGAAACTAAGCGCCAACCCTTGACAGTGAGCATTACATTTATTACAATACGAGAGAACCATCATGTCGTCACAAAAGAAACAAAGTTATACCAAGGCATGGTTAAGATCTACCACAAACCCAAGCCCTCATGTTACGCATGGCATGAACTATAAATAAGAGAATGAACCAACTTCTTGACATAAATATCTACTCCTAATCTCGCATTCTCAAGCAACGCAAGGAAGGGAAGTGATGAAAATCTTCCTTTTTGCATCTAGATATGTTCCCAAAGCATTTTGTTAAGAAAGTAATTATCCAAACATCACAAATTCTTTTGATGGCATTTTATCAAACACTTGACATGCAATATTTATAAGATCACATGCAATAAGCTAGCATAGAATTTCAATTTGCACACCTATTGGATTGAAATCCTCTAAGTAATATTCATAAACAAAACTCTCATGATTCATATAATAATCATCTCAACAACGTGTATACACACATGGAGCAAATGAAAACTCAAAAAAAGTTTCATTCTCAAATTTTATAAAGAAGGAGAGGAAGGGGAATAAGAGGAAGAAAAAAGGAGAAGGGTAAGAAGAAGAAGGAGGAAGAAGAAGAAGAAGAACGAGATGAGCTCACCTTGCAGTCAGAGAAGGAAGGCCAGCAACTAGGGCAGGAAATCGGCGGGCTGTTCGTTGAGGGAGGAGAGGAGGAGGGGGTTCGGCTTCGGCTCGGGTCTGGTGCGAAACACAGAGAGACGGAGAAGAGAGGGGGAGGGGCGGAAGTCCAGGAGTTCCGCCTGGGACGTGCGAACGACCGAGAAGAAGAGGGGGGTCCGCCTCTTGGATCCGCTCGATCACGCGAGAGGGAGAGAGGGAGGTCAATGAGAGCCGATGCCCTCTCTAGAGTCTCCGCCTAGGATATGCGTCCGCTCACCCCGAAAGAGGAAGCCCGCCTCTTCTCGCCATTTTGCTTCGACTTCTGAAATCACCGCAAATAGCATTGCTCGCTGCTCGACGCCTGCTCGAATCGCAGAAATCTCCTGAGTAGCGAGATTCTGGCTGAAAGGGAGATCGCACTCGCCCAGAGCCATCGATGTAACTACCTGATTTAGGGAAGAAATTCAAATCGTATAGAAAGGCAAATGGCTTTAAATGGCGTTAAGTCGGGTCAATCGAGTCCGCCCCGGGCTTGACTCAACCCGGATCTATTTGGGCTTGGGCTTGGTCTGATTCCACACTAATTTAATTAAATAAAATTAAGTTTAAAATTAGTAGTAATTAAAGTCAAATCGGGCCTGACGGGATCGATATGCGCTAATCATAACTGATCGAGCATAGTCGAACCAAGTTCAGCTCGAGTCGAGTCGATTTAAAAAAAAAAATTGACGTCGATTCAACCCGAACTCAGCTCGTCGCAGCTTAATTGAGTCGATCAAACACAGTCGAGCCCATTTGGGCCCAAATCTAACCCAATTGAACGACAACTCGTACGCTCGAGGGTCTAAATGCAGAAAACGAGGTCAACAGTAAGAAAAAGCAAGGAATCAGTAGTAAAAGAAAATGTGGGCCACTAAAGTGCAACGCCGTGCCACTTGATCTACAATACTCATACAAACAGATATAAGGCATATATAAGCTTCTAGATAGAATGTTGCGCACATTCAAACAATAGTGACCTACATAATTGATTAGTTCTAAATATTTAAAACGCCCTCATACATACATTACAGCAGGCATAATAATTCATGCAAAATACCCCTCTCATGTATTAAAATGTGCATTAATATGCATGCATTGACAATATACAGAGGGTTTCATTCTAATATGTCATTTGACATTGTAATTACAGTCCAAAATATCCTCCCGCATGCATTGGCAATATGTAGAGGGTGTTATTCTAGCATGTCATTTAATATTATAATTACACTCCAGAGTATCCTCCCATATGCATTTATAATATGTAGAGGGATTCATTCTAGTAATATCCTACATACACATAACAATCATATAAATACATCATGCAAAATATATGTAGCAACACATACTCACATGGGCCCCAGCGAGTGTGTCATAAGTATACATAATATTTGAGAATGCTGTGCAGGTTAAAAATAAATTTAGATTCAAACCCAATCCTTTGCTAGAAAGTGGCAGAGTTAATAAGGTTCAATCAACATAAAATAAAAGTGCTCATAAATATCCCAATGATGGCGTATTGATAGAAAATCTCAACTAGAGGGGACCACATACATTTATATGCCTACCAAATGCCCATAAAAATTCAAAATTCTAAAAATATCAAAATTTAAGATATTTAAAAATGAAATAAATCATTAATCACTTAAAGCAAATTTTATCCATCCTCTGCAATAGTTTATTGAGGTGGATGAAGCTGAAAATCACTTTAGCTCACAAAGAGCTAATGTGTGGTCGAGAATATCACTAGAATCTATTCTCAATCCATCTTTTGCTAGTAAGCACGTGACACAGTCCTCTAACTGGTGGTTGCACTGCCAAATGGCACCACACCAATGGTTTTGCTGCTAAATGACACCACATGTAAACAATTACGATAGGGTTCCTCTGACTTAGTGATTTTGCTACAAAATGGCATCATTATATTACGGTCACGGTCAGAGCCTGCATGTTCCCCAATGATGTTAAATTTTTTTAGTAATGAATCAATAGGATATGATCGATAAGGTATAAAGCCCTTTGTTAGCTGAGGTGGATTCAAATATGTCCCCTTAGACAAATATCTATCCTAGGTTTATAAGGTACCCTTAGACGAAGCAACCCATGGCTGTCGATAAGGATCCTTTGGTCATGTTGGGTCGACTATCTCCTGTGACTAAGTAGACTAAGGATCATGATAGTCCGGGATGACAGAACTATGAGATCTTGATCGAAGTCATCATCATTCCCCCACCATCCTATTTAAATATAAATGGTGAAATTTCTAATTTTAAATATAAAATATTAAAATACCAAATCATGCTACTATTATATGTTGGATACTATGTATCTTTTTTGACGACTAACCTTAATCGAATGTTCTCTCTCGTTATCGGGAGAGATAATTAACTATAGGGTCTTGCACCAATAGGAAACCAGAACTCAGATCATAAAGTCCTCACAACACGAGGGAGAAATCTCTAGGTAGTTGTTTGTTTGATAAAAAAAATATAGGGTTTTGTAAAAGTGTTTAATTTTCTTTGGGAAAGTTAAATTTCTGGAATTTTAAATTTTATAATCGAACACTTATTATGAACAATATATCACCCCTAAAGGTGAATATATCGTTCTCTAATTGGTTCAAATTACAAATCTTGATTTACCCTGATTATCGTAGTCAAACTCAAGGAGAAACAACGTATGATTCCTAAGAATCAAAATGATGTTAAATCCAATGTTTAACTATAATAATCTAGTAAAAAGATCATTAATTTCATAATCAAGATCACGATAATAGTACGATATATCTTTCCAAGAAAAGAGGATATCGTTTATTATCGATCATTTGAAAATGACGATAATGATCGTTATCTTTTGAATTTCCCAAAGATAATTAATTAAGGATTTTAAAAATCTTAATTTTGAAATCAGGTCTGGGTTTCTAAATCTCCTACGAGCGCAAGCCCTCGTAGTTAATTACATCGTAGGAAACTAGAAAATTTCCTACGAATACTCTCGATTAAAATAGCGATACGAATTTCATTTAAGAATTCAAAGATTGATATCAAAGAAGGTAGGGACTGGAGTTTTCAACCGGGAATGGTTCAATGTTGAACAGTTCTTTCTGGGGTCAAAGGAAGAAGAGTAAGAGGTGTCTTGAGATTCTGAATTACTTCAGAAACACCTCAACCTGTCCTAAGTGTTGGGCTTGAATTTGATTGAAAGATATCTTAATTTGAATGATCAATTTTATTAGAAAGTGAGAGTCAGATTCCCAGAAGATTGAGGTCTTAAGTTTGAAGACATGCCTCAGAACCTAAGTCTAAAATTGGGTACTGAAAATCAGTGACCCGAATCCTAGCTAATGCAATACAATCTGGACTTACCCCGGCCTGGATTGGGGAGCCAGCTAAACCACCTAAACGCTTTTAAAACCATGAGTCAAAGTCTTTAAATGTAGAGTGGTTAAGGACATTGATTAAGATTGGTTTAAAGAATTGGGGTCGACATCTAGAGCAGATCCTAATTGACCCCTTAACATATGTTGGGTTAAATGTCTAAATAAAATGCAATTAAGATTTAGACTCGATTCTTAATTTGTATCTAATGCAATGCATGCTAATTGACTCGATGAAATGCTTAAATCAAAATGAAGCAGTTTTAAAATAGGCTTAAAAATAGGTTTTATCCTAAAGATTGCACAACATCCCCTTGGACAGAACTGCACCCTAATAGGTCAGGTGGTCTGCCAGAACCCGCAGGCGGGGAGGTGCCTAACAAGGTAGAGAAAAGTTAATATGAATGCATGAAAAACTCCCGGCGAGTCCGGGCTTACTTCTTAAGAGCGTTAGAGTTTCTATCTGAGCTTAAATATTTTAATTTTATTTAAATAGAAAAAGTTAATGACCGTACCCTCACGAGCCTCCGATCGGGTTCCAGGCTAAATCAAAATCGACATGCAATAGCGCCAAATAAACTACTAAAAACATGTGGGTCCTTAATCGCAATCAACATCAAGTAATCAAATCAACATTTAATTAAATTAATTAAATAAATGCTCAAACTGAAAGTCCATAGGCAAGTGCCCTTAATAATACAACCCAGGGTCTGCAGTAAAGTAAAGTGGCCGGGTACCACTGACTACAACCCGGATTCTACTCCTAAGACTCAAGTGACTTTGAGATTTGAGATTCTTCTCGTTCTTCACTTCTTCGTCTCCTTAGAACTCCTTGGATCGTCGGGTCTGGGTATCCAAATGAAAAGAAACTCCCCCTGAATAGGGGTGTTATCTTTTCTCTTTGGATACTTGAACTTCATCCTAATTTGGATCTCCAAATGGATAGGAACTCTCCCCTAAGGGATGTTCCTTCCTCTTTGGATTCCAAATTGGATTTTAAATGTCTCAATCTCAAAGTACTTTAAATAATACAACTCGAAATCAAATCAAATTACATCAAATTGAAATTAAAAATCTAGACTCAACAACCTGCAGGGTTATCCTAATAATAAGCAGTTTATATTTGACATCCCAAGCAGTTAATATATTTGAAATTTAAATGCTCAAACCAGCCACACTTGGCCATGCTCTTTTTGATTTAAAGGGGGACTTAAGCATGCTTAGCACCTGTGCAATTTAATAATCATGATTTTTGCCCCCTTTAATTTATGCCCTGTATGAGCATGGCCACCTGCATAAGATTGAATTAGTACAAATCGTTCCTAGCCTAGGGGTAGATCTAATCGTACAATCAATCACATCATAGAGTGCATTAAATAAATAAATAATCACATCAATTCTACTACTAGCAAACAGCATGCAGTAAAAGCTCGAAAACCCGGCACACAGCGAAAAAGTAAACACCGGCCTAGCCTAAGACTAGAGTTGGTTGTCCTAGCAAACCATCTAAAGTGTGTGAGGTAGGCTGTGTGGCTTTGATGTGTCCTAAATAGGATGATTTGATTGAAGTTGTTTGAGGTTCAAGTTGGTTGAAGGCTTAAGGGAATATTTAATTTGAATTTAAATATTAATGACTTGAGATTGATTTTAAACTTAATTTTAATTGTTTGTTGGATATCACCTTTGTTTCACACCGAGGCCGTGAAGTTTATTTCACCTTCCTTGGGGCTAATTTAATAGCCTCGTAGGCCTGGGTTACCCAGTGGTACCCGATATAATTAAATGATTTGAGTTCGATTAAGGTTTGAAAGGTGATTAAATTTTAATTAAGATTGGTGGGTTGCTGGTTTTAATGTTGATTTGATGTTTCTGGAATTTTTAATGATTTATTGAATTTTGATATTTTTTGGATTATTTTAATGATTTAATTAAAGGTTCAAAATTTGACTTTTTGATTTAAGGTGTTTTCTGGAAATTTAATATTTTATTAAAATACTAGACCTTAATACGATCAGTTAGACAGTAAGTACACTGAAATTGGATTTTTCTAGATTTTATTATGAAGGTTTGAAGTTTTGACTTGAATTTGAACTAAGTTTGACCAAAAGTTGACTTTTTCAAATTTGTTTGATTTCTGGAAACTTAACATTTTTTATAAATATTAGACCTTAAGATTAGTTGTATGCCTTTGAGTTTGCTCAATTTGGAGTTCATTTGAATTAGTTATGAATTTTTGAATTTTTGAATATTTAATGAATTATTTAAATTGTTTAATTAAAGCCCTTTTTGTGGTTTGAATCCAAATGATCTCCAAACTCCTTGAAATCAACTCCAAAGGTCAGGAATGACCTAAGGAGTGATTTCCAAGTGTTTGGAAATTTTTTGGAATTTTTAATTATTTTTAATTAATTAATTTAATTAAATTTTAAATTTCAATTAAAATTAAATTAAACTCAATTTTGAAGTCCAGTAAAGGGGCTTTTATTTTTCATTGATTAAGGGTTCAATTCTGGTCAGTTTGAGGGGTTAATTGTAATTTTTGGATTTAAACTTGATTTATTTGAATTTCTGGAAGTTTTAAAGGCTTAATTAAGGTTTAAGTTTGATTAGGTTAATTAAGGGGCTTAATGATCTCAGAATTCAGTGAAACTTTTCCTTAAGGCTGAGAATGTCACTAAGTTTAAATGATTTGAATTTCAAGTCAATAGGAAGTGAATCTTAATTATTGGGATTTTTCTAAGTTCTCTAAACTTAGGTCCTTAATTATTGTCCTTAATGATGCCCCTAGGTTAGTGGGTTTTGATCAAGGTTCATCTAACCCTTGGACACTAACTACAATCACATCAATCAATTATGAACAAAATGAAATGCCCTAATACTCCATAGAATAACTAGGATGAATTATTAAACTTATAAGTCATACAGTTACTTATAAATTCAATAATTCAATGATAAAGCAATAAGTGTACCAAATTGAATAGAGACTATTAGATGATGTGAGATACATCCTCAAATAAGACTTTATTCAATTGAAAGGAATAATCATATATGATTAAAGGGTTATTTATAAAGACCATAGAACTTATTGAAGTCAATATTCCCTTAAACCATAGATGATTATGACTTGACCTTATTTTTCAATGAAATATGAACTTTCACTGATTCTATGGAATACTAACCCACTATGATTGGAAATGACTTGAACTAATAATGAATTTGCAAGAATTTAGATCACATCATGACCAAGGTTCTTATAAATTCATAATTTAACTTAAATTGCATCAAATAACTTTGGAAAAATCAGGACATATCAGGGATAGATCCAAAAATATCTCTGCCAAATTTCAGCTCAAAATAATGTATATATGTTTATTTAAAATTAAAAAGAGGTTTTTTGAATAATTGAAATAACTATCAAAATATCAGTCAAAATAATTTAAATTTATTTTTAAAATAAAATAGGGAAGAATACGAACGAAACAAGCCTAAGAACTCCAAAAATGGTTGGGAAATGAAATTCCTGTGATTTTTTGAAGTTCTGCCCATTTTCTGGATTAAAATCGGGGCTCTATTTATACAGTCAGCTGACAGCATAACCGTACAGGGCCCTTTACACGCGGCAGCAGCCTATTTGACCACGCGGGTGGCGGCGGTCAAGCGGACCCCGCCCACTTATCCAGCGCGGCACGAACTGAAGCCGTCGGATCAGACCTAGTTTGATCTAACGGCTTCGATCAAACAGCGGATGAAGTGTGAAATCCGAATAATCGGACGGCTAGAATAGCATCCGCTGTTTGAAAGAAAGGCCCAGATCGAGTCAGATAAATGATCCGACCATCCAAGCGCTTTGCCTATGGGATTCAAATCATAAGCCTGACGAAATCGTGACCGTTCAATCCAAATAGAATGGATCGAACGGTCATAGACTTATCTTCAACCTCCAGACTCCGAAAACCCTAGGAATAGGTTTTGCTTCGTTCTCGCAATATGCCGAACCAAATTGATTTAAACTTTAAACAGAGATATTTTAGGATTGAAGAAAGAATGTGGAAATCTTTTTCAAGCCTTTGATGCAATCATCAGAATGTTATTTAATAACCTAGATTAAAACCTAGGGTTTGAGATAAACCTTAATCCAAATGACGGTTTGACGAGTTCAAGATGCGGTTGAGCTTGTAGACTGTCCGCGCTTATTCCTTTAGAAGGCTTCGAGCTCAGAAGAAGCTTCTATAGGGAATCGAAGTAACCTGGACGGAGTTATCTTCGGTCACGCGTCAACATCGCCGCCGGCAGCTTCGAAACGACGGGGAATGATCAGGGATTAGTGTGTATGGCCCTCTGGAAGCAAAACGAAAACTTAAAGCTCTCTGAATTCTCCTGGAATAGGAGATAGCTGCTCATTGGGCTTTTTCGTCTCTCCTCCCCCTATTCAGCTGCTGGAGCTAATCTGGACGGCCCAGATGCCTTAGGTAGAGTTTTTGGATGTTTGACATCTGGCACAGGCCGTTAGGGGGCAGTGGGGAGAATCGTACGAGCTGGAATGACTAGGAAATTGTCTTCACGTGGGGAGGACCACTTGGGTTGGTCAGGTCGGGTTGGAGGCTTGCCAGTCATTGGATTGGGTCGGGCTGCAATGTTGGAAGGTCCTGGAGTTGGTTCCAAAGGCTGGACGGGCCTGGTTTGGTTCGAATAAGGGGAATGGGTCATGTTGACCACTAGAGCTCCTTGAATTCTTGTTGACCATTTGACTGGTCAACAGGAGTTGGGACTGACTGAGTTGGTATTTAAATTGTTTCTCAAGTATGCCTAGCTGGTTAGATGGATCTAATCTCAAGTAAGGAAGTTGAATGGGGGAGTTTGACCATTTGAAGTCTCTTAAATCCATGTAAAGACTTGTTGATTAGGTTGACTAGTCAATCCGTCCACATGGATGATGAGGTGGCATTGGAAGGAGCCTAGGAACTGATTGGGTTGATTTAGAACAAATACCAAACCAAGGAATTAAAGTTTGAAGGAATGTATAATGTTTTGAATGGTTTTGACCAAGTCAAAATAACTTGACTTGGTCAAATGAATATGTTTTGATCTCAAATAGATTTGAATAGATTTGATTTAAGTTTTGAGATGAGTTTGAGAGTTTGAATGAGGGCTTAACTTGAAGGATTGAGGTGATTTTGACTCAAATGGGGCAAGTTTGACTAGACTTGGAACTAGTTGACCAAGTCAACTAATGATTGGGTCAAAAGTCCAACCAAATCTAAATCATTGAAGGGTATGATCAGGGGAGTTTGATTGAGTTTTGAGTATGCTTGAAGTTTGATTTAAGTTGAAAGGGTTTAAAGGTTGATCTGGTCAACCTAGATTGACTTGGTCAACTAGGTTGACCCTGAGTCAGGGTCTGGGTTAGATCAATCTCAAATGATATTTAAAGTCTGGTAGATGTGGTTTGAGGGTTTAAATGGATTGTCTAGATCAAATGACCTGTTTAGGCCCTTAATGGGCCTAATGGGTCAACTAGGTTGACTTGGTCAACCAGGTTGACCCAGGGTCAGGGATGGAGTTCAACCAGTTCAGAATGATATTCTGAGTCTACTGGTGGTGGTCTCAAAGTCTGGGGAGGTCGTTTGATCAAAATGACCTATTTGGGCCCTTAATGGGCCTTTTAGGTCAACCCTGGTTGACTTGGTCAACCAGGTGGGTCCAGGGTCTAGAAATGGGTTCAACAGATTTGAAATGACATTTGGAGACCAATGGAGGTGGTCCCAAAGTCAGAGGAGGTCATTTGGTCAAAATGACCTGTTTTGACCCTAAAGGGGCTTTCTAGGTCAACTAGGTTGACTTGGTCAACCAGGTTGACCTAGGGGCTGGTTCTGGGTTCAATGGGTTTGGTTTGACATTTGAAATTTGCTGGAGGTAGTTGCATTTGATTTGGAGCTCATTTGACCAAAGTGACTATTCATACCCCATAGGGGTATTTTGGTCATTTTGACCCCTGGTCAACTGGGGGTCAAATTGAGTCCAACAAAATGCAGTTTAATGCTCAATGGGTTATAATCAAGGGTCTGGAATTGATTGGAGGCTTTGGAGAAAGCTCCAGGGTCAAAATCCACTGGGTGGCAGGTCCAGTGGCATAGACTGTAAATATTTGAAGGTTTTACAGCCTTTGGATTTCAATTCAATTTCTAAGGTTAGAGATCTCAGAATGAGCTCAAATTTGGAGTGTTGCCTCTAGAGACATGTCACATCAGTGTGGAACTGACAGACCTTGAATCAGAGGTCATTTGATAGGGTTTTGAGGTGTTCAAAAATTTGCTGGAAAAGGCTTTCAGGACTTAGACCTTTGGCCTTGGATTTGAATCTGGAAATCTGATTTTGAATTGGATTTTGAGCTTGAATGATAGGATTTGAATTAAATTTAGATTGAATTGAAACTTGGATTGATCTAGAAGAATCCTAGGGTTTAGAATAGGTCCTAGGGTCCAAATCAGGTTAAGGGAATCCTAGGGTCTAGAATAGATCCTAGGGACTGGAGTCTGGAAAGATTCTAGAATCTAGAAGTCCTAGGGAAATCCTAGGATCTGGGGTCTGGAAGAATCCTATAATCTAGAAGGATCCTAAGATCTAGGAATCCTAAGATTCAAGATGTAGAAGGATCTTAGGATCTAGAGTCAGGTAGAATCCTAGGGTCTCGAATAGATCCTAGGGTCTGAAGTCTAGGAAAATCCTAGAATCTAGAATAGTCTGGAGATTTGATTGATCTGGGGTCAGGATTGATTTGAATTTGGATTGATCTAGGATTAGATTAATCCTAGGGTCAGGATTAAATCCTAAGGATTGGAATGATCCTAAGGTCTGGATTGGTCCTACTAAGCTCATACAAAAATGAGGTCAACAAATGGACCCCCAATATGTGTAATAGAATGTAGTTCTATTGCACATATTGGTGTTGACCGAATAGAATGGTCAAGTCTGGAATTTTGATCTTAAGGGGATGAAAAGTCTATCCCTGGGGAATTAAGTTTGAATTGATACTAGGGTAGTGCTAAGAAAAGCATACTCTACCACTAGTGGGTCTGGTCCTAAGGGAAAGGAAGAATCTATCCCTAAAGGAGAAGGAAGTCTGGGTGATCCTATAGGAAGAACTCCTAACTATAAAGGATTGAGTCTAGATTTGATTCTAAGGGAAAGGAAATCCTAACCTTAGAAAATTAAATTTGAAATGATACTAGGGTAGTGCTGGGGGTAGCGTACTCTACCACTAGTAGATCTAGTCCTAGGAGAAGGAAGAAAACCTATCCCTAAGGAAAGGAAGGCCTGGATGATCGTATAGAAGGAAGAACTCCTAACTATAGAGGATCAAGTTTGAATTTGATTCTAAGGGAAAGGGAATCCTAACCTCAGAAAGTTGAATTTGAAATGATACTAGGGTAGTGCTGGGGACAGCGTACTCTACCACTAGTAGATCTAATCCTAAAGGAAGGGAGGAAAACCTACCCCTAAAGGAAAAGAGGGTCTAGATGATCGTATAGGAAGGAAGAATTCCTAGCTATAGAGGATCAAGTTTGAATTTTGATACTAGGGCAGTGCCACGAAGGGCGTACTCTGCCACTAGTAGATCTAATCCTAAGGGAAGGAAGAATCTAGCCCTAAAGAAAAGAAAGCTTGATTGAGATTGATTCCAGGACGGTGCCATAGAGGACTTACTCCATCACTAGGAAGTCTAATCCCAAGGGAAGGAAGAAGAACCTACCCTAAGGAAGAGAGAACTGGATTTTGATATTGAACCCAGGACGGTGCCATAGAGGACTTATTCCATCAATGGGGAGTCTAATCCTAAAGGAAGGAGAAAAGCCTAACCTTGAGGAGAAGAAAGTTTAAATTTGGAATTGAAATTGAATCCAGGATGG
The DNA here is from genome assembly GCA_019925795.1 of Dendrobium chrysotoxum. Lineage (NCBI taxonomy): Eukaryota > Viridiplantae > Streptophyta > Magnoliopsida > Asparagales > Orchidaceae > Dendrobium > Dendrobium chrysotoxum. The sequence goes on along the minus strand of CM034306.1, from coordinate 26,541,877 downwards.
GGCCACAAGGGACTTATTCCATCACTGGGGAATCAAATCCTAAAAGAAGGAGAATACCTACTCTAAGGAAGAGAAGAGCTGGATAATCTCATAGGAAGATAGTATTACTTCCTATAGGAGATCATACTTAAAGGTTTGAATTTTGAAATTAGAATGGTGCCTCAGAGGGCGTTATCCATCACTAATAGATCTAATCCCGAGGAAAGAAAGCACAATGACTCACATCTGTCCTTAAGGAAGAGAAGATTGGAGGACCCTGAGGGAAGGAAGCATTGCTTCCCACAGAAGGTCGGATCTGGATTTTGAACCTAGGATGGTGCCACAGAAGACGTGCTCCACCACTAGAAGATCTAATCCTAAGGAAAGAAAGCACGATGACTCACATCTGACCTTAAGGAAAAGAAAACTGGAAGAAGCTAGGATGGTGCCACGAAGGGCGTACTCCACCACTAGAAGATCTAATCCTAAGGATAGAAAGCACGATGACTCACATCTAAACTTAAGGAAAAGAGAACTGGACGATCCTGTGAGAATGAAGCATTGTTTCGCACAGAATCGGATCTGAAGTGATCGTATGTAAAGGAAACTTGCTTTACATAGAGGATCGAGTCAGGATGATCGTATATAGAGGAAACTTGCTCTATATAGAGGATCAGGTCAGGAATGATCATATATGAAGGAAACTTGCTTCACATAGAGGATTGAGTCTAGAATGATCATATACAGAGGAAACTTGCTCTGTATAGAGGATCGAGTCTGGATTGATCGTATATAGAGGAAAGTTGCTCTATATAGAGGATCGGGTCAGGAATGATCATATATAGAGGAAACTTGCTCTATATAGAGGATCGAATCTGGATAATCGTGTATAGAGGAAACTTGCTCTATACAGAAGATCGAGTCAAGGTGATTGTATATAGAGGAAACTTGCTCTATATAGAGGATCAAGTCAGGAATGATCATATGTGAAGGAAACTTGCTTCACATAAAGGATCGAGTCTGGAATGATCATATATAGAGGAAACTTGCTCTGTATAGAGAATCGGGTCTGGATGATCGTATATAGAGGAAACTTGCTCTATATAGAGGATCGGGTTTGGAAGATCGTATATAGAGGAAACTTGCTCTATATAGAGGATCAGATCTGGAATGATCGTATATAGAGGAAACTTGCTCTATACAGAGGATCGGGTCAGGAATGATCATATGTGAAGGAAACTTGCTTCACATAGAGGACCGAGTCTGGATGATCGTGTATAGAGGAAACTTGCTCTATACAGAGGGTCGGATTTGAATTCTGGAATTTGAGATTTAAATGATTTTTGAACTTGAATTTAAAGATGTTTGAATTTGAAACTTGATCTGACAAATTTTGAATTTGAAGAGTTTTGAATTCGGGATGTGTTTTGAATTTGATTTGAATTATTTTTAAGTTTGAAAATTTTGAATTTGTGATGTGTTTTGAATTTGATTCGAATTGGTTTTGAATTTAAAAATTTTGAATTTAAAATTTGATCTTAATTGATGTTGAATTTGATTTCAAATTTTGAATTTTGATTGTGTTTGGTTCGATTTTGATTTGTTTGAATTTGATTTTGAATTTGAAGTGTTTTGACTTTAATTTTGAGTTTGACACTCATCTGGCATGGTACTTCCTGAAGAGCCTCCCCAACATTTGAAAATATTGAGTGGCATTCTTCAGGTTGATCAGTCAAAAGGAAACTTCCTCAAAGATCATCATTAAAAATGAACGATCCAGTCAACATTGACTCAAGATTTCCATTAAGTTTACAATAGATTAGAAGTGGTCTACAAAAGACTACAACCAAGTCTCCTACTTGGGGAGTTCTAAAGTGACACAACTTATCAGTAACTTGAATCAAATGTGACTTATGAACTTTCAAACTTTGTTGAGCATGTATTGATTTTTATTTGAGGCCCTCAAGCTCCTTGAATTGGAGTCGGGCACTTTGCTCAATTAGAGTTCGATTTTAAGCAGCAAGTCTCAGCTCAGAAAACTACGCTTCTAAATCAGAATGATCTTGGACCCAGCACAGGGTGTGGTTTGATTTTGAACGACAATTTCCAGCATTATAAAATACTCCTCCAGTGGGATTGAACTTGGACCCAGCATAGAGTGTAATTTTATAAAGAAGACCTAGTAGGAAAAGATGCCTATGCGGAAGGGCTTACACACACTTCTCAAGGACCAGATTTAAATTTTTATCAAGAATAGAAGATTCATTCTCTTTATTGGAAAATTTCCTCTAGTTATTTGGACCCTGTCGGAATGACAAGCGGGAACAAGTTCAGAAGCACAGTGAAAAGTTTGAGTGACCCCAACTAACCTGAAAAGGTTTGAGGATTTAGGTTTTGTTGACCCAGACCAAGTTTCGTAGAAACTAAACTGGGGTCTCCCTTAAATATTTTGAATTAAAATCAATTTCAAAGAGGTTTAAGTTGAATATAGAAATTTGATCTTTTCAATTCTTTAGCACGAGAGATTTTTGTATCTTGATAGAATATCGATGTCCAGTGAAAATTCTGGATTCAAGATTTATCAAAGTCAAGTAATTTAAATGTAACTGGGTCTTTTTGAGATTAAAACATTTAGAAAAAGGGAGCCTCATTCTTTTTCTGGTGGTGCACATTGCGCATCTTTTAATTTATAGTGCATTTTGCACTGTTTTTTTAACTTGTGGCGCCCATTGCGCATCTTTTAACTTTTAGTGCACTTTGTGCATTTCTTGATTGTTGTCGCATTTTGCGCATCTTTTGAATTCAATTGAATTTAAGAAGAGGCTACACCTTCTCTATTTCAATACCGGGATTACATCTCAAGTATAAGAGAAGAAAACTCATTCTCTTATGCAAGGACGAATAATCCTCAAGGTAGGACCCAGTCTTTTAAAATGAATATTGACTTGACTTTTGAAAATCATTGAATAGATTTTAAACACACAAGAGATATCTATCTAAGATAGAAAATTGCGAGATAATTAAAAAGATTTTCATTTCAAATATCAACTTAAGTTCGATATCGATTTAACTCAACAATCGAATCAATCCCACAAAAAAGGTGGGAGGGAGGTGCATTCAAACATTTGGAGTCAACTATAACTTTCTCCTGCTTAAAACTCAAAATAGAGGTCAATTTTCATTAAAAAGATAACTCAACTATCTTGAAATTTTGAAATCAATACACTTGAGAAATTGGAAACTTTTCCTTAAAAAGAAATTGCAAATCTAGGTGGCAAGACCCCAGTAGTACGGAATTAGATTCCTACGATCTCCTCGGAAAGAGAGACTATTATTGGGTCTGCGCTATCCTTAGAAATTGCTGCATCACTTTAATCAAAAGATTTATCTCGATAGGATTCCGTTAAAAGTTAAATTTTAACGGTATCACTATCTGATATAATCCTAGATTATTTCCCCTCTCTTATTACTAGCGGTCTAATAATTAGGAGAGTGGCACCCCGAGTGGTTTCTACACCTCCTCCTCTCTAGTTGATGCAGTGGGACACGTATAGAAACGTGACCTAACATCATCTAGTAGAGTGGACGGGTCATAACCTTCAACTGGGGGCTTAGGGCCTGGTGCTGGAGTTTGATCAGTTCTGGCTTGATTGATTCTCGTCATGTAATAGTCAAGAAGATGTATTGAAGATCGTGCTCTCGTCTCTACAACCTCCCTCCTTAGAGTAACAGGAGAAGGGTGGAAACGATTTCCATCCGGGAAGGGGTTCGTAGAAGGAGCAACGAACTTTTGATTAGCCTCAGACTTGACGTGCTTTAAGGCTTTCGCCTCAGCAGTCTTCCTGGCCTTGACAACCTTCTTTCTGACTCTACGAAGGTAGTTCTTCATTTTACTCTTGCTAGCCTTGCTGACGGTAGGGGTACTAGAACTTGACCCGATCTCAGGTTGAGATGGTAGCTCTTCTATCGTTATTGAGTTCTGGTTCCTATCCTCCTCAGTAAAAGATACAGTGGGTAAAGGGGTGACAACAGCCTCCATCTCGGAGATAGGGGAGTCAACTCCTGACCCTAAAGTAATCTCAACCAAGGGGACATTCCTTCGTATTCCAGCAGACAGATCGATCATTTCTTCTCCATCGACTGATAACTTGAAGTCTTGGAATTGCATTTCAAACTGGATAAAATTACCAGAAGTGATTCCTTCAACTATCAAGTTTCTATCTAGAGAGAAAATGAGTTTCCCAGCCATTTGAGTGCTTAATCCTGAAATTAATGAACAATGATTTGAATTAGTTAATCTTGAATTTAAATTTGAATTTTAAATTTGATTAATGTTATTCAAAATTTGATAATTCAATCATGTTGAGTTTAAATTCAAAATAGTGGTTCGTAGAATTGACAAGGACTTAAGGGTTGAACCCGACACTTTCACTACACCAATTAGCTTGGGGCAAAATGTCAAAGTTCAAACTCAAGCTTGAATTCAAATTTGAATTTAAAATTTGAGGTGATAATCAAATTCGAACTTAAAGTTGAGATTATATTTTGATTCAAAGTTGGATTTGAATTTAAACTTAAGGTTGAAGTTGGTAGGATCTTTCTTCAAATTTTGTGACTCAACAGATCGAGTTTCATTCAATCATGTAGGTGCACAAAATTGATACGAAAGATTCAGGGATCGAGCTCGACTCTTTTCATTTCACCAATTGACTTGGGTCGAAATGTCAAAGTCCCGATCAAAATTGAATCGACTTTAAATTGGAAATCAAATTCAAATTTCGGGTTGAAATTATGTTTGGATTCAAAGTTAAATTTGAATTTGAGGCTCAAGTCAAATGGGTCTTTCTTCAAATTTTATGACTCAACAGACTGAGTTTCACTCAATCATGTAGGTGCATAAAATTGATATGAAAGATTCAAGGATCGGGCTCGACTCTTTTCATTTCACCAATTGACTTGGGTCGAAATGTCAAAATCCCGATCAAAATTGAATCGACTTCAAATTGGAAATCAAATTCAAATTTCAGGTTGAAATTATGTTTGGATTCAAAGTTAAATTTGAATTTGAGGCTCAAGTCAAATGGGTCTTTCTTCAAATTTTATGACTCAACAGACTGAGGTTCACTCAATCATGTAGGTGCATAAAATTGATATGAAAGATCTGGGGATCGGGCTTGACTCTTTTCGTTTCACCAATTAGCTTGGGTCGAAATGTCAAAGTCCCGAGTTTGATCTTGAAATCAAATTTAAACTTGAATCTGAAATTAAAATCAAATTTGAATTCAACGTGGAAATTGAATTTAGAGTTAATGTTGAATTTGAATTTGAATCTTAAGATTAAAATTGAATTCGAAGTTCAGGTTGAAATTGAGTTTTAATCGAGATTAAATTCAAATTTGAAACTGGATTTACACTTAAGGTTGGAATTGAACGGATCTTCTTCAAAATTTGGAACTCAACATATTGAATTTTGTTCAAATATGTAGGTGTGCCAAATTAACCTGAAGATCCTAAGGCTTGACTCTTTGCACCTCACCAAGTAATTTAGGGGTGAAATGTCAAAGCCCAGAATTGACTGGAGAATTTTGAATTTGGATTGCATGTGTTCAACTATAACAAAATATTGTAGAAGACACATAGCAACGACGATTGAAGTTGATTTGAAAGATTTTCCTTGACTTTTGAAACTCAAAAATGTTGAGTTTTATTTTCAACATAATGGTTAACAAAAGTTAAGGGAAAATCTAGAGACCTGGTTTGACTCTTTCACCATACTGACTAGCTTAGGGTGAAATGTCAAAATCCAGGTTGACTAAAGAAATTTTGAATCTGAGTTTTGAGATTGAGGAATTTTTGTAAATTGTGAAACTTAGCATGCAGGAATTTATTCGCATGCGAGTTTACAACATATGCAAAAAGATTTTGACAAGCTTGGCTTGACTCTTTTGCTCTACCAATAGACTTGGAGGCAAAATGTCAAAGCCCAGCTTGGAGGGAGGTTTCCTACACTCACCTCTCTTTTCACATGTCTTAATTGAGTTGGCCACACTCACCCAAGGAAGAAATGGGTAGAGGGACCAACGGAAGAAAGGTAGTCAAAACTACCGATGCAACAAAATTCGTACCGCTATTAAAGATGGAGAGAGAGAAACTCCCCAGCGGAGTCGCCATTTTTTTGTTTGTTTGATAAAAAAAATATAGGGTTTTGTAAAAGTGTTTAATTTTCTTTGGGAAAGTTAAATTTCTGGAATTTTAAATTTTATAATCGAACACTTATTATGAACAATATATCACCCCTAAAGGTGAATATATCGTTCTCTAATTGGTTCAAATTACAAATCTTGATTTACCCTGATTATCGTAGTCAAACTCAAGGAGAAACAACGTATGATTCCTAAGAATCAAAATGATGTTAAATCCAATGTTTAACTATAATAATCTAGTAAAAAGATCATTAATTTCATAATCAAGATCACGATAATAGTACGATATATCTTTCCAAGAAAAGAGGATATCGTTTATTATCGATCATTTGAAAATGACGATAATGATCGTTATCTTTTGAATTTCCCAAAGATAATTAATTAAGGATTTTAAAAATCTTAATTTTGAAATCAGGTCTGGGTTTCTAAATCTCCTACGAGCGCAAGCCCTCGTAGTTAATTACATCGTAGGAAACTAGAAAATTTCCTACGAATACTCTCGATTAAAATAGCGATACGAATTTCATTTAAGAATTCAAAGATTGATATCAAAGAAGGTAGGGACTGGAGTTTTCAACCGGGAATGGTTCAATGTTGAACAGTTCTTTCTGGGGTCAAAGGAAGAAGAGTAAGAGGTGTCTTGAGATTCTGAATTACTTCAGAAACACCTCAACCTGTCCTAAGTGTTGGGCTTGAATTTGATTGAAAGATATCTTAATTTGAATGATCAATTTTATTAGAAAGTGAGAGTCAGATTCCCAGAAGATTGAGGTCTTAAGTTTGAAGACATGCCTCAGAACCTAAGTCTAAAATTGGGTACTGAAAATCAGTGACCCGAATCCTAGCTAATGCAATACAATCTGGACTTACCCCGGCCTGGATTGGGGAGCCAGCTAAACCACCTAAACGCTTTTAAAACCATGAGTCAAAGTCTTTAAATGTAGAGTGGTTAAGGACATTGATTAAGATTGGTTTAAAGAATTGGGGTCGACATCTAGAGCAGATCCTAATTGACCCCTTAACATATGTTGGGTTAAATGTCTAAATAAAATGCAATTAAGATTTAGACTCGATTCTTAATTTGTATCTAATGCAATGCATGCTAATTGACTCGATGAAATGCTTAAATCAAAATGAAGCAGTTTTAAAATAGGCTTAAAAATAGGTTTTATCCTAAAGATTGCACAACATCCCCTTGGACAGAACTGCACCCTAATAGGTCAGGTGGTCTGCCAGAACCCGCAGGCGGGGAGGTGCCTAACAAGGTAGAGAAAAGTTAATATGAATGCATGAAAAACTCCCGGCGAGTCCGGGCTTACTTCTTAAGAGCGTTAGAGTTTCTATCTGAGCTTAAATATTTTAATTTTATTTAAATAGAAAAAGTTAATGACCGTACCCTCACGAGCCTCCGATCGGGTTCCAGGCTAAATCAAAATCGACATGCAATAGCGCCAAATAAACTACTAAAAACATGTGGGTCCTTAATCGCAATCAACATCAAGTAATCAAATCAACATTTAATTAAATTAATTAAATAAATGCTCAAACTGAAAGTCCATAGGCAAGTGCCCTTAATAATACAACCCAGGGTCTGCAGTAAAGTAAAGTGGCCGGGTACCACTGACTACAACCCGGATTCTACTCCTAAGACTCAAGTGACTTTGAGATTTGAGATTCTTCTCGTTCTTCACTTCTTCGTCTCCTTAGAACTCCTTGGATCGTCGGGTCTGGGTATCCAAATGAAAAGAAACTCCCCCTGAATAGGGGTGTTATCTTTTCTCTTTGGATACTTGAACTTCATCCTAATTTGGATCTCCAAATGGATAGGAACTCTCCCCTAAGGGATGTTCCTTCCTCTTTGGATTCCAAATTGGATTTTAAATGTCTCAATCTCAAAGTACTTTAAATAATACAACTCGAAATCAAATCAAATTACATCAAATTGAAATTAAAAATCTAGACTCAACAACCTGCAGGGTTATCCTAATAATAAGCAGTTTATATTTGACATCCCAAGCAGTTAATATATTTGAAATTTAAATGCTCAAACCAGCCACACTTGGCCATGCTCTTTTTGATTTAAAGGGGGACTTAAGCATGCTTAGCACCTGTGCAATTTAATAATCATGATTTTTGCCCCCTTTAATTTATGCCCTGTATGAGCATGGCCACCTGCATAAGATTGAATTAGTACAAATCGTTCCTAGCCTAGGGGTAGATCTAATCGTATAATCAATCACATCATAGAGTGCATTAAATAAATAAATAATCACATCAATTCTACTACTAGCAAACAGCATGCAGTAAAAGCTCGAAAACCCGGCACACAGCGAAAAAGTAAACACCGGCCTAGCCTAAGACTAGAGTTGGTTGTCCTAGCAAACCATCTAAAGTGTGTGAGGTAGGCTGTGTGGCTTTGATGTGTCCTAAATAGGATGATTTGATTGAAGTTGTTTGAGGTTCAAGTTGGTTGAAGGCTTAAGGGAATATTTAATTTGAATTTAAATATTAATAACTTGAGATTGATTTTAAACTTAATTTTAATTGTTTGTTGGATATCACCTTTGTTTCACACCGAGGCCGTGAAGTTTATTTCACCTTCCTTGGGGCTAATTTAATAGCCTCGTAGGCCTGGGTTACCCAGTGGTACCCGATATAATTAAATGATTTGAGTTCGATTAAGGTTTGAAAGGTGATTAAATTTTAATTAAGATTGGTGGGTTGCTGGTTTTAATGTTGATTTGATGTTTCTGGAATTTTTAATGATTTATTGAATTTTGATATTTTTTGGATTATTTTAATGATTTAATTAAAGGTTCAAAATTTGACTTTTTGATTTAAGGTGTTTTCTGGAAATTTAATATTTTATTAAAATACTAGACCTTAATACGATCAGTTAGACAGTAAGTACACTGAAATTGGATTTTTCTAGATTTTATTATGAAGGTTTGAAGTTTTGACTTGAATTTGAACTAAGTTTGACCAAAAGTTGACTTTTTCAAATTTGTTTGATTTCTGGAAACTTAACATTTTTTATAAATATTAGACCTTAAGATGAGTTGTATGCCTTTGAGTTTGCTCAATTTGGAGTTCATTTGAATTAGTTATGAATTTTTGAATTTTTGAATATTTAATGAATTATTTAAATTGTTTAATTAAAGCCCTTTTTGTGGTTTGAATCCAAATGATCTCCAAACTCCTTGAAATCAACTCCAAAGGTCAGGAATGACCTAAGGAGTGATTTCCAAGTGTTTGGAAATTTTCTGGAATTTTTAATTATTTTTAATTAATTAATTTAATTAAATTTTAAATTTCAATTAAAATTAAATTAAACTCAATTTTGAAGTCCAGTAAAGGGGCTTTTATTTTTCATTGATTAAGGGTTCAATTCTGGTCAGTTTGAGGGGTTAATTGTAATTTTTGGATTTAAACTTGATTTATTTGAATTTCTGGAAGTTTTAAAGGCTTAATTAAGGTTTAAGTTTGATTAGGTTAATTAAGGGGCTTAATGATCTCAGAATTCAGTGAAACTTTTCCTTAAGGCTGAGAATGTCACTAAGTTTAAATGATTTGAATTTCAAGTCAATAGGAAGTGAATCTTAATTATTGGGATTTTTCTAAGTTCTCTAAACTTAGGTCCTTAATTATTGTCCTTAATGATGCCCCTAGGTTAGTGGGTTTTGATCAAGGTTCATCTAACCCTTGGACACTAACTACAATCACATCAATCAATTATGAACAAAATGAAATGCCCTAATACTCCATAGAATAACTAGGATGAATTATTAAACTTATAAGTCATACAGTTACTTATAAATTCAATAATTCAATGATAAAGCAATAAGTGTACCAAATTGAATAGAGACTATTAGATGATGTGAGATACATCCTCAAATAAGACTTTATTCAATTGAAAGGAATAATCATATATGATTAAAGGGTTATTTATAAAGACCATAGAACTTATTGAAGTCAATATTCCCTTAAACCATAGATGATTATGACTTGACCTTATTTTTCAATGAAATATGAACTTTCACTGATTCTATGGAATACTAACCCACTATGATTGGAAATGACTTGAACTAATAATGAATTTGCAAGAATTTAGATCACATCATGACCAAGGTTCTTATAAATTCATAATTTAACTTAAATTGCATCAAATAACTTTGGAAAAATCAGGACATATCAGGGATAGATCCAAAAATATCTCTGCCAAATTTCAGCTCAAAATAATGTATATATGTTTATTTAAAATTAAAAAGAGGTTTTTTGAATAATTGAAATCAAAATATCAGTCAAAATAATTTAAATTTATTTTTAAAATAAAATAGGGAAGAATACGAACGAAACAAGCCTAAGAACTCCAAAAATGGTTGGGAAATGAAATTCCTGTGATTTTTTGAAGTTCTGCCCATTTTCTGGATTAAAATCGGGGCTCTATTTATACAGTCAGCTGACAGCATAACCGTACAGGGCCCTTTACACGCGGCAGCAGCCTATTTGACCACGCGGGTGGCGGCGGTCAAGCGGACCCCGCCCACTTATCCAGCGCGGCACGAACTGAAGCCGTCGGATCAGACCTAGTTTGATCTAACGGCTTCGATCAAACAGCGGATGAAGTGTGAAATCCGAATAATCGGACGGCTAGAATAGCATCCGCTGTTTGAAAGAAAGGCCCAGATCGAGTCAGATAAATGATCCGACCATCCAAGCGCTTTGCCTATGGGATTCAAATCATAAGCCTGACGAAATCGTGACCGTTCAATCCAAATAGAATGGATCGAACGGTCATAGACTTATCTTCAACCTCCAGACTCCGAAAACCCTAGGAATAGGTTTTGCTTCGTTCTCGCAATATGCCGAACCAAATTGATTTAAACTTTAAACAGAGATATTTTAGGATTGAAGAAAGAATGTGGAAATCTTTTTCAAGCCTTTGATGCAATCATCAGAATGTTATTTAATAACCTAGATTAAAACCTAGGGTTTGAGATAAACCTTAATCCAAATGACGGTTTGACGAGTTCAAGATGCGGTTGAGCTTGTAGACTGTCCGCGCTTATTCCTTTAGAAGGCTTCGAGCTCAGAAGAAGCTTCTATAGGGAATCGAAGTAACCTGGACGGAGTTATCTTCGGTCACGCGTCAACATCGCCGCCGGCAGCTTCGAAACGACGGGGAATGATCAGGGATTAGTGTGTATGGCCCTCTGGAAGCAAAACGAAAACTTAAAGCTCTCTGAATTCTCCTGGAATAGGAGATAGCTGCTCATTGGGCTTTTTCGTCTCTCCTCCCCCTATTCAGCTGCTGGAGCTAATCTGGACGGCCCAGATGCCTTAGGTAGAGTTTTTGGATGTTTGACATCTGGCACAGGCCGTTAGGGGGCAGTGGGGAGAATCGTACGAGCTGGAATGACTAGGAAATTGTCTTCACGTGGGGAGGACCACTTGGGTTGGTCAGGTCGGGTTGGAGGCTTGCCAGTCATTGGATTGGGTCGGGCTGCAATGTTGGAAGGTCCTGGAGTTGGTTCCAAAGGCTGGACGGGCCTGGTTTGGTTCGAATAAGGGGAATGGGTCATGTTGACCACTAGAGCTCCTTGAATTCTTGTTGACCATTTGACTGGTCAACAGGAGTTGGGACTGACTGAGTTGGTATTTAAATTGTTTCTCAAGTATGCCTAGCTGGTTAGATGGATCTAATCTCAAGTAAGGAAGTTGAATGGGGGAGTTTGACCATTTGAAGTCTCTTAAATCCATGTAAAGACTTGTTGATTAGGTTGACTAGTCAATCCGTCCACATGGATGATGAGGTGGCATTGGAAGGAGCCTAGGAACTGATTGGGTTGATTTAGAACAAATACCAAACCAAGGAATTAAAGTTTGAAGGAATGTATAATGTTTTGAATGGTTTTGACCAAGTCAAAATAACTTGACTTGGTCAAATGAATATGTTTTGATCTCAAATAGATTTGAATAGATTTGATTTAAGTTTTGAGATGAGTTTGAGAGTTTGAATGAGGGCTTAACTTGAAGGATTGAGGTGATTTTGACTCAAATGGGGCAAGTTTGACTAGACTTGGAACTAGTTGACCAAGTCAACTAATGATTGGGTCAAAAGTCCAACCAAATCTAAATCATTGAAGGGTATGATCAGGGGAGTTTGATTGAGTTTTGAGTATGCTTGAAGTTTGATTTAAGTTGAAAGGGTTTAAAGGTTGATCTGGTCAACCTAGATTGACTTGGTCAACTAGGTTGACCCTGAGTCAGGGTCTGGGTTAGATCAATCTCAAATGATATTTAAAGTCTGGTAGATGTGGTTTGAGGGTTTAAATGGATTGTCTAGATCAAATGACCTGTTTAGGCCCTTAATGGGCCTAATGGGTCAACTAGGTTGACTTGGTCAACCAGGTTGACCCAGGGTCAGGGATGGAGTTCAACCAGTTCAGAATGATATTCTGAGTCTACTGGTGGTGGTCTCAAAGTCTGGGGAGGTCGTTTGATCAAAATGACCTATTTGGGCCCTTAATGGGCCTTTTAGGTCAACCCTGGTTGACTTGGTCAACCAGGTGGGTCCAGGGTCTAGAAATGGGTTCAACAGATTTGAAATGACATTTGGAGACCAATGGAGGTGGTCCCAAAGTCAGAGGAGGTCATTTGGTCAAAATGACCTGTTTTGACCCTAAAGGGGCTTTCTAGGTCAACTAGGTTGACTTGGTCAACCAGGTTGACCTAGGGGCTGGTTCTGGGTTCAATGGGTTTGGTTTGACATTTGAAATTTGCTGGAGGTAGTTGCATTTGATTTGGAGCTCATTTGACCAAAGTGACTATTCATACCCCATAGGGGTATTTTGGTCATTTTGACCCCTGGTCAACTGGGGGTCAAATTGAGTCCAACAAAATGCAGTTTAATGCTCAATGGGTTATAATCAAGGGTCTGGAATTGATTGGAGGCTTTGGAGAAAGCTCCAGGGTCAAAATCCACTGGGTGGCAGGTCCAGTGGCATAGACTGTAAATATTTGAAGGTTTTACAGCCTTTGGATTTCAATTCAATTTCTAAGGTTAGAGATCTCAGAATGAGCTCAAATTTGGAGTGTTGCCTCTAGAGACATGTCACATCAGTGTGGAACTGACAGACCTTGAATCAGAGGTCATTTGATAGGGTTTTGAGGTGTTCAAAAATTTGCTGGAAAAGGCTTTCAGGACTTAGACCTTTGGCCTTGGATTTGAATCTGGAAATCTGATTTTGAATTGGATTTTGAGCTTGAATGATAGGATTTGAATTAAATTTAGATTGAATTGAAACTTGGATTGATCTAGAAGAATCCTAGGGTTTAGAATAGGTCCTAGGGTCCAAATCAGGTTAAGGGAATCCTAGGGTCTAGAATAGATCCTAGGGACTGGAGTCTGGAAAGATTCTAGAATCTAGAAGTCCTAGGGAAATCCTAGGATCTGGGGTCTGGAAGAATCCTATAATCTAGAAGGATCCTAAGATCTAGGAATCCTAAGATTCAAGATGTAGAAGGATCTTAGGATCTAGAGTCAGGTAGAATCCTAGGGTCTCGAATAGATCCTAGGGTCTGAAGTCTAGGAAAATCCTAGAATCTAGAATAGTCTGGAGATTTGATTGATCTGGGGTCAGGATTGATTTGAATTTGGATTGATCTAGGATTAGATTAATCCTAGGGTCAGGATTAAATCCTAAGGATTGGAATGATCCTAAGGTCTGGATTGGTCCTACTAAGCTCATACAAAAATGAGGTCAACAGTAGTGTCTTATTTAAAAAAGCCCAATCTGTCTTCTAAAACTTTACCCCGAAACCTACTCATTAAAATCCTCCTTGACGACTCGAAAGAAAGAAGAGAGGGGTCCACATAGAGGCCGGGGCACGAATTTTTGGAGCCCACATAATTCCTTTAGGTCAATAACATCTCTTGGACTTAACTGGCACTTATTGGTGTTGTGTTTGATGACTCTATCAGTTTGTCTCATTGATACTTACCTAGTGTCTTAATTGATAACCTCTATTTCATCTTGCTATCATCTTTCTCGTACCTAATATTTTCCTTAAACGATACCTAACATCACATGGTTTCATTAGTCGACATGCCTTGTCCTCCCTTGATCGATCTCTTGCCTCTTGATGAGTATGTTTTTGTGGATATCTCGACAAGTTATCCTGATGAGCTAACTTTTAGTCACCGATCTCGTATGCTTGATTTGAACTTGACAACATCCCAACATATAACATCCCAAGATCTTGATGTATCTTGCGCCACCCTAAAATAAGGTGTGCAAATCTCAAGAAAATATACCCTTTCAATAAGTTTGATGATTGCTTTTCTTAAGATTTCATGTCAGTCTTATTTTTGATAGCACTTTATATCCATATCATTTGTGTTATGTGCAGTAATATCTTCTATGTGATTAGAAGCTCTCATTGATTTTGTACAAATGTGGTATAAAAGTGTGGATTCTAGTACATTAGCAAGTGCAGATGATCTTCATGCTAATTCTACTAGTCATAATGAGGCTAATGATTATGTGGTGAAGAAGAGTTAAGATATTTCCTATTTATTCTGGTTATAAATAAAAATGATGTAAAGTATGTAGAATTTAAAAGAAGGAAGACAAAACAATAAGTACTTAATTAGAGATTTCATAGATCCATATGGCAAGAGGCATAAGTTAGTGGATCCATGTGTTATCGATCCTCTCCACCAAATCGATGTAAAGTACATTAGAAGTTGTCTTATTTTAAAACTTGGATGATAGGTATAAAAGATAACTCTAAAGAAAGGGAGATTGGAGTAGGCAGTGGAAGCATAGTACAATTTTGATAGGTAAATACATCGATGACGTAGCTAGATATCAAGGCAAGTATTCAATTAATTTATGTTTACATGCAAATATTTCATCATAACTTTGTAACCACATAAATGCATTATGTTGCTTACTAAATATTCAATTTTATTTCTTACAACACAAATATTTTATGTTACTCAATAAGGGAGCTCATATAGTATTATCTAAAATTTATGGAAGAATTGTCATTGTGTCGTATGAACTATTTGATCAACATTACAGGTCATCCATCTGTGAATTCATGCAACATAAGAATAAGGAAACCTTCATGTGGCTTGCATCTTTATTGAAATATTTCATTAGGAAACAAGAGTTGTTGAAGTCTTGGATATGTATGTAACTCTCATATATTATCTAATTAATTAGAACAAAGTTCATTAAATAATATATAGGATTTTATTTTCGTAAAAGTAATGATGTTATATGATTGTGACCCTTCTGTAATTAGTGCAAATCTTGTAGATCATAAAGAATTTTTTATTTTTTGCAAATACAACTATGCATTTCTAGAGATATTTGCATCTAAACAAGAACTCCCACCCAAAGTTCCTTCAAAATGGAAGAGAGCCATTATAGTTGATCCCAAAGGTAATACAAGGTAAATATTTTGGAACGTTGAAATATTTTATGTTGTTGCTATACGAAGATTTTTAGTTGTTAAAATATTGTATATCTTGTAAAGTTGTTATTTAGTAGTATAATCACTTGTAACTCTTATTGAACTATTGTGACAAGAATTTTCTAAATAACCTCGTTTGAATTATAAAGGGTAGTTTTAGGTATTTAATTTTTAGAAG
Organism: Dendrobium chrysotoxum; assembly: GCA_019925795.1. Taxonomy (NCBI): domain Eukaryota; kingdom Viridiplantae; phylum Streptophyta; class Magnoliopsida; order Asparagales; family Orchidaceae; genus Dendrobium; species Dendrobium chrysotoxum. Next base: position 26,526,031 of record CM034306.1, on the reverse strand, counting down.
AAAGATAAAATTCAAACATGATTGAACAACATTCAAATATAGTTTGAATATAGTTGGAATGATGACTGAAATTTAGTTCAAATATGGCTTGAGCATGAATTGAATGATCTTCAAATATTGTTCAAACTATATTAGAATTTTATTCAAATTTTATTTGAACTATATTCTAATATATTAGTCTTGTACTTAAATATGATTATGTTATGATCCAGATGAGTTAGCTAATAAGATAACTTATTGTCATAAGCAATATTAGACATGTGCTTGATAAGCTTCTATTGAGATTTGAAGTAGATTATATACAAATAAGGACACCATAGGTTATTTTCTAATAGGTTTTGATTGGAAGTTAATGCATGAGAGATTCATAGAGATGACACATCATTTAATTGGGAATATTATTCAAATGAGTTTACATAAGATTGTGGGAAAATCATAAGAGCAAAATATAATTATTGAAATGAAATTGATATTAGGGTATAATAGAATACTTTATCGAGAGTGGAAGTGTGTAGAAGAAAAGTATTTAAGGTGATGGTTTAATGAATTGATATTAGTATGACTATTGAATTGTAAGATGATGTAGTTTTAATTGGAGAAGTCTAGCAAGAGAGGCCAAAGTGCTTCAACTTATATTGAAAATATAGTATAATACTTATTCGCAAAAATTAAACAAGGATGAGAAAATAAAGAAGCTAAGCAATGCCAACAAATGGTCAAGAAAGACCCATACAATGTTGTGTTTTGTTGCATTTTACATTTTCTTTCATTGTTTATGTTATTTACGGCTAAGCTCAGATAAAACATTCATAATAATATGATGTCATTTAAAAATAAACACTATATTTTCTATAAAATTTTTAACTCTCTTAATCTAATCATGAAATGTATATATGAGAGAGAATGGAAATAAGCTTGGTTGAGCTCTTCCATTTTTTTTTTCTTAAATTTAGAGAATATGTGTGTTTTGATATCTGAATTTGAATTTCAAACTTGTATAACTATATCAACTTCCTAGCTTGCAAATTCTATGAATATTTTTTAGAAGTAAATCAGATGTATGGAATTTTTTTCCTTATTTCTTAACTTTGAACTGAAAATTTTATTCATTGTGTATAGATGTAACATTTTGGTGTAGACCTCAATGCTTTATGGTGTAGAATGTTGGCCATTAAAAGAAAAGCCTAATATTAAGTTAAGTGTTGTAGAGATGAGGATGCTCAAATAGATGATTGGCTTTACTCTTAGAGACAAGATACGAAATGAGCATATACGTGAAAAGGTAAGAGTAGCTCTAGTGGAAGATAAGATTAGAGAGAGTCGCCTTAGATGGTTTGGTCACATAAAACAGCTGCCTTCCGATGACCCGGTTAGGAAAGTAGATGTATTAGATTTGGCTTATGTTAAGAAAGGTAGAGGTAGACTTAAAAATACTTTGTTAGAAAATATTAGAAATGACCTTTCTTTTTAGATTTAAATGAGAATTTGACTCTTAACAGGACACAATGGAGAACAATGGAGAAAAATGATTCATGTAGCCGACCCCAAGTAGTGGGATAAAAGCTTGATGTTGGTGTTGTTGTTGTTGTGTATAGAAGTCACTTTTTCTTTAAATCTTCTTTGCTCTAATAAAATTATAACTATTATGATATTGCACAAATACTTGAATATGAGATCATTATATCATATAGTGACTCTTTTAATGTAGAAGTTATATATGTGGTCCAGTGTTGATAAAGTTTACTTTCCTTCTACAATGCATACAAAACCAAAAGACTTAACTTATTTATTATATTCAACTGCATCACAAACTAGCGTGGTCGTTTATAGTGAAACATCCTTTGAGCCATGACTATTTTTATCATATTGGTCTTTAACATGACTTTTGTCTACTTTATAATCGATATATCATAGGGTTTGAGTAAAGTTCAAACCTGGTTCAAATAGGGTTTGAAGTTTGTCCAAACCCAAGTTTGAACCTCTTTCAACCATTAATTGGTTTGAACCTATGTATTTGACTCTTTGGTGGTTTTATTATCTAAATGATCTTAAACTTAATTTTCATAGCTTTCTTTCCTCTTAACAAGTTTATCATATAAAACATTAAAATAACTTAAATTATATGATCATAACATCATTTTATTATTAGAAATATTACTCATAGGTGTCAAAATTTGATAAAAATATTTCATTCGAATCAATTACGGTTATGCGAGAAAATATAAGACTATGAATGGGGGAACTTGGAATGTTGTTGGCATGTTTTTTGAGAGTGAATTAGTTTGGTGGGGATATCTCACTTTTAAGAGAATTTTAATTCAAAAATTGCTTTTGGGCATATTTAGCAAAGTAAAAATATAAATGAAATATTAGACCAAATATATGCATTATGAGGCATATAAAGTGAAACTTCGATGGATATATATATGTATCAAAATTTTACTATATATATATATATATATATATATATATATATATATATAATTGTGTACCTCTATTGAATCAATTCATTACTGAATTGTGAATATTGCAACACTTCCTGTAACTAATTAATAACTCTACACAAAGCTCATATTTTGATAATATTGGTCAAATAATGGGGATTTTACATGCAAACTTTAAAATGTATTTATATATCACTTTAACGTATTTAAATCATATCAAAGCATATGTATGATAAATTATGTTTTGATTCATTAAAGTGAATATTAGTGATATTTTTTATGTAATTTTGAGATTTGAGTGCTTTATAAGTAAAAAATAAAATATTTAATATTATATATGAAAATATATAAGAATTTTGTGGTACATGTACATTCCCTTTTAATTAATATTATGTTGTAAATTAGTCTAAATAAAAGAAATATCTATGCACTTCAATCATGTTGTTATTAGTATAATTATTATTTATATTAACAAAAGTTATGTCAATATATGCTCACTAAAATTTGAGTCAAGATGGTCTTTAAAGGTAGGGCTATCAAAAATTGACACGACACGAAAACCCGACTCGAACCCGACCCGAAAATTTCGGGTCTGACACGACCCGTTTTCTAAACGGGTCGGGTTCGGGTCTAGCAAAATGACCCGAATTAAATTTCGGGTCGGGTCCGGGTTAACCCATCAACCCGATGGGTGACCCGATACGACCCGTGGATTTCATTTTGCGGGACTTAATTAGGGATCGAAGCCTCGCCTCCGCATTCATTTCGCCTCGCGTCCGCTTCATTCCCTCATCTCCTTCGCTGCTTCGGCTAGGGTTTCCGTTTTCTCTTCGGATCTCCTCAGATCTTTCAACGGTTTCTTCTCTTCTCCTTCTCTGGCACATTCTTCGTCCGTGGTGTTCATCATGTACATCTCGTTTGGCCCAACACGAACACTAACATTGCTCGCTGTTTGTATCTCTTATCTTTTTTCTATTTTCTCCTTTTAGAAGATTGATCTATGAGCAGAGTATAGGGTTGTGTTGCTGTCTTACTGGCTTGCTGTTTGATTAAATTATTATGATTACTGCAAGAAAATTTTTGGGTTTAGGGTTTGTCCGATTTGTTGTCGCCTTCGATTTTTTTCTCAGGTATTTTGAAATTCTGGCAGAGTTTGGCATGCTCTCTGATTTGGGGTTTTTTTTGTCCGAAAAATGCATGAGCCGATGAGGTGCTGTTCGAACTATGCTTATGGTTTGAGAGTATTTTTTATGTTCATTGTGTGCTGATTTTTCTGGGTAGTTTAGTTGCTCACTTGCTCTGTTACAGTTTTTTTATATTGTTGATTTGTTGTTCCTTATTGCTCTGTTACAGTTTTTTTTATATCTGCACTTATGATTGGGCATAACATGATGGTGGACTGGTGGTGAAATGGCTAAGTCAGAGCATGTTTAAGTCAGAGCATGTTATTTTATAAATGGAAATTGATTATGGTTTGTCTGATTTGTTGTTTTTCTTATTTTGGATAATGACTTTAAGAGGTGGTTGCCAATAATTAAGCGTGCAGGTTTTATAGTATCATTCATTTTTTGCTTGGATAGTATCACCCTTGTTCATTATGTATTGAGAGGTGTCTCCTTTCTATTATAATCCATACTATTTTTGTATTATGCTTTGACTTCCACCGAATGATGTTATTAGAGATTCTATTGTGTTAATTATTGACAGTTGACACCCCTAGCATTGTAATATATTATATTGTTTTGGTTATATGGAGGATTCCAATACCATGCTTGAGAATTTTTCTTTTGATGAAAATGAAAAAGAACGGACTTGTGAAAATGCTGTAGAGTCCTCTAAAGAGCTATGTAATGAGGGGACAATTGCTAAGAAACGGCGTAGGATGACCTCACTTGTTTGGGGCCATTATGAGATGTTACCCACTACGAAAGATGGAAAACAAAAAAGTAAATGTAAGAAATGTGGAACTACTTATTTATGTGATAGCAAAAATGGAACTGGTAATCTTAAACGCCACCTCCAAAATTGTAAGAAAAGAAGTATGCGTGATATAGGACAGTTGATCTTACAAAGCAACAATGAATCTTCAATGTCTATGTCTGATGATAAGTTTGATCAAGCTGAATTTCGTGACTTGTTTACTGGTTGTATCATTATGCACGATTTGCCTTTTCAATGTGTTGAGTGGGTTGAACTTCGAGCAGTTTTGTTGTATCTTCGTCGGGACTTGCAATTAATTTCTAGAAACACGGCTAGAAATGATTGCAAAAAATTATTCATTAAGGAGAAGTGTAATATAAAGGAACAATTATCTAAAGTCACTAGTAGGGTTTGCTTGACATCCGATCTTTGGACATCTATAAATACTGATGGGTTTATTTGTTTAACTGCTCATTATATTGATAATGATTGGCATCTGTAAAAGAAAAATATTAATTTTTCTTTCATGCCACCACCCCATGATGGAATTGCTTTGTTTGAGAAGCTACAAACTCTTTTGGTTGAATGGAAAATAGAAACCAAGCTATTTAGTATTGTTATGCAATGGTGATTATTTTCATATACGTTGCACAGCTCATATTGTTAATCTTATGGTTCAAGAAGGTTTGAAAGAAATTGATAGTTCAATTTGGAAAATAAGAGAGAGCATTAAGTATGTTAAAGGCTCTCAGGTTAGAAAATAAAAGTTTCTTGATTGTGTTACAGAAAGTTGCTTAGATGGGAAACGAGGTTTGCGTCAGGATGTCCCCACCCGCTGGAACTCCACATTCATAATGCTTGACAGTGCAATCTATTTTAAACGTGCTTTTGTACATTTTGATGCAGTGGATGCAAATTACAAGAATTGTCCAACGACTTCTGAATGGGAAAAAATTGAAGAGATTAGCAAATTTTTGGCACCTTTCTATGAAATTACTTGTCTCATTTCCGGTTCAAGATATCCTACAGCAAATTTATACTTCCCTTGTATTTCTACAGCTTATGCAGAACTTAAAAATAAAATGTTAAGTGGGCATCACTCCATAAAGAGAATGGCAGCCGGAATGCTTGTAAAGTTTGAAAAATATTGGTCTGAATTCAATGATATTTTGGCAATAACAGTGATTTTAGATCCGAGATACAAAATGACTTTTGTTGAGTGGTGTTATCAGAGATTGTATGGAGACAGTTACCTCGGTGAATTGAGGAAAGTGAAACTTAAGTTAATTTCTTTGTTTGCTAACTACGGTGTAAGTAGGAATGTTTCATTGGGACAAATTTCAAATACTTCTGAGGTGGTACAAGGTTTACCTTCAAAGAGCTTGCCATTACCAATTATTAAGTCCAAGTTTATGCAGGTTACCTTCAAATAGCATACTAATTTGCAACTTTAATTGTTTATCTTTTATGTTTCTAATGCCTTGCCAAAATACAGGATTTCGCTTCATTTCAAAAAGATGCCTTTGCACCTAGGAAATCTGAATTAGATGCTTACCTAGATGAACCTAAGCTTGATAGCAATGTAGATTTAGACATTTTGAAGTTTTGGCAAGGGAATCAGTATCGATTTCCTCGTGTTTCAGCAATGGCTCGTGATGTACTATGCATTCCAATAACAACTGTAGCATCTGAAAGTGCCTTCAGCAATAGCGGTAGAATTTTAGATCAATATCGAAGTTCATTGAAACATGATATCGTCGAGGCACTAATTTATTCTAAGGACTGGTTATACGGAGAACATGGTGATTATTCATTCAGCTTAAAACTATTTTATGTTTCTATCATTTATTTAAGATCTAAAAAGCTATTTTGTTGCAGCAGGAAATGATCCCGAATTGGATGCAGTAACCAATGATATCCTTGATTTAGATGTGAACAGAAATGATGTAGAGCTTGGTGAAAGCTCAAGGGTTATTTAAACAGAATTGGCAGTTATCTTGGTTTCCATGGTTTTTTATCTTGGATTTGCCTGGGTTGATGACTTGGTGGGCAGCTGTCTTGGTTTTATTGATCAGTTGATTAATTTGATGTCTTGGTTTGTATTATTTGCTATCTTGGTTTGCTGGTTTATTTGTGTTGCTGTCTTTGGTATTTACCTGCAGCTTCTGATTTTTAAAATTTTTCCTTTGTTGGCTGCTAATTGGGTTGGTTTCCTATTAATTGCTGTTAACTGGGTCTGGTTTCCTATTAATTGCTGTTAACTGGGTTGGTTGACTGGGAAGCTGGGTTGGTTGCCTTTGGTTGCTGTCTTGGTTTCCCTGGGTTGCTGGGTTGGTGTCTTTGTTTCCTGGGTTGCTGGGTTGGTTTCCCTTGGTTGCTATCTTGGTTGCTGGTTTTACAACATGTAAACTTTAGTTATTTATAATGCTTCATATATCATCTATATGGCTTAGCATTTCAAAGTATAACAATATTGGTTGCTGGTTTAATTGTGTTGCTGTCATGGTTGCTGTCTTAGTTTCCCCGGGTTGGTGGCTTTGTTTCCCGGTTGCTGTCTTGTCTGTCTGTTATTCACCATTATTTGCTGGCTGGGTTGGTTGACTGGGAAGCTGGGTTGGTTGCCTTTAGTTGCTGTCTTGGTTTCCCTGGGTTGCTGGGTTGGTGTCTTTGTTTCCTGGGTTGCTGGGTTAGTTTCCCTTGGTTGCTATCTTGGTTGCTGGTTTTACAACATGTAAACTTTAGTTATTTATAATGCTTCATATATCATCTATATGGCTTGTCATTTCAAAGTATAACAATGTTGGTTGCTGGTTTAATTGTGTTGCTGTCATGGTTGCTGTCTTAGTTTCCCCGGGTTGGTGGCTTTGTTTCCTGGTTGCTGTCTTGTCTGTCTGTTATTCACCATTATTTGCTGGCTGGGTTGGTTGACTGGGAAGCTGGGTTGGTTGCCTTTGGTTGCTGTCTTGGTTTCCCTGGGTTGCTGGGTTGGTGTCTTTGTTTCCTGGGTTGCTGGGTTGGTTTCCCTTGGTTGCTATCTTGGTTGCTGGGTTGGTTTCACTTGGCAGTTGTCTTGGCAGCTGTCTTGGTTGCTGTATTTGTTTCCCCAGGTTGGTGGCTTTGAAACCTGGGTTGCTGGGTTGGTGTCTTTATTTCCTGGGTTGCTGGGTTGGCTTCCCTTGGCAGCTGTCTTGGTTGCTGTATTATTTTCCCCGGGTTGGTGGCTTTGAAACCTGGGTTGCTGGGTTGGTGTCTTTATTTCCTGGGTTGCTGGGTTGGTTTCCCTTGGTAGCTGTCTTGGTTGCTGTATTTGTTTTCCCGGGTTGGTGGCTTTGAAACCTGGGTTGCTGGGTTGGTGTCTTTGTTTCCTGGGTTGCTGGGTTGGTTTCCCTTGGCAGCTGTCTTGGTTGCTGTATTTGTTTCCCCGGGTTGGTGGCTTTGAAACCTGGGTTGCTGGGTTGGTGTCTTTGTTTCCTCGGTTGCTGGGTTGGCTTCCCTTGGCAGCTATCTTGGTTGCTGGTTTTACAACATGTAAACTTCAGTTATTTAGAAAAATTCTCTCTTTTCCTGTTACTTGATGTATCTGTTCAAATGCTGTTGGGTTGGTTTCAAAAGGATTGAAAGTTGAGTAGCGATGATGAGTACCTTTCTAAACTGATTGTGAGGTCATTGGGGGAAAAAAGTATTGCAACCAGGTGGCATTTGTGTTATCGTCTAATCAAACAGATACTACGTATAACTCAAATACAAATTGCCGCCTTGGATGGCAATACCTCAACTGTAAAAAATTAAAACGGGTTGACTCACATTTCATTATTTGATGAATTATTTGGAGGGTTAATCTGAGCTAATGACCCAATCTTTCAACTAATTTATGGATTTTTAACTATTTCTATTTTTTGCAGTTAGCGTAAATCTCCATGAGGGCTACCAAATAACTTTTTCTCTTCAAAGTTCGGATTTGTAATTTGTAATTTGTAATTTGTAATTTTATGATTTGTAATTTGTTAATTTATATGTTTGTAATTTATTAAATTATGTCTTTGTAAATTGTTAAATTATGTGTTTGTAATTTGTTAAATTATGTTTCTGTCATTAATTATGATGTATAAATTGATTTTTTGTAATTTGTAATTTATAATTGTAATATAGTATTGATGTCTTGGTTTGCATTAATTGCTGTCTTGGTTTGCTGGTTTATTTGTGTTGTTGTCTTTGGTATTTACCTGCAGCTTCTGATTTTTAAAATTTTTCCTTTGCTGGCTGTTAATTGGGTCGGTTTCCTATTAACTGTTGTTAACCGGGTATGCGGGTCAAAACGGGTTGACCCGAACCCGGCTCAGGTCGGGTTCGGGTCCTGAAAAGTGACCCGGATGCCTAACCGGGTCGGGTTAGGGTTGACCCGAATAAATTCGGGTCAGGTCGGGTTCGACCCGAACCCGACCCGTGACCCGGTTTTGACAGGCCTATTTAAAGGCCTTAGATCCACTTTGAGATGATTGCAATTAAAGTTATATATATATATATATATATATATATATATATATATATATATATATATATATATATATATATATATATATATATATATATATATATATAATTCATTCTTTTTGGTAATTGCAGTAATTAAAGTTATTTATATAATACACTCATTGAGTTTTGGAGTCTATATGTCTAGCGACAGCCAAGTGTGGGATGGTTTGATGGTTTAGGCACAAGGGTCCAGGTGCCTTGTTGTTGTAGAGCCAGAAATTCATCTGTCATAGCATTTCGCAAGACTTGATGTTCGAAGTCTACGATGAAGGTTGTAGGTTCAGTAGGGGGAGCTGTAGAAGTTAAAAGGTTGACGATTTGATGTGAATTTAGATGACCAGTTTGAGATCTGGTAATTATAGGATGGTAATAGATGGCAGTGATTGATTTTGTATGTGGAGATAATGTGGTTGGGAGGGGTCTTGAGGAAGAGTTACTACTGGAGTGGAGAGAGATGTGTTTTGTATGGTGGTTGATATGGTTGGTGTAGTTAAAGAAGCGTGTGATGTAGGCAGTGGTGGAACTAGTTGGAGTAAGAAAAAGTGGATTGGAGTGTAAGGTGAAATAAGTTTGTTGTTGTAGGGGGCGGTGACTTGGAATGGTGGATTTGTCAAATTGCACATGACGAGAGATGATAATTTTGGCAGAGGAGGTATAAAGACATTTGTATCCTTTATGATTATCGAAGTAGCCAATGAAAATACATAAGAGTGGAATGAGGTTGGAGTTGTGGCGAGTGGAAGGTGAGAACAACAGAAAGCAAGCAGAATAAAAAATACGGAGATGATTATATGATGGTTTATTGTTAAAGAGGAGTTGATGTGGCTTGTGGGGATTGCTGTTTGGTGATTAGAGATAGGATTCTATTTATGAGATACACAACGGTGAAAGAGGCACCTGGCTATAGATGGTAGGGAAGGTTGGCGGGCTAAAGTAGCATTCGATAGTCTCAATGATGTGTCGGTGCATGCACTCGGCGAGAGCGTTTTCTCAAGAGTATAAGGACAGCTAGTTTGGTGAAGAATAACGTGAGCTTGAAGGAATGAAATTAGAGAATGATAAGGAAATTGAGTGTCACAGTCAGTGCGAAGACATTTTATTTTAAATGGCACCATCATTTAAAATTAGGCAATATTTTAAATTTTAGATATTGGTCTGTTCGCACTATACGAACCAAATTGTATTGTACAATATTTTAAAATTTATCCTAATTTAATCACTGTGATTAATAAATTAAATATGAGGTAGTTAACATTTAAGATTGTGCGGTATGAATTGGATCATACGGGATTATCAAAAGAGATGGTTTTTGGTCATCTCAGAGTTAATCCTGGATAAACTGTTATTCGATTATACTAATCATACTATACGACCCCATGTTCATATTGGAAGATTAGTGAAAGTTTTATTAATGATTATACAGAACACCATTCATCATTTAGTACTAACATGGCAGAATTGAACTAATCATATTATACGATCCATGCATCATTCTATATGAACAGAGATGACATAATTAAAAAAGTTAGAGTTTTTACGAGCCCACTTTTTAAGCTTTCTTAATAGACTTTGTGAGAGTCTTTGGGAGTCTAAGAGCACGGGTCTTCTATAAGCAAGGATTTGAAGAGAGGATCTTGAGCAAGAGAGGGAGGTGAATTTGTGAGAGAGGTAGAAGAATGTTGTGGGTGAAAGGGAGTGTGAGAGGGCATTTTCACATGGTTTCTATAACCAATGTCCACCTTTATTCTTCTATAAGTTAAGTTTTCTCTTGAGGGAAACTCTATGAAGAAGCTCTTGGTGTCAAAGGGCCACTGGCTTCTCTTCCACACCAAGGAAGATGAAAGTGATTGGGCTACTCCGCCTCACCAGAAGGGTGACAAAGATTGGGCTACTCCATCTCACTGGGAGGGTGAAAGGGATTTGGATACTCTGCCACACCGAGTTAGTGAAAGGGATTCAACTACTCCACCATACCAGGTTAGTGTAAGGGATTGTGTAAGGGCTTCCCCACCTTGCCATGGGGGCTAAAGGAGAGCCACAAACTGTTTAGTCACTCGGAGAGGAAGACTCTAAGGAGTGGATGTAGGTCAAGTTGATTGAACCACTATAAATTTTGGGTGTATTTATTCTTTTTATTTTCTTGCATATTTATTTTTTTGATTGAATTAAGTTTGGCTTTAATTGTGATATGAAATCCATTGTGGTTGATTGATATTATATTTGGTTGAAAAAGAAACAAAAAAATTCTAAAAAGTAAAAGGAACAAAAATATTTATTTTGCTAAAAAGTAAAAAAAAATTTTGATGCTATGTTTGCTTCCGTATTGAGGATTGAATTTGGTTGTTTAAATTTCAAAAAGGAATTTAAAAAAAAAAATAAAACACCAATTTACCCCCCTCTTTGTGTTCCATTCCATAGTTTGAGTGGCTTCACAACCATCCCTTGAAATTTTAATTAGTGTCAAAGTGTGTTATCTAAATTATTGTTTAAAACCTTGAGATTGATGACATATATGGGAAATAGGATGCTACTGAGGGTTATTCAATAACTCATACTTTTTGATAATATCTCATTTGATTTTTGAAAATTTTGTATGTCTACTTTCTTGCAATCAATAGACTTTAGAATGAGGCACATGATACAAGTTGATTATTTTGTTCCTTCTCGTATTGTTAATGGTGTTAAAATAGAAGTCCCATTTACTAAATGGAGTTTAGAAGATAGGGATTTAACCCAAAATGCTTGAATTATTTTTTCTGTGCTTTAAAATTTGAAGACTATATGTGTGTTTCAACATATATAACTAAAAAAGATATTTGGGATAGATTATGTATCACATATGAAATCACCAAGGAAGTCAAGCAATCTTGATTGAATTTAATATTGCATGAGTATGAATTACTCTTACATGAATCCCAGTGAAACTATTTTTTCTAATATGTATATAAGATTCACTAAAATAGTAACCTCATTGCATACTTTAGGTAGAGAACTCTTTAATTCTAAAAAAAGTTAATAAGATATTGTGTTGCCTACCTGATTCACTTGATGCAAAAGTCACAACAATTTATGAATCTTAAGATTTAAATGTACTCTATTGGTAATTTATTGGGCTCTCTTATTGCTTACGAGCAAAATGTGAGCTAAAGACTTCAAGAAGTAGGTGATAACATAAAGGAGAAAATAGTGGCACTGAAGGTTAATGATATGGATATAATTAACTTAGGAGATGAAGGGAGTGAGGATATAACTTTGATGACCCATCAATTTAAAAGCTTCCTGAAGTAAAAAATAAAAGTGCCACCTTGAAAGGAATAAAGGTAAATCAGGTAAATTTATAAGGTTTCAACTGATACTATTTGCTCTGAGGGCAAAAGCCTAGACACTTAAGATCTGATTTCCCTAATCTTAAGAGCCACCCTACTAAGGAAAATGATGAACAAAAGTTTAGCTTTAAAAATGAAAAATAGAGGATGCCAAAACCTTTTAGGCAGATTCAGCCTTGAACTCATTAGAAAAAGTGTCAAAAGAGGAGATAACAAATTTGTGCGGAATACAAAATAATTGTGTTGCAAACTCTAATCAAGATAAGGTATGTGAACTTACTTGTGATGAATTATTTTCTATTTCTAAAAAAATTCATGATTCATATAGGAAGCTGAAAAAGCATCAAACAGCTTTGAAAAAGGAATTTTCTAATTTGAAAAATGAGCATGACAATTTAGTTAACGAATATTATAACTTTAAAATTGAATATATTTCATTAGTTAAGGAGAATGCATCATTATTATAAGAATTTGATGAATTAAACAAGAAATATATTTAATTAACAAAATCATATGATTCCTTGAAAGATGAGCATATTTAGTTAGAAGAAGCATTCAAGGAGCTAGAAAAATTTGTTGTAGAATTAAATAGTAATGAACATGCATTAAAATTTAAAGTTGTTAGTTATAAAAGTGTAAATGAACATTTATAAAATAAAATAAATGCACTTCAAAATAATATAGATGGTCTACACTTTCACTAAAGCCACAGCCTTGGACATACCATGCATCACATATCCTTAAAAAGAGGCATTAACCCCCGTATTGATTCGTAAACCATTTCCAGGGGTTAGGTGTTACTCTTGTGGCATATTAGGACACATTACATGCACTTGAACTTTACACCTTAGAACACACATAGTTTAGAGGCCCAAAGTAATATCATCACAGCATAATATGCATTATATGCACATAATCAAGCATAAGGTGGGACTCAAACCTACTTGGGTTCCCAAAATTAATCTTTGATTATGTGTAGGTGTGCTCTCATAAGAGGTCCAGTGAGAATATATGGTACCTAGATAGTAGCTACTCGAGGCATTTGATGGGAGATCTAATGTAGTTCATAACACTATAGGTTAGGAGTGAAGGCAAGATAACTTTGGGAGATAACACCACTAGAAAAGTGGTAGGTTTAGGTACAATCGGCAAATCTAATAGTTTTATTATTGAAAATGTATTTTTAGTGGAGGAGTTAAAGCATAATCTACTTAGTATAAGTCAATTATGTGATAAAGGTTTTAACATTAAATTTTTTTTCTAAAAATTACCACATTACTTTTAATGGTAAAGCTAGTTTGGAAGGTAAAAAGATAAATAATATCTATATGTTTAATTTGACTTACATTGATACTTTTGACAATATTTATTGCATAAAATTATTATGGATAAATCTTGGCTATGACATAGGAGACTATGTTATGTTAGCATGAAAACTCTTAAGAAGATAATCTAACATGATCTAGTTAGAGGCATCCCTAAATTAGAGTTCACAAAGGATCATTAATGTGATGCTTGTTAGTTAGGGTAGCATATTAGATCTTCATTATATATTGTTAAGGAGATCATCATTACTAGACTACTAAAAATTCTTCATATGGAATAATTTGGACTTGTAAGGATAGCTAGTCTATGTGGTATAAGTTTTAGTTTTGTGGTTGTAGATAAATACTCTAGATTCATATGTGTTAGATTCTTAGCACATAAGAGTGAATCATTTGATGAGTTTAAAATCTTCTCCACTCAAATTTAGAGGAAGTTAGGTTGTTTAATCTCTATAATTTATAGTGATTATGGTGGAGAGTTTGAGAATGATAGATTTCAATTATTTTATGAAGAATCTAGGATTGATCATAGTTTTTCTACCCCTAGGACCCCGTAATAGAATAACATAGCTAAAAAGAAGAATTGGACACTAGTAGAGGCAACTAGGACAATGTTAGCATAGTATAGCATACCTAGATACTTTTGGGTAGAGGCAGCGAATACCTCCTATTATGTGCTGAATAGGGTAAACATTAGGTCCAAGCTAAATAAGACATCATATGAACTACTTAAGGGTAGGACACCAAACATATCATATCTGCATATTTTTGGTTGTAAGTGCTTTGTGCTTGTGAACAATAAATCTCGTCTAAAAAATTTTTGATTCTAAGGTAGATAAATGTGTTTCTTTTGGTTATTTCTTGGTAGGTAAAGCCTATAGGACCTTTAATAAAAGAACCTTAGTTATATAGGAATCTACCCACATGGTATTTGATAAGTCAGATAGATTAGTTGAGCCTATGATAGATGATGATAGGTTGAGATTACCCATGGAGTGGAAAGCATTGATCTAGGAAATAGAGAAGAACCTTAGGATCCTTTGCCTAGAGATTGAAAATATTCTTCTAGCTACCCTAGAGAGCTTATCTTAGGAGATTCATTTATAGGGGTTAAAAATAGGGAAGATCTTAGGAAAGAAGTTAGTCATATTGCATTCATTCCTATGATAGAACCAACTAGTGTAGATCAAGCCTTGAATGATGACTTTGGGATATTAGCCATGCAAGAGGAATTGAATCAATTCATTAGAAATGATGTATAGGAGTTGGTTTGCAGACCCAAGGATCAAAGTATAATTAGTACCAAATGAGTAATTAAGAGTAAGTTGAATGACTCTGGGTTGATTATTAGAAATAAAGCTAGATTAATATCTAAAGGGGTATAATCAAATATGAGGCATTGATTTTGAGAGACTTTTGCCCTGATAGCTAGGTTAGAAAGCATTAGTATCCTTTTAACATTTACATGTTTTAGAGGCTTCAAGTTATTTTAAATGGATGTTAAGAGTGCATTTCTAAATATAGTTATTAAAGAAGATATATATATATATATATTGAATAACTCCTCAGCTTTGAGAACTCTTCATTCCAAATCATGTTTATAAATTGAAGAAAGTATTATGTGGGTTGAAACAAGCATCTAGGGAATGGTGCAAAAGACTTAGCAACTTTTTTACATAAATCATTTGTTAAGAGTAGTTTAAACACCGCCTTATTCCTTAAGAAAGTTGGAGAAGACATACTCATAGTTCAAATTTATATTGATAACATAATTTTTGGATCTACCAATCAAAATATATGTAATAATTTTCAGCTACAATGAGTAAGGAATTTGAAATGAGCATGATGAGCGAGCTAACATATTTTCTTGGATTTAGTGTAAAGCAAAGAGAAGATGGAATCTTTCTTAGTTAGATGAGATGCATCAAGGAGATATTGAAAAAAATTTATATGAAAGGTTTTAAGATTATAAATACATTAATGAGCTCAACCATCCAGCTAGATAAATATATAGATGGAAAGTTAGTAGACAATAAGAAATATAAAGAAATAATAGGATTATTTCTTTACTTAATTATAAGTAGACCTAATATTATGTTTAGTGCCTATTTATGCATTATATTTCAAGCTAATCCTAGAGAATCATAAATGACTGCGGTTAGGAGAATTCTAAGGTATTTGATAGGCACCAAAAACTTAGGTATCTAGTATCCTAGACATAATACCACCTTTGACAGTGTAGGATATTCAGATTTAGACTTTACTGGGTGTATAGTAGATATAAAAATACATCTGAAACTTGTCAATTCATAAAACAATCTTCAATTTCCTAGTCTAATAGAAAATAAAATTTTGTAGCACTGCCTGAAAGTTCGTTAGGGATGTTAAGCCCTTATGAACTAGTCCCGAGGCTAACCAAGAGGGGGGGGGGGGGGGGTGAAATGGTAGTTTTAAAAATTTATGAGCAAACAACGATTAAGAAAAATCTTTTTGAATATTTTTAAAACCAATTACAGTAATGCAATGATAGGCTGATATTCAATGATAATAGAATAATAATCACAATCACATAATCATCAATAGAAAAATAAGTGCGAAAAATAATCAGAAAGAACACACCAGATTTTATAGTGGTTCGGTCAACTTGACCTACATCCACTCCCCGGAGCCTTCCCTTCAGGTATTGCACTAACACTAAGTGACTCTCCTTCTGCTCCCACAGCAAGGCAGAGAAGCCTGTACAAAACTCCTTTCCACCAACCTGGTGAGGCAGAGAACCTAAACTCATTTTGCTTCCTCCGGAAGCAGGCAAAGAACCCGGATCTTCTTGCGGACGATCCTACCACAAAACCACCAACAAGATAAGAGATGATGACCGGAGAAGATGACTCAGATCCTTGCTTGGAGCAACCTTTATGAACACCTCATAAACTCCCCCTCACAATATCCTCTCTCTCTCCCAAGCTCTCTCTCTCTCTCTCTCAAGATTTTCTCTGGTAAGGAAAGTGGCAAAAAAAATTTTTTGTTGGAAGAAAAAGATCTTAAATAGGAGGGCTCAAAAATTACCCTAAATCTTAACTGGTCATCAAAGATCATCCAGGACGATCTAAGGATCATCCTGTATGATCAGTGTAAAATCTCATATATCAGCCTGGACGATCTGGTTTCTCTAGATGATTAGAAGACAAAGTTTATTCTGATTATCCAGGATGATCTTGCGATTGTCCGGGACGATTGGTTCAAATCAGGAATATCATCCAGAAGATAGTTTGGGACATCCAAAAGAAAGGCCTAGACGATCAAAGGAAAATGACTTTCTTGTCTAGGATGATACATATGTCATCCTATACGATTAGTTCAGAATTGCCCAAAATCGTCCGGGACGCAGCTCTGGACGTACAGGTCAAACATGCTGGACGATTTTAAAATGACTTGATCGTCTGGGATGATATTTATATCATCCTGTACGATTAGTTCAAAAAGCCGATAATCATCCTGAACATAGTTTGGGTCGTCCAGGTGAAAGGCACTAGACGATCAAGATTTTTAATCGATCGTCCTGTATGATCTTGCGATGGTCTGGGATGATATGAACGTATTAATCAAATATTAATTACTTTCCTTAATAACCAGACTAATTTAGGCATGATTGTAAAGAATCGTCCGGGACGATCAGACCAAATCTTTAAAAATAAAACTTGCCTAACTAAGTCTGGCGGTTGGGATTTTCCAATCTGAGCATATCATCCTGTATGATGGGTCTATCATCCAGGATGATCTGCTTTGATGGGTCTATCATCCAGGTTGATTTGCTTAATCAAACCGACTTAACATGATCATCTTAATTAGGGTTTCTATTTTCATTGGATCGTTCAGGATGATATGAATATAGTCCAGGACGATATGAACAAAAAATTAAAAACAGAAACTCTACTTCACTAAAACTCTCCCCCTGAGTGTGTGCGTGTAAGTTTACTTAGCTAGGGGATCCATTACATTATATTTGACTCAAGAAAAAAGTGAAAATGTACATTAACCATGAACTACAAAATGACTGACTCGATCTTGGACTGGCTTGACTTGCGATTGATCATGTGAACTTGAAAGATTATCCACTCAAAGCAGAAAGTAGAAATATTTGTTATCATCAAAACTATAATCCTAAAATCCAGGTTTGCAACAATCTTCCCCTTTTTTATGATGGTAAATATTTATTTAGTGGTTTCAAATCAACCAGATGCAGTAATTAAAGCACCAGGCAAGAGAAGTTAAATTTTACTAATCATTGATAACAAGTGACATTTAATATAACAAACGAAACACAGAAATAATAAAGGAAATTACTAGTAACACAAAAAGAACTCCCCCTTTTGACATCACAAAAAGGAGGAACAGAAAAGAAAAAACAACAGTAAAAAAATAACTTTTTTTTTTAATCGATCAACTCTAGTAAATCAGAATTATCCTTGATTTTCAATTCAAAAGCCAATAAGAAGAAAATCAACAACGCTGAAATCCAGAAAAGTTGGAAAATTAATTTTGTAAACCCTATCTCGTGCACCTTAAAACCTCAAATTCCTTTCAAATAAAAATCTAATTCAAAAGAGAAGAGATTAGATTCAAAAAGAGATTCTTTCAAGCCTCGTTCTAGAAAAATATCTGATATAATAGTATTAGAAAGTAAGGAATAAAAAATCATGATTTTTCGTCTCAAGCTTTTGAAAATATTAAGCGGCGCATGAATTTTTCTAAGACATTTAAAGATCTGAAAGGGAAGAAAGCTTCTCTCTTTGTGGGCTTATTTTGTGCCTTTTTTTAATTTATTTGGCGCTCTTTGCGCATCTTTTAATTTTTGATACACTTTGTGTATCTTTTCAATTTGGCGACATTACGCATCTTTTCAGCTTTGGGCTCATTTTGTACCTCGTTTTATTTTGGCGCTCTTTGCGCATCTTTTACAAGCTTACTTTCTTTCATAATCATTAAAAAATCTCAGTTGTGAAATTACCTTCTAGATATAAGAGAGGATAAAACTCACTCTTTACAATAAGGAGGAGTAATTCACAGAATAAAAATCATACATCATATGATAAGTGCAATCACCTAATTAAAAAAAATATAATAATGATCCAAAACTTTGAAAATACTATTTATATGAGGTAGATTATTGTAGGAAGATAAAGTCAATCTCCATTTCAAAAAGTAACTTTTTAATTTTGAAGAAGATTTTTATCCAAAATAAAAAATTCCTTATCTAACTGAACAGTGGAACTCATGAGAGTATTGATTGGCTTAGCTTTGTTCATTTCATATTTCTTCAAGATATTCTTAGTGTATTTTGATTGATTAAGAAAGGTTCCATCATCCATTTATCTTATGCTAAATCCCAAAAAGTAGGATAATTTTTCCATCATACTCATCTCAAACTCTTTACTCATTATTTTAAAAAAATTATCACATAAATTTTTATCAGAAGATCCAAAAAGTATATCATCAATATAAATCTGGACAATGAGTAAATCATCTCTTATTTTCTTTAGAAAAAGGGTGGTGTCTACACTTCCCTTAACAAACTCTTTTTCTAATAGGAATGTGCTAAGCGTCTCTTACCAAGCTCAGGGTGCCTGTTTTAATCTATATAAGGCCTTTTTTAATTTATAAACATGATTTGGAAATTGAGAACTCTTAAAACCTGGGGGCTGCTCTATAAAGACATCCTTTTTTATTACCCCATTTAAAAAGGCACTCTTGACATCCATTTGGAATAGCTTAAATCCCTTATAACAGCAAATGCTAGTAGCATCCTAATGGCTTCCAATCTAGCTATAGGGGCAAAGGTCTCCTCAAAGTCAATCCCTTTAATTTTATTGTACCCCTTAGCTACCAATCTTACCTTATTCCTAACCACCACATCAGAATCATTCATCTTATTCTTAAAGATCCACTTGGTTCCCACTACACTTTAATTCCTATGTCTTTCTACTAACTCCCAAACATCATTCCTTACAAATTGATTCAATTTCTCTTGTATAGCTAAGATCCAAAATTCATCAGAAAGGGCTTGATTGATATTGATGGGTTCAGTTATTGAGATAAAGGTAGAATGATTTACTTCTTTCCTAGGTCCATACCTAGTTTTAACACCTTCAAAAGGGTCTCTTAAGATCAGTTCTTTAGGATGGCTCGAAGAATATCTCCAATCTCTAGGCAATGAAACATCAGCTTCTATCCTTTCCTCAAGATTTGTAGATTCTACTCCTTGGGTGACTTCTATAATCTCTTCATCTTCTACTTTAGATATAGACTCCTTAAGATCAGATTGATCAAACACAACATAAGTAGACTCCTCCACCACCAATATCCTCTTATTAAACACTCTAAAGGATTTCCCTATACTTAAATATCCTAAGAACATCCCTTCATCATATTTTGGGTCAAATTTTCCTAAGAGTGACTTCCCATTATTGTGAATGAAAACCTTACAGCCAAAAACATGGAGGTGGGAAAGGTTCGGAGTTCTACCCTTAATGATCTCATAAGGTGTCTTATTCAGATTGGATCTAATATTCACCCTATTCAGTACATAACAAGTAGTGTTCATCGCCTCAGCCTAAAAGTATTTAGAAAGTGAATACTCAGCAAGCATGGCTCTAGTGGCTTCCACTAAGGTCCTGTTCTTCCTTTTAGCTACCCTGTTCTGCTGAGGGGTCCTAGGAGCTGAAAAGTTATGGCTAATCCCTTGCTCCTCACAGAAAGTCTCAAATCTCACATTTATAAACTCCCCACCATAATCACTATGGATGGTCACAATCTCACATCCTAACTTCTTCTGAATCCAAGTGGAGAAAGTTTTAAATTCATCAAATAACTCAGATTTATGTGATAGAAATCTAATCCAAGTAAACCTCAAGTAATCATCAACAGTTATAAATCTATAGACTCTCCCCCCTAAGATGACAGTACTAATGGGTCCAAATAGATCCATGTGAAGGACTTCTAAAGGTCTATAGGTGTTGATATCCTTAATTGAGTGGAATGAGGAGTCGACTTGCTTTCCTAACTGACAGGTATCGTACAGATGGTCCTTAGTAAACTTAAGCTTGGGAACACCTCTAACTAAGTCCTTTTGGGTGACTCTTCTAAGGGTTTTCATACTTGCATGACATAACCTCCTATGCCACAGCCAAGACTCATCAGCAGTAATTTTTAAGCAAATAGCAACATCAGCTTTAAAGTAATTTAAATCAAGCATGTAAACATTATTAACCATTATTCTCTATAAAATAATTTTATCATTTAAGCTTATAATGCAACAAGTAGGCAGGAACTTTATGCTGAAGCCTTTATCACAAAGCTGGCTGATGCTGACCAGATTATGTTTTAGTCCATCTATAAGTAAAATATTGTCAATGATGAAATTTTATGAATCACCAACTATACCTGCTCCTACCACCCTCTTGGTGGTGTTGTCTCCAAGTGTAACCTTGCCTCTAGCTCTGGTCTCCAGTGAAATGAACTGATTTGGATCTCCCGTCATATGTCTTGAACATCCGCTGTCCAGGTACCACATGCTCTCACGAAGCCTTTTGTGAGAGCACACCTACAAAATTATCAAACGTCAGATTTAGAAATTTAAACAGGTTTGGGTTCCTTCTTATGAAAAGAAGAATACAATGCATGTGTGCTGTGCTGTGAAACATACAATTTGGGTCTCCACACCCAATATGTACTATGGTGAACAATACAGGTGTGAGAGATATATCCTAGCATTCCACAAGAAAAATATCTAATGCCAGGAAAAGGGTTAACTAATCTACATGGGTAATAGTGTCTCTTCCTAGGTTTGAATAAAATATGCTTTGATGGTTTTGAATTAAATTCTTCAAATGGTGGAGGTGCATAAAATTATGCAAAAAAAGGAGGTATTTTATTTTTCTCAAAAGCATTAATTTTCAATCTTAAAAATTTATTTTCCTTCTTGAGACTTGCAATTTTAAATTTTAAATAATGCTCATCACTAGTTAAGTTATATGTCATGGTGTCTAGTTCTTTATAAGCTTTTTCTAAATCAACATGCGATATTTTTAATGACTCATGCTTAATAATTAGTTCAGAATAGTTTTTGTTTAATTCATCAAATTCATCAAGTAAAGACATGTGATTGCTATCAAGTATAGAATTATCCTTAATCATAACATCATGCTCTTTTTGTAAATTCAAGAAATCCAATTTCAGGCTAGCATGGGTTTTCTTAAGTTTCCTATACGATGAATGAATTTTCTCAGAAACATCTAGCAATTGATCATAGGTTAGCTCACATACCTCTTATTGATCAGACTGACCAGGATGATTATCAGCCATCAGACATAAGTTCGTAGTCTCCTCTTCAGCTTCAGTCTCGAGGAGTCAGATATAAAATCTGCCCAGAATGCCTTTTTGAATCCATTTTTTGTCCTTTCTGAACTTGGGTTTCTCCTCACCCTTCTCCTTGGGTGAACCTTAAGTGTGGGACAATCAGCCTTTATATGTCCAGGCTTCCTGCATTCAAAACAAACAGTATTAGATGAACCTTTAAAATTTATACTACTCTTACATTTGTTCCACTTCTAAAAGTTCTTGTGTTTCTTCCTTAGAAAGCTTTTGAATTGCCTAGTGATTAAGGTAACATCATCGCTATCAGACTTGGAAGTATCAGTATCAGTATCGTTGGCCTTCAGCGCCATAATTTTCTCTTTTTTTCTCACCTACATCAAGCTATCTTTGGTTCACTCCTTGCTCATAAATAATGAGTGATCTAAGTAAGTTATCAATAGAATAGGCATTTAAATCTTTAGATTCAGTGATCACAGTTATTTTTGGCATCATAGAAAGGAGGCAAACATCTCAAAATCTTGTTAACTTTCTCATAATTAGTAAGCTCTCTTCCTAAAGCATACAGGGAGGTGACAATTTGGGTGAACCTAGTATATATTTTAGAGATTGATTCACTAGGTTTCATGAGAAAGAGTTCATAGTCGTGAAGCAATATGTTCAATCTAGATTGCTTAACTTCATATGTACCTTCATAAGTAATGCATAATCTATCCGAAATTTCTTTACCAGTAGTACAAGTGGAAACACGCATGTAATCTTCAGATTTTAAAGCACAGAAAAAATAGTTCAAATATTTTGCATTCAGTTGTGCTAAATCACGATCATTAAGTGTCTATTCAGTAAAAGGAAGTTCAATTTTAATGCCATTTACAAGTCTATGAGGTGCTTCATAACCATATTTAACAAGCATCCACATGCGATAATCAATAGATTATAAAAAAGTGGACATGCGAGTTTTCCAAAAAATAAAAGGTATGTTATCAAACAAAGGTGGACGAGTCATGGAATAACCTTCAGCGGTGTTTATATTCCCAAAGTTAGTCATAGATCAGATTCAAAAGTTTTTCAAAAATAGATTTTATGAATCCCGCTCTAATACCACTTGACGGTCAGGATTTTTATGTATCATCCCGTACGATATTTCGATCGTCCAGGATGATATGATCGTATCAATCAATATTAATTACTTTTCTTAATCACCAGACTAATTTATGCATGATTGTAAAGAATCGTCCAGGATGATACACGTATCGTCTGAGACGATCAGACCAAATCTCTAAAAATAAAACTTGCCTAACTCAGTCTGGCGACTGGGATTTTCCAATCCTAGCATATCATCCTGTACGATGGGTCTATCATCTAGGATGATTTGCTTAATTAAACCAACTTAACATGATCACCCTAATTAGGGTTTCTATTTTCATTGGATCATCTAGGATGATATGAATATCGTCCAGGATGATATGAACAAAAAATTAAAAATAGAAACTCTACTTCACTAAAACTCTCCCCCTGAGTGTGTGTGTGAATGTTACTTAGCTAGGGGATCCGTTACATTATATTTGACTCAAGAAAAAAGTGAAAAAGTACATTGACCATGAACCACAAACAGACTGACTCGATTTTAGACTGGCTTGACTTGCAATTGATCCTGTAAACTTGAAAGATTAGTCACTCAAAGTAGAAAGGAGAAATATTTGTTATCATCAAAACTATAATCCTGAAATCCAGGTTTACAACACTGCCCACCTTTGAAGTATAATATATAGCAGTAGGAAGCTATGTTGCTCAAGTCTTATGGCTAAAGCAACAAATCCTTGACTTTAGACTTTTTATAGGCACCATCCCTATTATGTGCGATAACATTATTGCAATTTATATTTCAAAAAATCTAATCCAACATTCTTGTGCAAAACAAATTGATATTAGACATCATTTTATTAGGGATCATATAGCAAAGGGCGATACAGAATCACACTATATGGATACTGAAAATTAACTGGCAGATATCTTTATCAAAACCCCTCAATTATGACACATTCAATACACTTAGAATAAGATTAGGAATCATTTACATTTATGCTTAGGAAAATTGGGTTAGAGATAAGATGTGTTTATTTACTTATTTTATTTTATATTTATATTATGTTTATTCTAATTATTTATTTTTAATTATGATTTATTGTATGTTCATTTGTTTGTATAAATTAATTATAGAATTATCTCAAATCATCACACACAAATATTTCTTTTTTTTCTCACATCATATTGTACGATCCACTTTCGTACTGCATGATATAAGAAAATCATCACATCAACACCATTTAGTAAACTTAATGGCTCGATTAAAAACATTATTATTGATCATATTGTACGAACACACCAGTCATACTATCTGATACACATGGCGATAATCGTTGGATGATTAAATTTGATCAGTATGATATTTAATTATATATCAAACTGTATAAATACTAGTTCATACTTTATGATCAATTTGGTCAAAGATTGTATAAGGTGACCCCTTTAGAAAAACAAAAGGTTAAAGATCATCCAATGTGATACTGACACACTATATGATTTGACCACCTTTTTGAATTATCTGGCCAGGATGAATTAAATTCTTATGATTATATTATGTGATTTACATTGTACTGTTCAATCACCTGAGGTCTATATAAGAGGAGGATATACTAAGGGTTTAAGTACAATAATCCTTCTTATTAAACCTTTAGTCCTTGTAATCTTTATCCTTATCCTTTTCAATAGCTAGTGGCAAGCAATCCAGAGCCCTTGAAGGTAGTTCCTCATGTCATTCTATGGATGATAGATTTTAGTCTGTAGAAGATGAATCAACTTATCACAGATATAGGGCTACCCATATTACCCCCTCTAAGATTCTCAATAAAGATATTTTGAACTATCATGTACTAAATCTTTTCGCTGGCACCAATTTATAATTTATCCTTACCCTTGCCTTTCCTTTTGAATTCTTTGCAAGCCTAAGATTGAATGATGGAAGAATAATTATGCAATATTATGTCTGTAGGCATCCATTAGAAATTAATTATCACAACTTTAATGAGATCTTCTCCATTTTTACCACAGGCATAACACCATATAGTGTAAGCTCTAGGGGAGATTATTACTAGACCTAGGTTAATCTTACCATTAAGAATGCACCTATTAATCAACACCTTTCTTTAGTGAATTATCCTAACCATATTGCACTCATCATCTAGCATGTCCTTAGAATCTCTATTTTACCTAAGATTGGAGATAGGATAAATATCACTCCTTTGTTGTTTGTAGTTACTTCATTATATCTGGCATATATTTTAATACAACAAATATAATTATCCATTATATTAATAATTTGACATCTATTAGAAATTTAAGAGTTTGACGTAGGCAAACTCTAGCTCTAGGGTACATTATTACCAACATCTTAGATTTTAAAAATTAGCTTATGTACCCAGCACCAGTCGACCTCTTCCCTTTATACTTCATGGATAGTTCCTTCCACCTTCTCTTTAGTAACAGACACTATGGGGCATATCTCATAGAGGAGGAGCATGATCTCGATGTGGAAGGGGGAGCCAGCAGTCCAAGAGGCACCAACACCAGCACCGACACCAGCACCTGTATATCAACCACTATTCTATGATACTCTGATAGAGTGGCTTAACTGCTTAGAGATTCATATGGAGACACATCCAGGAGTCACCGCTCATTAGGACCAACTATAGTACCACTTCCAATAGCAGTAGTAGCAGCATGAGATTTATCATGCATGGTTTAGTGATTAGTTTGCCTTGCTCCCCCTCTACTTCCAGCCTCCACCACTGCCACCTGATCAAGGACCAGCTAATGAGTAAACTATGTTATAGTTTGTGATGTGTTTATATTTTAATTCTACTTTTAGCATTTTCTACTTATTGTACTCTATATTTTAGTTATTCTATTTAGTTTCTCCTTTTTGGTGATGTCAAAAGGGAGAGTAGGAAGTTATTGGATGTTTTATTTTTTCCTTTTAGTGCAGTTTATTTTTTTTCCCATCTTTGTGTGTTTAATGTATTTTTATTTAATGTTATTTAAAATAAAAATATATATAAAAATAAGGATAAAATTTCAATTCTCTCCCTATTTCAAAAGAAATCACTTAATAATTGGGAGAGCATAGTAGGGCATTAAAAATTAACTTTTAATTTAAAACTCCAACCACCAATGTGTATCATCATAAAAAATGGGGGACATTATTACAAATCTAGGTACATAACTTTATGTTTTGATGATTACAAATATTATTGGATGTCTATTTATGTTCCCCTACTTTAAATATTGCATGTATATTTCGGTGTATTACTAACCTTTCAGGTATAGTATACACCCAACAATGATTAAAGAACTAGCTTAAGAATGTGCTATGTTAGGTTGTGAGTCAATGTATACTTCAAAGAGCTTATAATCTTTATTTTTCTTGAGTCTACTTTTATGACAGGTATATGCTAGCTTAGCAATCGTACACACAGAGGGAGTGTAGTTAAATGTTTTAATTTTTTTGAATTTTATACTATATGATATGGATTATACTATAACATCATGGGAAGGTTATAGCTTATGCTTCAAGATAGTTGAAGCCACATGAAAGAAGTTATCGGATGTATGACTTGGAATTTATTATTGATGTATTTGCTTTGAAGATCTGGAGAAACTATCTATATGATGTTATGTGTAAGATTTTTACTAATCATAGGAGTTTGAAGTCCATATTTACTTAGAAACATCTAAATTTGATGAAAATAAGATGGTTTGAGTTGATTATAGACTATAATTTGACTATTCAGTATTGACCTGGCAAGAATAATGTGGTTGTAAATGCTCTAAGTAAGAAGTCTTTTAGATTTTCATGTATTCAGCTTACTTCTGATGAATCCCTAATATGGGATATAAAGTGATTACAGTTGAAGTTAATTTCTTCTATTGATTGGGATTCCAGTCCTTTAGCTAAAATGATTATTCTACCTTCTTTATAGGAAAGGACTCAGGAAGCACATCAGCTATATACAGAATATATGAAGATGAATGATCTGATTAAATCTAGTAAGAAGTCTAAACTGTGAGTATCTGATTATGATGTTATCTTCTCAAATGATAGGTTATGGGTTCATAGTTCTTGAGATTTGAGATTGACTATTCTACATGAAGCTTATTATTTAAGTTATATTATTCATCCAAGAAGTATTAAAATGTATAGTGATATGAAAGGAATGTTTTGGTGGCATGGATTGAAAAATGATGTAGCAGATTTGTTTTAAAATATAAAGTCTGTCAGTTAGTGAAGGTAGAACATCAGTGGTGGAGATATTATTTTCAGCCATTACCCATGCCTAAGTAGAAATAGGTAGATCTGACTATGGATTTTTCTATGGGTTTTTCCAGGTCGAGACGGGCACTTAATGTCATTTGGGTTATAATTGATCGTCTGATAAAGTCTACCAATTTTATTTTGATCCGATAGTCTGATTCTACTGACAAATTAGCATAGGTATATATACATGAGATTATGAGGTTGTATGGGATACCTAGAGTTATAGTTTTTTATAGATATAATAAGTTTACTTGTAGATTGTGGAGGGTATTCAACAAGGGTTGGGTATAAAATTGCATTTCAGTATGACATTTCATTCTAAGAGTGAATGACAATATGAGAGTGTTGACCTCATTTTTGTATGAGGTCAGTAGGACCAATCCAGACCTTAGGATCTTTTCAATCCTTAGGATTTAATCTTGACCCTAGGATCAATCTGATCTTAGATCAATCCAGACTTTCAGTCAATTCAGATTTCAAATCCATTTTGATTTCAAACCCATTTAAGCTTCAAATCAAACTCAACATTAATCCAATCCAGATCTATTCAATTTCTAAATCATCCTAGGCCTTAGATCCTAGGATTTCTAAACTTTAGAATTATCCTAGATTTCTAACCCTAGGATCTACCCAGACTCTAGATCAGTCTAGGTCTTAGGATTCTCCTAGACCTCAGATCTATCTAGACCCTAGGATCTTCCTAGAATCCAGGCTTTAGGATCTATTCTAGATCCTAAGAACCTTCTAGATCCCAGACCTTAGGTTTTCCTAAACTCTAGGATCTTCCTAGACTTCAGTCCCTAGGATTTCCCTAGATCAACTTAGGTCTTAGGATTCTTCTAAGATCTTAGATCTATCTAGATCTCAAATCTATTCAAACTCCAGACCAACCCAGACTTTAAATCAATCTATTCAAGACTCAAATCAATCCAGAGTTCAAGTCAATTCAAATCCCTGACCAATCCTGACCTTTAAACAACAAAGATTTATATATCACAGCCTCTGACCTGACTTTAATCCTATCTAATCATCTACAATCACTTAAATGATTGTAAATGATTTAGATAGTTCAAACCCTATCATTCAAAATCAAAATCCAGCTCAAAACCAGAATTCCAATTCAAATTCCAAGGCCAAAGGTCTAAGTCCTAAAAGCCTTTTCCAGTGAATTTTTGAACATTTCAAAACCCTATCAAATGACCTCTGATTCAAGGTCTGTCAGTTCCACACTGATATGACATGTCTCTAGAGGAAACCCTCCAAATTTGAGCTCATTATGAGGTCTCTAACCCCAGAAACTGAATTGAAACCCAAAGGCTGTAAAACCTTCAAATATTTACAGTCCATGCCATTGAACATGCCACCCAGTGGATCTTGATCCTGGAGCTTTATCCAAAGCTCCAAATCACTTTCAGACCCTTGATTATGACTCATTGATCAATAAATTGTATTTTTTTGGATTCAATTTGACCCCCAGTTGACCAAGGGTCAAAATGACCACAATACCCCTTAAGGGTTCAAATGCACTTTTCAAACCATATGACCTCCAAATTGCTTGGAACCACTTCCAAAAATTTTCAAACATTAAACCAAACCCATTGAACCCAAAACCAGCCCCTGGGTCAATCTGGTTGACCAAGTCAACCAAGTTGACCAAACAGGCCCTTTAGGGTCAAAATATGTCATTCTGACCAAATGACCTCCTCAGACTTTGGGACCACCTTTATTGGTCTCCAAATATCATTTCAAATCTGTTGAACCCATTTCCAGATCCTGGACCCACCTGGTTGACCAAGTCAACCAGGGTTGACCTAAACGCCCATTAAGGGCCCAAATAGGTCATTTTGACCAAATGACCTCCCCAGACTTTGAGACCACCACCAGAAGACTTAGAATGTCATTCTGAAATGGTTGGACCCAAACCCTGACCTTGGGTCAACCTGGTTGACCAAGTCAACCTAGGTTGACCACATCAACCTCTAAGCCTTTCCCACCTTGAATCAAATCTCATATGCATTCAAACCTCATTCAAAACTTTGTTAAATTATGTTGATCACTTCCTCAAGTGATTTTGACCCAACTAGACCTTTGACCTGGTCAATAGTTGACTTGATCAACTATGACCTAAGGTTAACCTGATTTGACTCATATGGATTAAATCAATCATATCCCCAAAATCATATCCTTAAGTCATCAATTTTATCCCAATATATATTTCAAATAGACTTGGACATGTCTTGGGTCAAACCCAAGTCAAGTTGACTTGGTCAACTTAACAAAAGTTTTTGCTCAAATCTTCATTTATGAGCTCTTGTTTTAACCCTTAAGCATCAAACTCTTGAACCCATTCAAGCAGCTCCCTAGGCATCATTTCATGCCACCTCACAAGTCAACAAGTCAAGTTGACTGGTCAAATAGTCAAAACAAGGCTAGGGAGTGGTCAAAACTTGGTCAAATTCCTCATTTAAGCTAATCTCCTTTTATTTAAATCTTCCCAGCCATTTAAGCAATCTCTAGAACCTTCTCAAGCTCACTCCCAGCCATTAGATTAAAATCAAACGGTTTGGATCACTCCCACATGCCCATGGGGGGGACCAAATGGGCTTTACACCTCATTGTACCCTATTGTCCTTCCTTCTGCCATTCTAACCGTTTGAGGACAACTGGCAAGCATCAGGGAGATCATCCAAACCAATCCCAGCCATCCCTTGGGCCCAAGGATGATTGAATAGGGCAAAACATTATTTAGAGCATTCATTCTCACTTGAGCATTCTCTCTCCACTAAATCAATCCCAGACCAAGAAGTCTTTTCGTTTGAGCTCTAAAAGACTTCATCAATATTACCCAAGTCCAAATCCGGTGATTGGAGGTTGCCAGCGGTGTATTCCCGGCGAACTCGGGGTTAGTTCCGTTCAAAGGCTCCTACCATTCGATCTAGGGATTTCCAGCTATTGAAGTCTTCTGAGGAATTAAACTTGGACAAACTACAAATTCAAAGAGCCTAAGATCGTTCCAATCCATTGGTTAGATTCTCTACAAACTCAAACCCTAGTCTAGACACATAGAGCTAAATAACGTTCTAAAAAGCACTTTTCAAGCTATGTTAAAACATCCACAAGATTTCTGTTCATGTTATTAAGCTTCATTTAAAATTTCAATTGATTTTGTGGGCTAGATCGAGAGAACGAGTTGTTTTACTTGATTAGGGCTCGGTTCGTGCATGCTTTTAATTGGGTGGAATCGAGACCGTTGATTTTATAATCAACGGTTATGATTTGGCTTTTCCGCGGCTTATGTTAGCCGCGGATCCGATCCTACGGTTAACTCCGTTGTCCGGCTCAATCCCAGCCTTTGACCTATTTCCACGGGTGATCCAACGGTGGCCATCCCGCGCTGACGCGGATAATGAAACCGCGTGGACCCCACGCATTAAAGGCCAATAATTGCCGGCGATGCAATCATTGGCATTTAATGCGCCGCCGCAGGCAATCATTGCCGCGGTTTGGTTCCTCCAATCAAAATGTGCCATGTAGCATCTTATCGCTGGATTAAGGTTTAATTAATCTTAATTATTTTTTAATCCTTTTTTTAATCTGAAAACTTCAATAAATCATTAGAAATTGAGTTTTAATCCAAAAAATTAGTGTAACATATCAAATTGCTCAGATTTTAACCCTCTTTAATTTAAAATTAAAATCAAATTGAAATATTTAATATGAAAAATTATTTAAAATATTTAAATATTAGTTATTTTGATTAGTATTTCATTAAATTAAATCCAAATATTTTCTAGTTTTGAAATTTTATTCTAAAATATTTTAAATGCTCACTG
This sequence comes from Dendrobium chrysotoxum, assembly GCA_019925795.1. Classification (NCBI taxonomy): domain Eukaryota; kingdom Viridiplantae; phylum Streptophyta; class Magnoliopsida; order Asparagales; family Orchidaceae; genus Dendrobium; species Dendrobium chrysotoxum. Next base: position 26,494,906 of record CM034306.1, on the reverse strand, counting down.
ATATCATCTAACATATTTTATTTTAAATTTTAATTTAGTTTAAAATATTTTCTTTAAATATTTTGTTTTTTTTATGATTAAATAATATTTGATTAATATTAATTTGAATAATTTTCTAATCTTCAAATATTATTACAAATATTTTAATCAATCAAAAATAAGATAATTTGAATATTTTAAAAGTAAAATTTGAGCTTAAATAGTTAACATATATGTATCCTTAAATGATTTTAATCCCTTAACCAACTATTTAAATATTTAATTCATATTTATTTAAGCCTTAAGCTAATTATTTTCAATATTAAACATTTATTTTCAAATTATATTGAAAATCAGAGATCTCTTAAAATAATTTGATATTATTTTAATTATATTTTGATTATTTTAATTTAAATACTCATATATATATATATATATATATATATATATATATATATATATATATATATATGTACATATACATATATATATGTATTTGTATTGCTTTTAAAATCTTATTTTAAAATTATATTTATGTTAAATATGGAGTTTGAGAGATCTCTTTGAAATTTTAAACATAAGATTAAATATGTGAATAGAAATCATGGGGAATGTATTTTGATGCTTGTGTATACATTTCTATATGTTTGTTTAAAGGTCTAAAAACCTTGATTCAAACCCAATTAAACTTAGTGTCATCCTTAAGAACAATAATTAAGGACTTTTCTTAGAGAGTTTAGAATATTTCCAATAATTAGGATTTACCTCATATTGACTTGAAACTCAAACCATTTGAACATAGTGACACATACAACCTTAAGAAAAATCTTCACTGAATTTTGAAATCATTAAGTCCATTAATTAACTTAATCAAAGTTAAACCTTAATTAATCCTTTAAAACTTCAAAAAAATATAATAAATCAAGATTAAACCCAAAAATTATAAACAATACCTCAAACTGACCAGAATTAAATCCTTAATCAATGAAAAATAAAAGCCCCTTGACTAAACTTCAAAATTAAATTTAATTTGAGTTTAATTGAAATTTAATATTTAATTAATTTAATTAATTAAAAATTCCAAAAATCTTCAAAACACTTGGAGACCACTCCTTAGGTCATTCCTGACCTTTGGAGTTGATTTCAAGGAGTTTAGAGGTTATTTGGATTCAAATCACAAAAAGGGCTTTAATTAAACAATTTTAAAAAATTCAATAAATACTCAAAACTTTGAAAATTCATAACTAATTCAAATAAACTCCAAATTAAGCAAACTCAAAGGCATACAACTCATCTTAAGGTCTAATAGTTATTTAAAATATTAAGTTTTCAGAAATCAATTAAATTTGAAAAAGTCAACTTTTGATCAAACTTAGTTAAAAATTAATGTCAAAACTTCAAACCTTCATAATAAAATATAGAAAAATCCAATTTCAACGTACTTACTGTCTAACTGATCGTAATAAGGTCTAGTATTTTAATAAAATATTAACTTTTCAGAAAACACTTTAAATCAAAAAATCAACTTTTAACCCCTTAATTAAATCATTAAAATAATCCAAAAAATCCCAAAATTCAATAAATCATTAAAAATTCCAGAAAATCTTAAATCAATATTAAAACCAGCAACCAACCAACCTTGATTAAAAATTAATCAATCTTCAAACCTTAATCAAACTTAAATCTTTTAATCATATCGGGTACCACTGGGTAACCTAGGCCTACAAGGTTATTAAATTAGCCCCAAGGAAGGTGAAATAAACTTCATGGCCTCGATGTGCAACAAAGATGGTATCCAACAAACAATCAAAATCAAGTTTAATATCAATTTCAAGTCATTAAGATTTAAACTCAAATTAAAACTCCCTTAAGCCTTCAACCAACTAGAAAATCAAACAACTTCAATCAAATGCCTACTTAGGACATATCAAAATCACACATCCTACCTCACACACTTTAGATGGTTTGCTAGGACAACCAACTCTAGTCTTAGGCTAGGCCGGTGTTTACTTTTCTACTACTTGTGTGTGTCGAGTTTTCCGTGATTTTCATTGCATGCTGGTTGCTAGATTTAAGTAATTGATGTTGATGTGATTGTTTATTTATTTACTGCACTCTAAGTTGATTTTATTGTACATTAGACCTACCCCTAGGTTAGGAACGAGTTATACTAATTCAATCTTATGCAAGTGGCAATACTCGTACAGGGCATTTAAAATTAAAGGGTGCAATCAAATAATTAAACTTTAAGTTAATGTTGTTTTATGCAGGTGCTAAGCATGCATAAGTCCCCCTTTAAAATTAAAAGAGCATGACCAAGCGTGGCTGGTTTGAGCATTTCTAATTTTTAAATATATTAACTGCTTGGGATGTTTACATAACTGCTGATTATTAGGATAACCCTGCAGGTGCTTGAGTCTAGATTTTTTAATTTTAATTGATGTAATTTGAGATGATATTTGAGTTGTAAATGTTCAGTGCTTTGAGATTGAGATGTTAAGCACCCAATTTGGAATCCAAAGAGGAAGGAACATCCCTTAGGGGAGAGTTCCTCTCCATTTGGAGATCCAAATTAGAATGACTTTCAGAATATCCAAATAGAAAAGATAACACCCATATTCATGGGGAGTTTCTTTTCATTTGCATACTTGGACCCGACGATCCAAGGAGTTCCAAGAAGATAAAGAAGTGAAGAACGAGAAGAATCATAAATCTCAAAGCCACTTGAGTCTTAGGAGTAGAATCTGGGTTGTAGTCAGTGATACCCGACCACTTTACTTTTCTGCAGACCCTGGGTTGTATAATTAAAAGGCACTTGCCTATGGACTTTCATTTTGAATATTTATTTAATTGATTTAATTATTTAATTGATTTGATTGATATGTTGATTGCGATTAAGGACTCGCATGTTTTTAATAGTTTATTTGGCAATCTTGCATGTCGTATTTGATTTAGCCTGGAATCCGATCGGAGGCTCGTGAGGGTACGGTCATAAACTATTTCTACTTAAACAAAATCTAAAAAACTTTAGGCTCAGATAGTAACTCAAACGCTTTTAAGAAGTAAGCCCGGACTCGCTGGGAGTTTTTCATGCATACCTATTAAAATTTCTCTTCCGTGTTAGGTACCTCCCCGCCTACGGGTTTTGGCAGACCACCCGACCTATTAGGGTGCAGTTATGTCCAAGGGGATGTTGTGCAATCTCTATGATAAAATCTATTTTTTAAGCCTAATTTTAAAACTGCTACATGTTGATTTAAGCATTTCATCGAGTCAACTAGCATGTATTGCATTAGATACAAATTAAATTTGAGTCTAAATCTTTAATTGCATTTTTAGCTTAAGCATTTCACCCAACATAAGTTAAGGGGTCAATTAGGAATCTGCTCTAGATGTCGACCCCAACTCCTCAAACTTAATCTTAAATAACGTCCCTAACCACTCTACATTTAAAAGACTTTGACTCATAGTTTTGAAGCATTTAGGTGGTTTAGCTGGCTCCCCAATCCAGGCCGGGGTAAGTCCATATTGCATTACATTAGCTAGGTTTTGGGTCACTGATTTTCAGTACCCAATTTTAGACTAGGTTCTGAGGCAGATGTTCAATCTTAAGACCTCAACTTCTGGGAATCTAGTTCACAACTTCTAATAAAATTGACCATTCAAACATTAAATCTATTTCCATCAAATTCAAGCCCAACACTTAAGATAGTTTGAGATGTTTCTGAAGTAATTCAGAATCTCAAGACACCTCCTACTCTTATTCCTTTGACTCCAGAAAGAACTGTTCAATCTTGAACCAGTCCCTGTTGAATTTCCAGTCCCTACCTCTGTTGATATCAAGCTTTGCATTCTTAAATAAAATTCGTATCGCTATTTTAATCGAGAGCTTTTGTAGGAAATTTTCTGGTTTCCTACGATGTAATTAACTACGAGGGCTTGTGCTCGTAGAAGATTTAGAAACCCAGACCAGATTTCAAAATCAAGTTTTCAAAACCTTCAATTGATTATCTTTGGGAAATTCAAATATGACGATCATTATCATCATAATTAAACTATCGATAATGATTGATATCATCTTTCTCCGGATAGACATATCAATTACAATCATAACTTCAATTATAAAATTAATGATCTCTTATCTCAATTATTGTAGTCGAATAATGGATTAAACATAATTTTGATTCTTCGGGATCATATCTTGTTTCTCCTTGAGTTTGATTATAGTAATCTGGATAAATCAAGTTTTGAAATCTGAACCTATTAAGGAAAGATATGATCACTTTTCGAGGTGATATATCATTCGTACTAAGTGTTTGATCTCAAATATTAAAATTCCAGAAATTAAATATTTCCCAAAGAAAATTAATCCTTTTCAAAACTATAATTTTCAATCAAACAAAAAATGGCGACTCTACTGGGGAAAATCTCTCTCTCCATCTTTAATAGTGGTACGAATTTTATTGCATCGGTAGTTTTGACTACCTTTATTTCATTGGTCCCTCTACCCATTTTTCCCTTGGGTGAGTGTGGCCAACTCAATTAAGACAAGTGAAAAGAGATGCGAGTGTAGGAAACCTCCTTCTAAGTCTAGCTTTGACATTTTGCCTCCAAGTTCATTGGTAGAGCGAAAGAGTCAAGTCGAGCTTTTCAAAGTCTTCCTGTATATGTTGCAAATTCGCATGCAAATAAATCACAGCATGCTAAGTTTCATAATTTACAAAAAATTTCTCAATCTCAAAACCTAGATTTAAAGTTTCTTTAATTTAACCTGGATTTTGACATTCCACCCCAAGCTAGTCAGTGTGGTGAAAGAGTCAAACCAGGTCTCTAGATTTTCCCTTAACTTTTGTTAACCATGATGTTAAAAATAAAACTCAACATTTTTTAGTTTCAAAAGTCAAGAAAAATCTTTCAAATCAACATCAATGGTCGTTGCTATGTGTCTTCTATAATATTCTATTATAGTTGAACATATGCAATGCAAATTTAAAATTCTCCAGTCAATTCTGGGCTTTGACATTTCACCCCTAAATTGCTTGGTGGGGTGCAAAGAGTCAAGCCTTAGGATATTCAGGCTAATTGGGTAAACCTACATATTTGAACAAAATTCAATATGTTGAGTTTCAAATTTTGAAGAAGATCTGTTCAGTTCCAACCTTAAGTCTAAATTCAGTTTCAAACCAAATTCAATCTTAATTCATCTTCAACTTTCACATCAAATTCAAGTTTGATTCTAACTTTGAATTTACATTTAAATCTGATTCCAAACTCAAAACCGGGCTTTGGCATTTCGACCCAAGTCAATTGGTGAAACGAAAAGAGTCGAGCCCGATCCCCAGATCTTTCATATCAATTTTATGCACCTATATGATTGAATGAAACTTAATCTGTAGAGTCATAAAATTTGAAGAAAGATCCATTTGACTTGAGGTTCAAGTTCAAATTCAAAATTTGAGTCCAAACATAATTTTAACCTGAAATTTGAATTTGATTTTCAATTTAAAGTCGATTCAATTTTGATCGGGACTTTGACATTTCGACCCAAGTCAATTGGTGAAATGAAAAGAGTCGAGCCCGATCCCTGGATCTTTCATATCAATTTTGTGTACTTATATGATTGAGTGAAACTCGATCTGTTGAGTCACAAGATTTGAAGAAGGGTCCATTCGACTTCAACCTTAAGTTCAAATTCAAATCCAACTTTAATTCAAAATACAATCTCAACCTTAAGTTTGAATTTGATTGTCACCTTCAAATTTTAATTTCAATTTTGAATTCAAGTTTGAGTTTGAACTTTAACATTTTACCCCAAGTTAATTAGTGTAGCGAAAGAGTCGGGTTCAACCCTTAAGTCCTTGTCAATTCTACGAACCACTGTTTTGAATCTAAACTTAACATGATTGAATTATTAAATTTTGAATAACATTAATCAAGTTTAAAATTCAAATTCATATTTAAGATTAACTAATTCAAATCATTGTTCATTAATTTCAGGATTTAAGGACTCAAATGGCTGGGAAACTCATTTTCTCTCTAGATAGAAACTTGATAGTCGAAGGAATCACTTCTGGTAATTTTATCTAGTTTGAAATGCAATTCTAAGACTTCAAGTTATTAGTCGACGGAGAAGAAATGATTGATCTGTCTACTGGAATACAAAGGAATGTTCCCTTGGTTGAGATTACTTTAGAGTCAGGAGTAGACTCCCCCATCTCCGAGATGGAGGCCGATGTCGCCCCTTTACCCATTGTACCCTTTGCCCAGATGGATAAGAACCAGAACTCAATAACGATAGAAGAGCTACCATCTCAACCTGAGATTGGGTCAAGTTCTAGTACCCCTACCGTCAGCAAGGCCAGCAAGAACAAAATGAAGAACTACCTTCGTAGAGTTAGAAAGAAGGTTGTCAAGGCCAGGAAAACCGCTGAGGCAAAAGCCTTAAAGCATGTCAAGTCTAAGGCTAATAAAAAATTTGTTGCTCCTTCTACGTACCCCTTCTCTGGTGGAAATAGTTTTCACCCTTCTCCTGTTGCTCAAAGAAAGGAGGTTGTAGAGATGAGAGCACAATCTTCAATACATCTTCTTGACTGCTACGTGGCAAGAATCAATCAAGCCAGAACTGATCAAACACCAGCACCAGGCCCTAGGCCCCTAGTTGAAGGTTATGACCCATCCACTCTACTAGATGATGTTAGGTTACGTTTCTATACGTGCCCCGCTACATCAACTAGAGAGAAGGAGGTGTAGAAACCACTCAGGGTACCACTCTCCTAATTACTAGACCACTAGTAATGAGAGGGGAAATAAACTAAGATGATATCAGATGGTGATACCGTCAAAATTCAACTTGCAACGGGGTCCTATCGAGATAAATCTTTTTGATTAAAGTGATGCAATGATTTCTAAGGATAGTGCAGACCCAATAATAGTCTCTCCCTCCAAGGAGATCGTAGGAATCTAATTTCGTACTACTAGGGTCTTGCCACCTAGATTTGTAATTCCTTTTTAAGAAGAGCTTCCAATTTCTCAAGTGTACTGATTTCAAATTTTCAAGATAGTTGAATCATCTTTTTAATGAAAATTGACCTCTATTTGAAGTCTTAAGTAGGAGAAAGTTGTTGTTGACTCCATCAAATGTTTAAATGCCCCTCCATCTCACCTCTTTTGTGGGATCAATTAAATTGTTGAACTAAAATCAATGTTAAACTTAAGTTGATTTTTGAAATTTCCTCAAATTTCCAACAATTTTCTATCTTAATAGATATCTCTTGCATGTTTAAAATATGTTCAATAATTTTCAAAAGTCAAGCCAATATTCATTTTAAAAGACTGGATCCTGCCTTGAGGATTATTCGTCCTTGCATAAGAGAATGAGTTTTCTTCTCTTATACTTGAGATGTAATCCCGATATTGAAATAGAGAAGGTGTAGCCTCTTCTTAAATTCAATTAAACTCAAAAGATGTGCAAAATGCGCCAACAATCAAGAAATACACAAAGTGCACTAAAAATCAAAAGATGTGTAATGTGCGCCAGCAGAAAAAGAATGAGGCTCCCTTTTTCTAAATGTTTTAATCCCAAAAGACCCAGTCAACTTTAAATTACTTGACTTTGATAAATTTTGAATCCAGAATTTTTACCGTGCATTGATAATCTATCAAGATACAAAAATCTCTTGTGCTAGAGAATTGAAGAGATCAAATTTCTATATTCAACTTAAACCTCTTTGAAATTGATTTTAATTCAAAATACTCAAGGGAGACCCCAATTTAATTTCTATGAAACTCGGTCTAGGTCAACAAAACCTAAGTTCTCAAACTTTTCAAAATTAGTTGGAGTCGATCGACTTTTCACTGTACTTCTGAATTTGTTCCCGTTTGTCGTTCCAACAGGATCCAAATACTTAGAGGAAGTTTTCTAATAAGAAGAATGAATCTTCTACTCTTGATGAAGATTTAAATTTTATCCTTGAGAAATGTGTGTAAGTCTTCCCACGTAGGCATCTTTTCCTTCAAGGCCTTCTTTATAAAATTACACTCTATACTGGGTCCACAGTTAATCCTACTAGAGGAGTATTTTATAATGCTGGAAATTATCATTCAAAATCAAACCACACCCTGTGCTGGATCCTAGATCATTCTGATCTAGGGGTGTAGTTTCCTTTGCTGGGACTCGTTGTTTAAAGTCAACTCTAATTGAGCAGAGTGCTTGACTCCAATTCAGGGAGCTCAAGGGCATCAAATAAAAATCAATATATACTCAATAAAGTTAAAAATTTATAAGTCACGTTTGATTCGAGATACTGATAAGCTGTGTCACTTTAGAACTACCCAAGTAGGAGACTTGGTCGTAGTTTTCTGTAGACCACTTCTAATCCATTGTAAGATCAATGGAAAGCTCAAGTCAACGTTAACTGGATCATTCATTCTAATGATGATCTTTGAAAATTTTCTAATTGACTGATCAACCCTTGAGAATGCCACCCAATATTTTTAAATATTGGAGAGGCTCTTCAGGAAGTACCATGCCAGATGAGTGTCAAACATAAAATCAAATTCAAAACCTTTTAAAGTCAAAGTCAAATGCAAGATCAAATTTCAAAAGATTTTAAGAATTCGAAATCAACTTGAATCAAGTTCAAAATTCTTCAAATTCCAAACCACTTTGAATCAAATTCAAAACATTTCAAATTCAAAATCAAATCAAACCAGATTCAAAACTCTTCAAATTCAAATTTGTCAAATTAAGTTTCAAATTCAAACACTTTCAAATTTAAAATAAAATCAATTCAAAAATCATTCAAATCTCAAGTTCCAGAAATTAAGTCTAATCCTCTATATAGAGCAAGTTTCCTCTATATACGATCATCCAGACCCGATCCTCTATATAGAGCAAGTTTTCTCTATATATGATCATCCAGTTTTCGATCCTCTGTGTATAGCAAGTTTCCTCTACACATGATCATTCCAGACCCGATTCTCTATATAGAGCAAGTTTTCTCTATATACGATCATCCAGACTCGATCTTCTGTGTGAAGCAAGTTTTTTTTACATATGATCATTCCAAACCTGATCCTCTGTGTAGAGCAAGTTTCCTCTACACACGATCATCCAGACTCGATCCTCTATATAGAGCAAGTTTTCTCTGTATATGATCATCCAGACTTGAACCTCTGTATAGAGCAAGTTTCCCCTATACACGATCATCCAAACCCGATTCTGTGCGAAGCAATGCTTCCTTCTCACAGGATCATCCAGTTTTCTTTTCCTTAAGGTTAGATGTGAGTTATCATGCTTTCTATCCTTATGATTAGATCCACTAATGGTGGAGTACGCCCTTCGTGGCACCATCCTAGCTTCTTCCAATTTTCTTTTCCTTAAGGTTAGATGTGAGTCATTGTGCTTTCTATCCTTAGGATTAGATCCGCTAGCGGTGGAGTACGCCTTTCGTGGCACCATCCTAACTTCTTCCAGTTTTCTTTTCTTTAAGGACAGATGTGAGTCATCGTGCTTTCTTTCCTTAGGATTAGATCTTCTAGTGGTGGAGCACTCCCTCTGTGGCACCATCCTAGGTTTAAAATCCAGATCCGACCTTCTGTGGGAAGCAATGCTTCTTTCCCTCAGGGTCCTCCAGTTTTTTTTTCTTAAGGATAGATGTGAGTCATCGTGCTTTCTTTCCTTAGAATTAGATCTACTAGTGATGGATAACGCCCTCTGCGGCACCATTCTAGTTTTAAAATTCAAATATTTAAGTCTGATCTCCTATAGGAAGCAATATCATCTTCCTATGAGATCATCCAGTTCTCTCTTCCTTAAGGTTAGGTTCCTTTTCCTTCCCTTAGGATTAGACTCCCCAGTGATGGAGTAAGTCCTCTGTGGCACCGTCCTGGGTCTAATTCCAAAATTTAGTTCTTTCTTCCTTAGGGTAGGTTCTTCTTCCTTCCCTTGGGATTAGACTTCCTAGTGATGGAGTAAGTCCTCTATGGCACCGTCCTGGAATCAATTTCAAAAAATCAAACTTTCTTCTCCTTAGGGATAGGTTTTCTTCCTTCCCTTAGGACCAAATCTACTAGTGATAGAGTACGCTGTTCCCAGCACTACCCTAGTATCATTTCAAATTCAAACCTCTAAGGTTAAGATCTCCCTCCATTAGAACCAAGTTTCAAATTCAATCTTCTTAGGGTAGGGTTTTCCTTTCCCTTAGAATCAAATTTAATTTCGATCCTTTCTAGTTAGGAGTTTCTTCTTCCTATAGGATCACCCAGGTTTCTCTTCCTTTAAGGTTAGGATTTTCCTACCCTTAGGATTGATTCACTAGTGGTAGAGTAAGCTTTTCTAAGTACTACCCTAGTATCTATTCAAACCCCGATTCCCCAGGGATAAACTTCTCATTCCCTTAGGATCAAAACTCCAGACTTGATCATTTTATTCGGTCAACGCCAATATGTGTAATAGAACTACATTCTATTACACATTGGGGGTCCATTTGTTGACCTTATTTTTATATGAGGTCAGTAGGACCAATCCAGACCTTAGGATCTTTTCAATCCTTAGGATTTAATCTTGACCCTAGGATCAATCTGATCTTAGATCAATCCAGACTTTCAGTCAATTCAGATTTCAAATCCATTTTAATTTCAAACCCATTTAAGCTTCAAATCAAACGCAACATTAAGCCAATCCAGATCTATTCAATTTTTAAATCATCCTAGGCCTTACATCCTAGGATTTCTAAACTTTAGAATTCTCCTAGATTTTTAACCCTAGGATCTACCCAGACTCTAGATCAGTCTAGGTCTTAGGATTCTCCTAGACCTCAGATCTATCTAGACCCTAGGATCTTCCTAGAATCCAGACTTTAGGATCTATTCTAGATCCTAAGAACCTTTTAGATCCCAGACCTTAGGTTTTCCTAGACTCTAGGATCTTCCTAGACTTCAGTCCCTAGGATCTACTCTGGACCCTAGGATTTCCCTAGATCAACTTAGGTCTTAGGATTCTTCTAAGATCTTATATCTATCCAGATCTCAAATCTATTCAAACTCCAGAACAACCCAGATTTTAAATCAATCTATTCAAGACTCAAATCAATCCAGAGTTCAAGTCAATTCAAATCCCTGACCAATCCTGACCTTTAAACAACCCAGATTTAGCTGTCACAGCCTCTGACCTGACTTTAATCCTATCTAATCATCTACAATCACTTAAATGATTGTAAATGATTTAGATAGTTCAAACCCTATCATTCAAAATCAAAATCCAGCTCAAAACCAAAATTACAATTCAAATTCCAAGGCCAAAGGTCTAAGTCCTAAAAGCCTTTTCAAGTGAATCTTTGAACATTTCAAAACCCTATCAAATGACCTCTGATTCAAGGTCTGTCAGTTCCACACTGATATGACATGTCTCTAGAGAAAACCCTCCAAATATGAGCTTATTCTGAGGTCTCTAACCCCAGAAACTGAATTGAAACCCAAAGGCTGTAAAACCTTCAAATATTTACAGTCCATGCCACTGAACCTGCCACCCAGTGGATCTTGATCCTGGAGCTTTCTCCAAAGCTCCAAATCACTTCCAAACCCTTGATTATGACTCATTGATCAATAAACTGCATTTTGTTGAATTCAATTTGAACCCCAGTTGACCAAGGGTCAAAATGACCAAAATACCCCTTAAGGTTTCAAATGCACTTTTCAAACCATATGACCTCCAAATTGCTTGGAACCACTTCCAACAATTTTTAAACATTAAACCAAACCCATTGAACCCAAAACCAGCCCCTGGGTCAATCTGGCTGACCAAGTCAACCAGGTTGACCAAGTCAACCAGGTTGACCAAACAGGCCCTTTAGGGTCAAAACAGGTCATTCTGACCAAATGACCTCCTCAGACCTTGGGACCACCTTCATTGGTCTCCAAATATCATTTCAAATCTGTTGAACTCATTTCCAGACCCTGGACCCACCTGGTTGACCAAGTCAACCAGGGTTGACCTAAAGGCCCATTAAGGGCCCAAATAAGTCATTTTAACCAAATGATCTCCCCAGATTTTGAGACCACCACCAGCAGACTCAGAATATCATTCTGAACTGGTTGGACCCAAACCCTGACCCTCAGTCAACCTGGTTGACCAAGTCAATCTAGGTTGACCACATCAACCTTTAAGCCTTTCCCACCTTGAATCAAATCTCATATGCATTCAAACCTCATTCAAAACTTTGTTAAATTATGTTGATCACTTCCTCTAGTGATTTTGACCCAACTAGACCTTTGACCTGGTCAATAGTTGACTTGGTCAACTATGACCTAAGGTTAACCTGATTTGACTCATATGGATTAAATCAATCATATCCCCAAAATCATATCCTTAGTCATCAATTTTATCCCAATATATATTTCAAATATACTTGGACATGTCTTGGGTCAAACCCAAGTCAAGTTGACTTGGTCAACTTAACAAAAGTTTTTGCTCAAATCTTCATTTATGAGCTCTTGTTTTAACCCTTAAGCATCAAACTCTTGAACCCATTCAAGCAGCTCCCTAGGCATCATTTCATGCCACCTCACCAGTCAACAAGTCAAGTTGACTGGTCAAACAGTCAAAACAAGGCTAGGGAGTGGTCAAAACATGGTCAAATTCCTCATTTAAGCTAATCTCCTTTTATTTAAATCTTCCTAGCCATTTAAGCAATCTCTAGAACCTTCTCAAGCTCACTCCCAGCCATTAGATTGAAATCAAACGGTTTGGATCACTCCCACATGCCCATGGGGGGGACCAAATGGGCTTTACACCTCATTGTACCCTATTGTCCTTCCTTCTGCCATTCTAAATGTTTGAGGACAACTGGCAAGCATCAGGGAGCTCATCCAAACCAATCCCAGCCGTCCCTTGGGCCCAAGGATGATTGAATAGGGCAAAACATCATTTAGAGCATTCATTCTCACTTGAGCATTCTCTCTCCACTCAATCAATCCCAGACCAAGAAGTCTTTTCGTTTGAGCTCTGAAAGACTTCATCAATATTACCCAAGTCCAAATCCGGCGATTGGAGGTTGCTGGCGGTGTATTCCCGGCGAACTCGAGGTTAGTTCCGTTCAAAGGCTCCTACTGTTCGATCTAGGGATTTGCAGCTCTTGAAGTCTTCTGAGGAATTAAACTTGGACAAACTACAAATTCAGAGAGCCTAAGATCGTTCCAATCCATTGGTTAGATTCTCTACAAACTCAAACCCTAGTCTAGACATATAGAGCTAAATAACGGTATAAAAAGCACTTTTCAAACTACGTTAAAACGTCCACAAGATTTCTATTCATGTTATTAAGCTTCATTTAAAATTTCAATTGATTTTATGGGCTAGATCGAGAGAACAAGTCGTTTTACTTGATTAGGGCTCGGTTTGTGCATGCTTTTAATTGGGTGGAATCGAGACCGTTGATTTTATAATCAACGATTTTGATTTGGCTATTCTGCGGCTTATATTAGCCGCGGATCCGATCCTACGGTTAACTCCGTCGTCCGGCTCAATCCCAGCCTTTGATCTATTTCCACGGGTGATCCAACGGTGGCCATCCCGCGCTGATGTGGATTATGAAACTGCGTGGACCCCACGCATTAAAGGCCAATGATTGCCGGCGGCGCAATCATTGGCATTTAATGCGCCGCCGCCGGTAATCATTGCCGCGGTTTGGTTCCTCCAATCAAAATGTGCCACGTAGGCTCCCGTCACTGGATTAAGGTTTAATTAATCTTAATTAATTTTTAATCCTTTTTTTAATCTGAAAACTTCAATAAATCATTAAAAATTGAGTTTTAATCAACAAAAATAGTGTAACATATCAAATTGCTCAGATTTTAACCCTCTTTAATTTAAAATTAAAATCAAATTGAAATATTTAATATATGATAAATTATTTAAAATATTTAAATATTAGTTATTTTGATTAGTATTTCATTAAATTAAATCCAAATATTTTCTAGTTTTGAAAATTTATTCTAAAATATTTTAAATGCTCACTGATATCATCTAACATATTTTATTTTAAATTTTAATTTAGTTTAAAATATTTTCTTTAAATATTTTATATTTTTTTATGATTAAATAATATTTAATTAATATTAATTTGAATAATTTTTTAATCTTCAAATATTATTACAAATATTTTAATCAATCAAAAATAAGATAATTTGAATATTTTAAAAGTAAAATTTGTGCTTAAATAGTTAACATATATGTATCCTTAAATGATTTTAATCTCTTAACCAACTATTTAAATATTTAATTCTTATTTAGTTAAGCATTAAGCTAATTATTTTCAATATTAAACATTTATTTTCAAATTATATTGAAAATCAGAGATCTCTTAAAATAATTTGATATTATTTTAATTATATTTTGATTATTTTAATTTAAATACTCATATATATATATATATATATATATATATATATATATATATACATATATATATATATATATATATATATATATATATATATACATATATATATGTATTTGTGTTGCTTTTAAAATCTTATTTTAAAATTATATTTATGTTAAATGTGGAGTTTGAGAGATCTCTTTGAAATTTTAAAGGTAAGATTAAATATGTGAATAGAAATCATGGGGAAGGTTTAGTGGATGATTACATCTTAATCATTCACAAATCAAGTCATTGATTGTAATTAATGATAATCTTTTGCATGTGTAGGTGCACACATACACTTAGGGCTCTCCTAGATCTAGGAATGTATTTTGATGCTTGTGTATACATTTCTATATGTCTGCTTAAGGGTCTAGAAACCTTGATTCAAACCCAATTAAATATAGTGTCATCCTTAAGAACAATAATTAAGGACTTTGCTTAGAGAGTTTAGAATATTTTCAATAATTAGGATTTACCTCCTATTGACTTGAAACTCAAACCATTTGAACATAGTGACACATACAACCTTAAGAAAAATCCTTACTGAATTTTGAAATCATTAAGTCCATTAATTTACTTAATCAAAGTTAAACCTTAATTAATCCTTTAAAACTTCAAAAAAATATAATAAATCAAGATTAAACCCAAAAATTATAAACAATACCTCAAACTGACCAGAATTAAACCCTTAATCAATGAAAAATAAAATCCCCTTGACTGGACTTCAAAATTAAATTTAATTTGAGTTTAATTGAAATTTAATTTTTAATTAATTTAATTAATTAAAAATAATTAAAAATTCTAAAAATCTTCCAAACACTTGGAGATCACTCCTTAGGTCATTCCTGATCTTTGGAGTTGATTTCAAGGAGTTTAGAGGTCATTTGGATTCAAATCACAAAAAGGGCTTTAATTAAACAATTTTAAAAAATTCAATAAATACTCAAAACTTTGAAAATTCATAACTAATTCAAATAAACTCCAAATTAAGCAAACTCAAAGGCATACAACTCATCTTAAGGTCTAATATTTATTAAAAATATCAAGTTTCCAGAAATCAATTACATTTGAAAAAGTCAAATTTTGGTCAAACTTAGTTAAAAATTCAAGTCAAAACTTCAAACCTTCATAATAAAATATAGAAAAATCCAATTTCAAAGTACTTACTGTCTAACTGATCGTATTAAGGTCTAGTATTTTAATAAAATATTAACTTTCCAGAAACACTTTAAATTAAAAAGTAAACTTTTAACCCCTTAATTAAATCACTAAAATAATCCAGAAAATCCCAAAATTCAGTAAATAATTAAAAATTCAGAAAATCTTAAATCAACATTAAAACCAGCAACCAACCAACCTTGATTAAAAATTAATCAATCTTCAAACCTTAATCAAACTTAAATCATTTAATCACATCGGGTACCATTAGGTAACACAGGCCTACGAGGCTATTAAATTAGCCCCAAGGAAGGTGAAATAAACTTCACGGCCTCGGTATGCAACAAAGGTGATATCCAATAAATAATCAAAATTAAGTTTAATATCAATTTCAAGTCATTAAGATTTAAACTCAAATTAAAACTCCCTTAAGCCTTCAACCAACTAGAACATCAAACAACTTCAATCAAATGCCTACTTAGGACATATCAAAACCACACAGCCTATCTCACACACTTTAGATGGTTTGCTAGGACAACCAACTCTAATCTTAGGCTAGGTCGGTGTTTACTTTTCTGCTACTTGCGTGTGCCGAGTTTTTCGTGATTTTCATTGCATGCTGGTTGCTAGATTTAAGTAATTGATGTTGATGTGATTGTTTATTTATTTACTGCACTCTAAGTTGATTTGATTGTACGTTAGACCTACCCCTAGGTTAGGAATGAGTTATACTAATTTAATCTTATACAGGTGACCATGCTCGCACAGGGCATTTAAAATTAAAGGGGGCAATCAAATAATTAAGCTTTAAGTTAATGTTATTTTATGCAGGTGTTAAGCATGCTTAAGTCCCCCTTTAAAATTAAAAGAGCATGGCCAAGCGTGGCTGGTTTGAGCATTTCTAATTTTCATAACTAATTCAATCTTAACTGCTTGCGATGTTTACATAACTGCTGATTATTAGGATAACCCTGCAGGTGGTTGAGTCTAGATTTTTTAATTTTAATTAATGTAATTTGAGATGATATTTAAGTTGTAAATGTTAAGTGCTTTGAGATTGAGATGTTAAGCACCCAATTTGGAATCCAAAGAGGAAGGAACATACCTTAGGGGAGAGTTCCTCTCCATTTGGAGATCCAAATTAGAATGACTTTCAGAATATCCAAATAGAAAAGATAACACCCCTATTCAGGGGGAGTTTCTTTTCATTTGGATACCTGGACCCGACGATCCAAGGAGTTCCAAGAAGACAAAGAATTGAAGAACGAGAAGAATCAAAAATCTCAAAGTCACTTGAGTCTTAGGAGTAGAATCCGGGTTGTAGTCAGTGGTACCCGGCCACTTTACTTTCCTACAGACCCTGGGTTATATAATTAAAAGGCACTTGCCTATGGACTTTCATTTTGAATATTTATTTAATTGATTTAATTATTTAATTGATTTGATTGATATGTTGATTGCGATTAAGGACTCGCATGTTTTTAATAGTTTATTTGGCAATCTTGCATGTCGTATTTGATTTAGCTTGGAATCCAATCGAAGGCTCGTGAGGGTACGGTCATAAACTATTTCTACTTAAACAAAATCTAGAAAATTTTAGGCTCAGATAGTAACTCTAACGCTTTTAAGAAGTAAGCTCAGACTCGCCGGGAGTTTTTCATGCATACATATTAAAATTTCTCTTCCATGTTAGGCACCTCACCGCCTACGGGTTTTGGCAGACCACCTGACCTATTAGGGTGTAGTTCTGTCCAAGGGGATATTGTGCAATCTCTAGGATAAAATTTATTTTTTTAAGCCTGATTTTAAAACTGCTACATATCGATTTAAGCATTTCATCGAGTCAACTAGCATGCATTGCATTAGATACAAATTAAATTTGAGTCTAAATCTTTAATTGCATTTTTAGCTTAAGCATTTCACCAAACATAAGTTAAGGGGTCAATTAGGAATCTACTCTAGATGTCGACCCCAAATTCTCAAACTTAATCTTAAATAACGTCCCTAACCACTCTATATTTAAAAGACTTTGACTCATGGTTTTGAAGCGTTTAGGTGGTTTAGCTGGCTCCCCAATCCAGGCATGGGTCAGTCCAGATTGCATTATATTAGCTAGGTTTCGGGTCACTGATTTTCAGTACCCAATTTTAGACTTAGGTTCTGAGGCAGATGTTCAATCTTAAGACCTCAACTTCCAGGAATCTAGTTCCCAACTTCTAATAAAATTGACCATTCAAACATTAAATCTATTTCCATCAAATTCAAGCCCAACACTCAGGATAGTTTGAGGTGTTTCTAAAGTAATTCAGAATCTCAAGACACCTCCTACTCTTCTTCCTTTGACTCCAGAAAGAACTGTTCAATCTTGAACCAGTCCCTGTTGAATTTCCAGTCTCTTACCTCTTTTGATATCAAGCTTTGAATTCTTAAATAAAATTCGTATCGCTATTTTAATCGAGAGCTTTCGTAGAAAATTTTCTGGTTTCCTATGATGTAATTAACTACGAGGGCTTGCGCTCGTAGGAGATTTAGAAACTCAGACAAAATTTCAAAATCAAGTTTTCAAAACCTTCAATTGATTATCTTTGAGAAATTCAAACCTGACGATCATTATCGTCATAATTAAACTATCGATAATGATTGATATCTTCTTTCTCCGGATAGACATATCAATTACAATCATAACTTTAATTATGAAATTAATGATCTCTTATCTCAATTATTGTAGTCGAACAATGGATTAAACATAATTTTGATTCTTCGGGATCATATCTTGTTTCTCCTTGAGTTTAATTATAGTAATCAGGATAAATCAAGTTTTAAAATCTGAACCTATTAAGGAATGATATGATCACTTTTCGAGGTGATATATCATTCGTACTAAGTGTTCGATTTCAAATATTAAAATTCCAGAAATTAAATATTTCTCAAAGAAAATTAATCCTTTTCAAAACTATATTTTTCAATCAAATAGAGAGAACTATACATGTATTGGAAGATCTTCTAAAACTCTATGTTTTAAATTTTAGTGGTAGCTGGGAGGATCACATTTCTCTAATCATGTTTTCTTACAATAATAATTTTCATTTAAGCATAGGTATGCCTCCTTATGAAGCTCTATATGGTAAGAAATATAAAACACTATTATCTTAGACAAAGGTGGGTGAAAGAAAACAAAATGGGTTAGCCTTATTTGATGACGCCACTGAAAGATTCATCTGATCAGAGACAGATTAAAGGTTATATAAGACAGACATAAATAGTATTTTTATGCTAAACATTGAGCTATAGATTTTTTTATGTGAAGATCAGACCGATGGAGATTTGGTAAGAAAGGTAAATTAAGTCCAAGGTATGTTAGTCATTTTGAAGTCATTGAAAGGATTGGAAAGTCTACGTATAGGTTACAGTTACCATATCACATGTCTAAAATTCATAATATATTTCTTGTCTCTCTTATGAGAAAATGGGTGTCTAATTTTAGAGATCGTGTATCTACTGAAGACATTGAGGTATGTCTTAATCTGAGTTATAGAGAGGAACCAGAAGATTAAGACATAAATAGATTCAAATAGTTAAAGTCTAGTGGAAGAATAGAACTGAACGAGAAGCTACTTGAGAGAAGGAATCAGAGATGAAACTATTGTATATTGATTTATTATGATGATTTTGAGTTTTAAAATGTCGAGGATGACATTTTCATGAGAAGGAGAGAGTTGTGACACCTCTAGTATTAAAGTAATATTCAAACCAGTCTAACCCAATTAGAAGTCAGGTAATCTATTGAATTTTTTTATTATAAACTCTTTTGCTTGTGTTTAGAAATAATATATATGCATGAAAAAGGTCTACATGTGTTATGAAGTGAGTTCAAGGGGTCTGAATACTTATTTGTGAAATCTGGAATTTTTTCCCTTGAGCATGCCATTGTCATGTTTTCTGGCGCCCCAATGCTGTGTTTTCTGGATTTTAAAAAATAAATTTGCGCCCCGGCATTGGAACAATGGCACCTAGGCACTAGGCTAAATTGTGCACATAAAAATATGTATTTTTTCATTATTCATTCCACTCATTTCATTTTGGCACCTAATTAGTTAGAGAAAGAGAGGGATTTCTAGAGAGAGAAAAGAGGATTTGAGCCATTTCAATTTGTTATTTATTGTCGGCTTAGTTCTGAATAATGTTTGGATTGAGGTAGGTTATACTTTGCATATCTCAATTTTTAAAACTATGAAGTTTTTCTAAATTTTTTATTATAATTATAATTATGTTACCAACAACTATAAGTAACTTTATACTGGTAAAACTTAGGAGTGTCAAAACAAGTCAATGGGTTAGGTTCGTGTCAAACCCAATTGACCCGGGTATAGGTTGACCCTAACCTGACTCAATTTTACAAATGGGTCAGCAATGTCAATCCGACCCAACCCGCTAAACCCAAATCCAGGCGGTGCGCAAGCAAGGCTCGAGTGCACAAGTCAATGAGTATGGGCATTGGGCAATGCCCACAGGATGTCACGCATAGGTGCTGGTGAATTGGTACAACACAGTGACAGCTGGTAGGGCATCACGTGTATGCACACACAGCAGGTGTGGGGTCATGCATGACTCATCATGCAAGCGAGTGCTCTGCCTGGCTAGAACTGGAGTAGGTGCGGGGTTGACCGGGAGTAATGTACTGCCTAGGGCCTATTGCCTGTAGAGTGGGTTCAGCTGGTGTGCCGGACTGCCAGAGTCACACAAATGGTGGGGGCTTACAGTGTCACGCAAGGGGAGAGGTTCGCGGGTTAACTTGGGCTGATTTTGGGTTCCCAGGTCAACCTAAACCTAACCCAATTTTACAAATGGGTCGGGAATGAAACATGTACCCAACCCGTTAAGCAAACAAGTTGACCCAAATTCAAATTTTTTTGGGTCGGGTTTGGGTCAATTTTTGAGTCGTGTCAAATATTGACAGCCCTACTAAAACTTTCACTGTGTAACTTTTTGTATCTTATAGAGATCAAGATTCTGAACATTTTAAATAGTTCATGAAAATTTTATACTAAGACTCTATATACGAGGATAAAAGTGATCAGGACTCTACATTCCATATTTGATGTAATTGACATTGAAACTTTTAATACCCACAAAGTCATAACATATATAATAATTATTAATGCTTGTTTAACATGATTTGATTATTAATTATGAGTCTTAAAGTGTTTAATGAACCCTTAAGTTAGTCATAAAGTGGAATGGGGAAGTAAATTTCAATTAATAAAATTTTATTTGGGAGCATAATAATGTTGCAATCCGGGAGTCCAATCTTATATTTTGATGATTATAAATATTATTGAACTTATTTTCTCCTACATATTATTAATATATATCATTTTATGTGTACTAATATTTCAGGTATAACATACACCAAACACCACCAAAGGATCAGGGCTCAAGATTAGGTTGTATAGGATTGATGTTTTACAAGAGTCTATAATTTTATCTTTCTTGAGTTTATATATTATAAAAGGTGTATGTTAGCTTAACAACCATGCACACACATAAGGGAGTAAAATTGAATGTTATATATTTTTTTTAATTTTGTATTGTATAATCTATATCGTATTGTACGATCTAGATAAAATAATAATTAATTAAAATATTTAGCAAAGTTAATTTATTTTTGAACTAATCATAATATATGATCCAAATCATACATAACAATCAGTTTTAATCAAGAAACCCTACCACCAATCATATTTGAAAGTTCGTTGGGATTGTTAAGCCCTTATGAACTAGCCCGAGGCTAACTAAGAGGGGGGGTGATTGGTAGTTTTAAAAATTATTAAGCAAAAATAAAATTTTGAAATCCTTTTTGAATATTTTAAAACAAACACAATTGCTCTTTAATGTGTAGACGATTAATCAAACAAATGAATAACTTTAATCACACGATCATCCACAAGAAATTAAAGTACAGAAATTAAAATGCAGAATAATAAAAGAAAGGAACACACCAGATTTTATAGTGGCTCGGTCAACTTGACCTACATCCACTCTCCAGATCCTCCCCTTTAGGTATTGCACTAAAACTCAGTGAATCTCCTTTTACTCCCACAGCAAGGCAGAGAAGCCTTTACAAAAACTCATTTTCACCAACCCCGATAAGGCAGAGAACCCAAACTCCTTTTGCTTTCTCCTGAAGTAGGAAGAGAACCTTACCTCCTTTTGCTTCCTCCTGAAGCAGGCAGAGAATCTTGAACTTCTTGCTGATGATCCTTCCTACAAAGCCACCAAAGAACACGGGACGATGACTAGAGAAGGTGACTTAAATCTTTACTTGGAGCAACCTTTGTGAACACCTCACAAACTCCCCCTCACAAGATTCTCTCCCTCTCTCCCAAGCTCTCCCTCTCCTTCTCAAGACTCTCTCTAGTCAGGACAACAGCAAAAAATTTTAACATTAACAAACAAGAGATCTTAAATAGAAGGGCTCAAAAAATATCCTAAATTTCAATTTGCCGTCAAAGATCATCCAGAACGATCAGTCGATCATCTTGTATGATCAGTACAAAAATATATGTTTCAGTCTGGACGATCTGGCTCTCCTGGACAATCAGAAGATAAGATTTGTATAGATCGTCCAGGATAATGTAGTAATCAACCAGTACGATTAGTTCAAACATACATTTTCATTTAGTAAATAGTTCAGGTCATCTAGGAGATACGTTGGGATGATATGTAGAAATATGACTGATCGTCCAGGACGATATGACTATCATCCTGTACGATTAGTTTAAAAACGGGCAATATCGTCCAGCACATAGTTCTGGTCATCTAGGAAAACTATGTTGGACGATGAGGATTTATAACTGATCGTCATGTACGATTAGTTTAAAAATGGGCTATATCATCTGGCACATAGTTCAGGTCGTCCAGGAAAATAATGTTGGATGATGAGGATTTATAACTGGTCGTCCTGGATGGTCTTGTGATCGGCCAGGTTGATGTGATCGATCAATTAATCCTTAATTACTTTCTTTAATCATCTAACAAATTTAGGCATGATTGTAATGAATCGTTCAGTATGATACATATATCATCCTGGATGATTAGACTAAAATCCTAAAATAAAAACCTGCCTAAATGAGTCTAGCGGCTGAGGAATTTTGATTTGAGCATATCATCCTGGACAATGAGAGGATCGTCTAGGATGATCTGCTTAATCAGACTGACTCAACACGGCTGCCCTAATTAGGGTTTCTATTTTGATTTGATCATCCATGATGATTTGGGATCGTCTAGGATGATATAATCAAAAGCAGACAAACTCTTAATTTTACAGAATTTCTTCACCTAAGTGTGTGTACAAGGTTACTTAGCATCATGATCCACTTTTTTACACTTGACTCAAGAAAGAGTAAAAAACAACAGATTTGACATTACAGACTGACTCAATCCTAATATACTCAAACTTAAGCTGGCTTGAATTGCATTTGACCATGTGGATCTGAAACGTTAGTATGCAGGGCAATCAAAACAGATGTGCAATAGTGATAGTAGAACGAAAATAGAAATGTAAGAAATATTTGTAATCATCAAAACTATAATCCTTGAATCTAGATTCGCAAGAATATTTAGGTAATTTTTTTTAACATAAAAATTTTTCTATTCATACTATACGAACCAATTCATATGGTATAATACTTAAATTATTACCTAAATTAATCAAGGGAACTAGTCAATGGTCCAGGAGATCATCCTGAACAAATTATAATTTGATTGAACTAATCATATTGTATAATCCTAGATCGTACAGGAAGATAAATTGCAACTTCTTAAACTAATTATATAGAGTAATAGTTACAGTATAGTACTAAAGGGAGAGTTGAACTAATAGTACTGCACGATCTTCAGATCGTATTCTATGAACACAGACAACTATAATGAAAATTTAGGATTTTTTTGGAAGCCTTGCATTTAAGTTATCTTAATAAACTTTGAAAAAGTCTTTGACTATTTGGAAAATTTTGAGAGAGTTCTTTGTGAGGGCTTATTTTCTTGAGAGAGCTTAAAGACAGAGAACTCAAAGCTTGTGAGAGAAAGGGGAAGAAGTTATAGTGTGAGAGGGAATTTTGCATGGTTACTCCAAGCAAACTTCAACCTTAGTCCTCCTTGTGTCTTTATTGAACTTGAGGGAGGCTTTGTTAAAGAGACTTTTCAAGGACAAAGATCGCCGGCAAGTCCGTTGCATCGGGGAAGGTGAAAGTGATTTAGTTCTCCACTGCACTAGAGGAAGGTGAAAGTGATTTGGTTCTCAGCCTCACTAAGAAAGGTGAAAGTGATTTGGTTCTCAGTTGCACCGTTGGTGGAAGTGATTTGTGTAAGGGCTTCTCTATCTTGCTGTTGGGGCAAAAGGAGAGTCATTAAAAGATTTAGTGCAATATCTGGAGAGGAGGACTCCAGGGAGTGGATGTAGGTCAAGTTTTGACCGAACCACTATACATCTAGTGTGTTCATTCTTATCTTTTCTTATCGCACTTTATTTTTCTTTCATGTTTATTTTCTTGTAAATCTGTGTTGAGATTCATTATCATTGTGATACAAAAAATTTTGATATTTGTATGGAATCAACTTATGCTAGAAAAAAATAAAAATCTAAAAAAATAAGAATTAAAAAAATGCTTGATATTTGTTTTTTTTTTTTTGCAAAATTAAAGAGAACAAAAATATTTGCTTCACTAATTTCTTTTGCTTACTTTTGTGTAATTTGGTTTAAGTTTTTTAAAAGAGAATTTTTAAGAGAAATTTTTTTAAACTCCAATAATCCCACCACCACTTGGTGTGCCTTGGGCAGTTCAAGTGGTTTAACAACCCTTCCTTGAACTTTTAGATAAGTGTAAATTGTGTACTATTTTTGTTATGTTAAATACAGAGAAAATATATTATTTTAGCTATGTTTGTACAGAAATTATGTAGGAAAAAGCCAAATTTATAATTTTTGGGCAGCAACGATAATGTTCATGCTACGGCGTCGTATTGATCGACTCTAAAGAGCCAATTTCAATGCGGTGGTGCCGACCTTCTCTATCTACAAGTATCATGGCGTCACAGACATTAGCACCGCAGCACTTCACAGCACCACAACTCCCAAAATTAACACCACAGCATTGGGTGTCTTAAAAAAATTCATGCATGAGGGCCAACCTTTGTTAGAAAGTCATTCCAAGCACCACAATGCTCAAATTTTATAGCGCAACGACAGAGTAGCTATAACTGCTAAAAGCCACACTGACTCAAAGAAGAGACGCACTGATTCGGGTTATAATCATGCAATGTCACGCAGCATAGCAGTGGAGCCGACACTCTAGTGCCAAGGTGCTAGTCCACTTTTTGCCACTGTAGCGCCACCATGTATAGCATCACGGTGCTCAAGTCTGATCATGTATTTACTATAAATAGATGTCAGTTATATTATTTGTGGACTTCAATTCTCTGAGTATAATTAAATATTTTTTCAGTGTATTTCTTTAGTGACCCATTAGAGTAAAGTCTAAGGGGGGGCTAAAAAAGTGCAAGATACAATCTTTAGAGGGACTAGCTTGTGTTTATATAAGCAACTTTGTAATTGGAGAAAGGAGTGTAGAGAAGATACTTAGATTCGTCCTGGTGGTAAACTTCTTATTACTTTTCATGTACTTTTGTTCTTCTATGAATAAAATGAATATGAGTTTGCTTGTCATTGATTCCATATCTAGTTAGATCTTCTATTTTAGGCTGATGATATAAAGAGCATATTAAGTACTAATATAGACTCTTATTTTTTAATTAAAATAATGATATTTTTAATATCTCTCATACTTTATTTAATGCATACAATGGCCATATATATAGTTAAAACTTAGTATGATGATAGCCTAGACTGAGGAATGCAAGAATAATTAGGAATATTAAAATTAAATATTTACATGCCTAGACATAGGATGTTTGAATATTCTATGTTCTGTAGAGATAGTAGAACTATAAGAAGACTAATAATCATTCTTTTTATCCCTATAAGCTTAACAGAGATCTATAGATTCACATGCTTTGATCCACATCTATAATTAAGAGTCTCATTATATATATATATATATATATATATATATATATATATGTTATTTATAAGCATCAGCCCAAAACATTTTATCAAAATTATATCAACTATTTTTTACTTATTTTCATTTAGTGGTCGGAACTCAAAAACTTTATTTTTCATTTTGGTAGAATAAATTCATGCATTTGGAGTAAGCAGTAGTAGTTTTATTGACGTATAGTAGATCACTTCCTCGTGGGTTCGACACTCTACTCTATCATTTTATTACTTGATTTGATACGTATACATGCATAAATTAGTAGGTTATTTTAAATTTTATATCAAAGAAAATCTAAACATATTTCAAATTTAATGAGTTTAACATTAGCTCACCATTATCTTATCACATAGTACACTCCCATCAAATTTTGGGCACCGTTGCCGGGAAAGTTCTTTGTTTTTTGCAAGTTATTATATTGTTAAAACAAGTGCATATTTAGACATACTTATATCCTGCATCTTTATTCTATTTATTAAAAATTTTGAGAAATCAAAAAAAAAAATTTATGTTGACTATTTGGTTTCTATTTTTAGTTGTTGTTGTTGTATGCTTGGTAGATCTAGTAAAGGGCATTTATTATTTGATCCAAAAATAGAAAGTATATTTACAAAAATTTGAAAATTAAAAAAAAAATAACCGATATGACCCAATTCAAGATCAAGATCATGCTAGACCAATTATGGAGTACGCTAACCCTGTAGTTGAAGGAATCCATCAGAGTATTAATAGACCTACTATTCAGAATAATAATTTTGAATTGAAACTGTTTATTATCTAAATGGTTCAAATTTTTCAATTTGGGGGATGTCCTGTTATTACATTTAGCTATTTTTTTTTAAAATATGTGTAACTTTTTAGTACAATGGTGTTAGTGATGATGCCATTAGACTTAAACTTATTTCATTTTCTCTAAGGGACAAGGATAAAATGTAGTTAAATTCTTTAGCTCCAAGCTCTATATCCACTTGGAATGAGTTAGCACACAAATTCTTAGAAAAATAGTTTCCACCTTCGAAGACTGCTAACTTAGAAATAATATCACTTCTTTTGTCCAGTTTAAAAGAAAATCTATTTATGAAAGTTGGGAGAGGGAGATGCTTAGGAAATACCTCACCATATTTTACCTGACTGGTTGGTTATTCAAATCTTTAATAATGGATTAGTAGGATCTCTTAGGCCAATCATAAATGCTGCAGTTGGAAGAATTTTAATGTCTAGTCTATTTGAGGATGCTTATGAATTGATTGAAGGAATAACCACTAATAATTTCTAGTAACCTGCTAATAGGGTGAATTCTAAGAGAGTAGCTAGAGTTTATGAATCTGATATTTTTCTATTCTTACTACTCAGGTGGCTGCTATTTAAAAGAAATTAGATAATATGAAAGTTAGGGTCAGACTAGGCAGGAATAATAATTATCCTAACTTAGTTGATGATCCTAGACATACAAAAGCCACAGCGTTATATCATGCAGCGCCGCAGCATTTCCCTTCAAGTTTTGAACAAATTGATCAAGATGAGAATGGGAATATATAATTAGAAGATGTTGTTATGTAATTAGGAATTCAACTGTAATATCAATCTAATGCTCTTAGAAAAATAGAAGATCATATAGGGCATCTT
The DNA here is from genome assembly GCA_019925795.1 of Dendrobium chrysotoxum. Classification (NCBI taxonomy): domain Eukaryota; kingdom Viridiplantae; phylum Streptophyta; class Magnoliopsida; order Asparagales; family Orchidaceae; genus Dendrobium; species Dendrobium chrysotoxum. Next base: position 26,467,605 of record CM034306.1, on the reverse strand, counting down.
GCTAGATTGATTAAAAATAAAAAAAATTGAAAGAATAATGTAATAATATCTAACTTAGAAGTGGGAGAGATTTATGAGACCTATACAAGTAATAGGGCACGATTATGAGGACTACGATTTTGAGGTATTTTATAATCTAGGTATTTATTTATTTTATATATAGCCTTGTATGAACTGGATTATTATATTTGATTTTTTAGAAATAAAATTTGGAATATATTTTAAACTGTTAATATTCTTTTGAATTATTTAGTTGGCTCTAGTTGATTCTATATTATGGTTGAGAAAAAAAATTTAGGATTAGAGAATTAATTCTTCCATTAGATCCTGGGGTGTGACAGATTTAACTAGGATGAGAGGAGAATACCTAAAATTAACCTAAAGGGGTTAAGAAAGCCTAGGGAGTCATCTAAAGGCATTAAGAGCTCACCTATACCATTAAGAAAACTAATCTTTTGCTAAGGGCATACCAAAGCAACTAAAGTTTACATAGAGCCTAACATTTCATTAGGGCATAATTAAGATAATTATAACTTAATTAATTCATTAGTCATAAAAAAATAATTATATAGGTCTAATTCCACCTAAGAAGCAACTCAATAAGTTCTTAGAATTTTTTAAATTTTTTAGAAATATTTAAATCCTAAGGAAAATCATAATTCTAAGGAATAGAAGCCACTTTTATTTTAAACAAAATGTTCGAATTGATTTTACCTTTCTAAGAAATTATATAATTTGCTTTATATTTTTAGCCTTTTGATAGCAAGAGTTATAAATTTTCTAAGTTCCATAGATGATTTAAACCATTTAAATCAAATTGTTGTTTGGATCCAATTGAGTTAGTTTAGATTTAAAAAAAAAAAAAAAAAACTAATCTACAGGAGTTTTAGAACATATGTAAGTCACTAGAGATTTTTGGGTCCATGATAGACCGGTCTTGGTAAGTTTTAATTAAACCTAAAGGAAGTTAATTGATCCCCTAAAGGATGTTGGGTCACCTTAGATTAGCCCTTAGGTTAACCTAAAGTTAAGTCTAACTAGGGGCATCTTTGTTGACTAAATCAATATCCAAAGAGTTCATACCCATCTAATGGGGTAGGTCTGAAAAAACTTCATGTCTAAAAGCCAATTTTAACTTAAAGTCCAATTGGGTCAATCAACTCTTTGATTTTAATTGGTGAATTTTAAGTTAAGGTCCAATGGGTCAAGGAACACATGAATCTCAATTGAGCTTGCTCTAGGGAAAACTAGTGGTCATCATTTAATCCACTATGCCATAAGTGATCAAATAAATTCACTTGGGCTTATAATAGGCATGAGTGCATTGCACATGATCATAGGGTGATCTATGGTCTCCTAGGGTCAAATTATGCTAGATTAAGCTAAGTTTATGAGACCAAACTCAACAAGGCTAATATGAAATTGGCTATACTAATTCAAAGATAAGGATGGTCTGTGCACACTTAAAGTCATGTCAAGTTAAGTAGCAATAACATTAGCATAGTATATTGAGCATTAGTCTACCAACATAAAAGGAGAGCCACGAGTACCTAAGGCTAAGCCAAGCAAGCCAAAGGGAAGTCCAATTGGTGATGCCTTAGAAGACTTTAAGTACACTAAGGTAGGAGAACAATGAAAATAGATCAAACAAAGTCTATCAAGAATATAGACAAATTGATCTCAATCTAAATATTAAATCAACATGTACCTATATCCTGAGCAAACATTTGGTGGTGATATGAACTCTTGGTACTAAAGAGCTGAGGCTTCCGAGCTCTTTCTTTATCTCCTCTTTGCCTTCCTTGTTGGTTTTGGATTTTAAGATGAGGGGATAGAATATGAAAAATAAAGTAAAATATTGTCTTAAGATTAGATGGGAGCATTTAAAGAACACTAACAAAAAATATTTTTGAGAGTAAGATTTAAGATCTTAAAATTTTGATCATGCATGAAGAAACTAGTGTTATATGGGAAAAAGTAACTAGTTATATTAAGAATATTGTAAAGGATGTGTTTGAAGTATCTAAAGGAAAAACTCCTAATAATAAAAATAGTTTGTGGTGAAATTAAAACGTGCAAGAAAAAAAAAACTTTATTATAAAAATTGATTTAAATGTGAAAGTTTTGAAAATTGGGAAAGCTATAAAGATGCCTGTAAGGAGTCTAAAAATGTAATATGTGATGCATAGAATTTTGCTTTTAATGATTTATATAATATTCTATGAAGGGCCAAAGATATAAGTATAAGTTTTCCTAGCAAAGAGATATGAGAACTAAGGATTTAGTTCACGTGAAGTGCATTAAGGATGAAGATAAAAAAGCACTTCTTTTAGAAGAGGATATTCAACAAAGGTGGATGACATATTTTGATAAGATTTTCATTAAAGATTGTGAGAATATGATTGACTTTAGTGACCTTAGCACCTTAAATAAAAATAGAGATTTTTGCTTTTATTATCGTATTGGAAAAATGAAGAGACTTTATTGTCATTAGCACTCTAAGTGTCGAAAAACTGTCAGAGCTAACGAAATTCCAATGAAGGTGTGAAAATGCTTTGGAAATGAAGGCATTTTTTTGGCTTATGAAACTTTTCAATATTACTTTGAAGACTAAAAAGATGTCAGATAAATAGAGAAAGAGTGTGGTGATCCCTATTCTTAAGAATAAAGGTGATGCATAGGAGTGTGAATTATAGATGAATTAAGTTAAAGTGGCATACATTAAATTATGGGAGAGAGTTATTAAACATAGGCTACAACGTGATACTAATGTTTCTCAAAATCAATTTAGATTTATGTCAGGTAGGTCTACTATGGTAGCTATATTTTTATTGAGAGGTTTAATGGAGAAGTGTAGAGAGAATAATGCAGAGTTACATATGATATTTATTGATTTAGAGAAAGCATAAGATAAAGTTATAAGAGAAATGCTTTGGAGAGTTCTAAAAAAGAAAGGAGTTAATAATGCTTATATTCAAGTCATTAAGGATATGTATACAATAGTTGTTACTTACGCTCAAACACAAATTGGTTTGACTATGTATTTTTCTATTTCAATTGGATTACACCAAATTTTAGCTTTAAGCCCATATCATTTTTGCTTTAGTCTTTGGATGTTATTAGTGGACATTTACAAGAAGATGTACCTGCTGATGATATTCTTCTTGCTGATAAGACTAGAGGGAAGTTGAAGGAAAACTTGAAAGAGGTCAACTTTAGAGTTTTAAGTTTTCATTTGAGTAGATCTAAAATCGAATACATAGTGTAATTTTAGTACTAATAGATTTAGTAGGGGGTTTATAACTTTGGGCGATCAAGTCATTAATAAGAGTATACATTTTAGATATCTTAGGTCTATTGTTCAAAATGATGGTTGAATATATGGGGATATTACTAGTAGAATTCAAGTTTGATAGTTGAAGTTGAGGAATGCATTGGGCTTGTTCTGCGACAGAAAAGTACCCCTCAAATTTAAGGGAAAATCCTTTATGATGGTGGTGAAACCTTCAATGCTTTATGATGCAAAATGTTGGCCATTAAAAGACGAGCATAAATTAAGTGTTGCAGAGATGACGATGTTTAGGTGGTTGAGTGGTTTCACTCTTAGAGACAGAATTTGAAATAAGTATTTACGTGAAAAGGTTGGATTAGCTCCAATGGAAGATAAGATTAGAGAGTCCCCTTAGATGTTTTAAACAAATAAAACACTGATCTTTTGATGACCTAGTTAGCAGAGTAGATGTATTAGATTTGACTTATGTTAAGAAAGGTAGAGATACACTTAAAAAACTTGGTTAGAAAATATTAGAAATAATCTTTTTTTTATTAGATTTAAATAAGAATTTGACTCTTAACAGAAGATAATGAAGAAGAAGAATTCATGTAGCCAATCCCACTAATAGAATGAAGGCTTGATGTTGATGTTGATGTTGTTGTTGCTGCTACCTTCCTTATTGGTGGCTTCTAGCATGTCAAAGTTGACATTCCTTGTATCATATATATTTCCGCTATTATAGTGGATTACGCTCCTCACTATGCGTTGTGGGCGTAAGCTAAAAAGAAAAATCACATTTATTGACATATTTATATATTTTTCTTACAGCATCCTTCCTCTACAACTCCATCTCCTTGACCTCTTGAGATGACGCCCTAATTCATCTTTTCCCAATTTAGGAAGCATCTCCAACTTGAAACTCCCTTCCTCTTCAACAACACGTGGCACCGTCGTAACGAGACACAATATTTCATTGTTCACAAGGAGAAAGAGTAGATATAGAGATTCTCATAGACAAATAGATATGCCCAAACAAAACATAAAAAGCATTCCCTCAAGGAGGAAACCTTCTTCCTAGTAAAGTTGTCTTCCTCAACTTTTCTCTCATTGTCTACACCCCCCTCTACTCTCGCATATCTTGACTTCACTTAATTAGAAATAGTCAATTGTCAAACATACTAGACTGTCACTTTGGAGATAAAATCTACTTCAAACCATAAAATTTGGGCTTTACAATATACACTTAATTTTGCGACCCCATCAAAATTTTTGAAGTCATCAAATAATCAATTCATGCAATAAAAGGCAATGTAATTTATTTCTTCCACAACCGCGACAAAGAAAAATACTACACACCACAACTGCGTAAAGATGCAAAGCTAATGAAGAACAATACAAAAAGCTTGGCATAGAAGGGTCAAAAGATAAATAAGGTTAATAACCCCATAGTACGAGGAATTTATTCTTCAGGTGGCCAAAAACAAGTATAGTACCTCTATTTCATAATAAGTAGATTTATGTCACCATCAAAACTCTTCAAGCATCCATGCGAATAATGCAACGAAGACTATCACCTTGAAGCATATAGTCGAAGGCCTTGTTGATCTCAGTGAATGGGACTTCATGTGTTATGAACTTCTCCAGCACCAACTCCTGCGCCAATTTTAGAATCAATACTCTCCAATTGCAACAGATCACACACTGTTTTTGACCAAAGGCATACCTTGTTCATATACTTCTCGACAACTGAAGGTAGATCAGAGCGAGGCTTGTAGTTTCCGAAGAATGTTCCCTTGAGAGTTCTCTCACTGAGGAAATTAATGGGATGGGTCTTGAAGGCAGCATCTTTGTGAGGAACACCAACCAGGACAGCAACTCCCCAGCCCTAAAAATTTAAGTCACAACAAAGCTAGATTGCTCAGTGGTTCCATTGAAATGAGGAGTTTTTCAATACAAACTTTCAAGAAAGCAAGACAGATACATCGTGAACACATTCAAATGCAGAGATCATGGCATCGACATTTCCAGTGCATTCGATACTCCGATCCACTCCTCCATTGGTTATCTCAGAAAGCACCTAGAAGAACAAGGTAGTATTATTTTTTGCAACATTTTGTATGAATGCCACACATAGAGTACAATGAATTTCTGCATCAAATGATTGGGGACTAACCTCTTGAACAGGTTTATCGTAATCTTTTGGGTTCACAAATTCAGTGACCCCAAATTTCTTTGCTGGAATGATGAAAAAGATAGGCTTCAATGCCCCATTTCACAATATAAATGAACTGATCCATCTGACTAAAACAGGTCAGAGAGAGTTCTACCTTCATTGAACCTCTTAGGATTCACATCAATACCAATAATTCTTGAAGCCCCTGCAATCCTGGCCCCTTCAGCAGCCTAATCAAGTCAAACATGCAGATATGGAAATTATATATCTTGAAGATGAGAGAGGTCATGCTGAACTCAAGGAATGAAGTGTGTACAGACCCAAAGCTCTAGAAATTTATTAGTCTTTGCCTCGCCAATGAGCACGAGAATTTTAGCAGCTAGATAGAAGATTCATCTTCTATCATTGAAAAAAAAAAATTGCAATATAGCTTATACAATAAGATCGTAATTCTAAGTAAATAGGAAAACAAAAGTTGTAATAGAAACAATAGAATAAATCAAAGAAAATTAGAGACTAACAGAAGATGCTAAACCATTAAAACTGAGATGATTAGTTATGTTCATTGTCTATTAATGAGTTTATAAAGCAGAAAATTGTACAATTATACAATTCAGAATGTGATTGGTATTCTCTCAACTGGCAACGGAAGAAAAAATTCCATCCTGGAATAAAATATTATATGTATGGTTACTAAGATGCATCAGTTGATATTTATATACTCACAGCAAGGCCTACAGCTCCTAAACCAAACACAGCCACCGTTGAACCCTTAGGAGGTTTTGCAACATTAAGAGCAGCACCAAGACCTTTAAACCAAGACAATTATCAGCAAAGGCAAAAATAACTTTCAAAATCTAGAGAAGGAAATAGAAGAGAATGTCTTACCAGTAGATATGCCACAGCTAAGAACACAAACTTTGTCAAGAGGAGCCTCGGGGTTAATCTTTGCAACACAACCGACATGCACAACGGTATACTCGCTGAACGTGGAGGTTCCGATAAAATGGTAGATTGGTTTGCCATTGATTGAGAACCTGGATTTCCCATCATTGATCATCACACCTCTGTCAGTGTTGATTCTCAAAAGAGAGCACATGTTGCTCTCCTCAGACTTGCAGTGTGCGCAATCTTTGCATTCTCCTGTGAAAACTGGGAGTACATGGTCACCAGGTGCAAGATCTGTCACACCCTCACCAACACTCTCGACAATCCTAATAGCATCAAAGAGAAATAATTTACTGATCAAGTCACTGCATCAGCAAACTAATTGACATAAAGTGTTTCCATAGAGTAGATTGAGGATTCATTCAGGGCCATTAATACTTTTCTATCTTTTCTTTACGAAACTCTTTTTTCAACCACAATTTCAAATATATTTTTTTCAAAACTAGCTTCTAAGAAATAAGAAATAAAAAAATTTGTGAAAAAAATGTCATTCAAATGCATATTATTTTTCATTGACCGGTTTTTCTATCATAAAAATAGTAAAAAAATTGTCCCAAACAAAGCCTAAAGATTAATTTGAAACAGTATTCTCACTATTTTATTTTTCAGAATAGGACCATACATCAATTTAGCTATTATTTTCTTGTTATTTTTTAGAAATTGTCATTCAAATGTATATTAAATTTTTATTTCATTTTTTAATTTTCCAAGACCTAAATCCAACTATGAAGACATGCCCTCAATCATGCTCCTTGATTTTTCTCTAATAAACATAGGATAAAATTATGCTATTTGGCTCCCCTAATTTGTTCACTATTTATTAAACCATCTGAAAATAAGGAAGCAACATTTTTTTTTCTTTTTTTTTTTTCCTTTTATTTGGGAATCACTAAACGGAGTTGATCCCTTCATTACTGAATACAAATAATAATAATAATAATAAAGCTGCTTAGTGATAAAAAACAATTAATTCCTAAAAAAAGACTAATAATTTGGAACATAAACGTTTATATTAGTTCAAGTTAGATTAACATTGCTTAAGCAACCTTACCCTCCTGCTTCGTGGCCAAAAATCCTGGGAAAAACTGGTGTTTGTCCCTGCAGAATCCATAGCCAATCTCATTAAAACCATAAAAATCCAAACATTGCCATAATTAAAAATTCACAAAACCTAAGAAATACTAACAGGCAACAAATACGAATAATATTAAGGGACTGTTTGGCTAAATTAGAATTTAAGTTTCGTTTGGGACAGCATTCTTACTGCTTCTTAAAGCAGCTTTTTAGTACAAAAATTTTAATTTTTGAACTAAAAAGCTGCTTTAAAAAACAGTAAAAAAGCCATCCCAAACAAAGCCTTAGTCACTCCTGTAAATCCGGATTTACTAAACCCTATGGTTTTAAATTCTAAAAATTATTCAAGATAACTATTAAATCGTGTCAAGTCCTCGTAAACTGCTTCAATCTTTAGTAGCCTGCTAAAGCCTCCTTACAAATCTCTGTAAATCAGGCTGCTCATAGAAATTCGCAGGATTTACTAAATCTGAGATTTAGCTTAAAATTATAGGAAAGTAAGAATTAGCCTAAATCTTGACTTTAACCAGATAGTTACTGAGCAAAAACAAATTTTGATATCAGATCAAAGATATGTATACCTTAGCTTCCCAGAAGTAGACATCAGTGTGGCATAATGATGTGTAGAGGATTTTAAGACGGGCCTCCATCGCCTGCGGCGGCGCCACCTCCACCTCCTCGATCACCAGCGGCTTCCCCGCCTCCCATGCCACCGCCGCTGCTCAAAAAAGTTAATAAAAAAATCATTTGCACATCATCCATAAAACAAAACGAATCCCCAGTAAAATCAAAGCTAGAACAATCAAAAAATAAATTTCTAATTGGTAAAGCTATCGATTTCAGTCTGCGGAATTCAGATTAATAGTAGACTAACAACAAAAAATCTAACTAATACTCATGTAGCTTCATATCCTTGATCAAAACGAAAGAACCACAAATAGAGACTGATCAGAAAACAAAAAATCTCCCGTATTACAAACCCTTGCATTTGATGACTTGACCCGCAGTCCCCGACATTTCTGTATCTCTTTTTCTCCTTTACTCTTTCTCACAAGTTCGATTGGTAGAAGTGCTTTGTCTGCAATATATCGTCACGATCGTTTAAAAATGGTATGTATGTTTTTTTTTTTTTTTTTTTTGAATATTTAGGCCAATTAAGACAGACTCATACACACATCACATACACAAAGACTCAAACCCAAGACCTCTTAGTTGATAGCCTAAGCTCCCAACCAACATGTCAATGCCAAGGTGAGCTGTGTAAAATGGTATGTATGTAAATCCCCTTTTTATTTCCATGTCCAGTTCTCAGATAACTATTTAAGATTCTAATGTAAATAAATATTTTTTTATACATTTTATAACAAATATTATGATACGTATTTTCTAAAAAAAGTTATAGGAGAAGATAACTTAAAAATTATGCTAAAATTTATACAAATTTCAAAAAATAATATTTATGTATATAGAAAGTATCATATTATCTCAATTTAATCTTTCAACAATATAAAATTAATTCAAAATAATCTTTTATATTATATTATAATTTTAATATAAAAATAATGAAAATTTAGACCTAAAAATACTATTTTAAATCAATTTTATATAATTGAAATGATTATATATAGAATCGCTAGAGATTATTTTGAAATTTAATCATTTATATTAAATTCATCCTGCGCCGTTTTTTGTTTTTTAGAGGAAAAAACCAGAAGAGGTAGTGTACCCCGCTGCAGCCGGTCTGGTTAACGGGAAGTATAGTCAAGTCGTCGCTCTACAAAGTAGAATTCCAGACTTGGACAGCAATTTCGCGGCTGTGGTTTCTAGAAAACTGCTGATTTCGGAGCATCCGGTTTTCTTTTTCTGTTTTTAATAAATAGCAGGTAAGAGCACGGCATAAATTACAATGTTAGAATAATCTATAAACAAATCACATAGGCGTTCATTAATCATAAAAGGTTTTTAGCCCGTTGTGAAAATCGAATCGGATAATGAACTAAAAGAAGAAGAGGTTCAATGGTTACACTGGGGTGGAACTGGGGTTTAACCGGATGATGCAATAAATATTAATTTTATTTAAATATAGCATAATTTATCAATCTTGATCTTCGTGTTTGTTGTGATAGCACCACAAATGAATTGATCATTTGTAAGTATGAATTATAAATATTATAAATCTGTAATTCATCAATTAGTTTAATTAATTAAAAATTAATAATTAATAATCAAACTTCAAAAGTAGGTGATTGTTGGGTAATTCGGGCTTACAAGACTACTAACTTAGCCCCAAAGATGGTGAAAATAAATATCGCAACTCTAGTTTAATAAAAATAATCACTATTCAAACTAAATAATCACTAATAAATAAGTAATAAAATACTTAAAATTTTGATATTTATACCCTTTTACTTGACTCCTTTTAGGAATTCAAAGGTTTATTAGATTAAAAGATCTTAAGGACTAAAATACCTAATTAAAAAGCAAGGACTCTACACAACCAATCCTATCTTTTATAGGGAACGATAGCATTATAATTATGAGTCTTAGGACTTGGGTTAGTGACTTATACACTTTAAAATTACTAGCTTACATGACTCTTTAAAATCAAATAATCATTTTTTTATATTTAAAATGCAAATAACAAAACACTTAATCATTGAGACTTAAACTAAAACCAAATCCTTTTTGGCCTTTAATAAATAAATACTTTCAGATAAGACAACTTAAACATAAAATCTTATAGGGCATATAAAAAATATACAACTTTTTTCACACACTAGAACTTGTTTGCTAGGCCAGTGACTCTAGTTTTAGACTAGGCTAGTAGTATGCTTTGGTGTTATGCAAATACCTTTGCCTGGAGGGTATTTTTAATATGTTTATTTACTTCCTCCACTTTGGATGTCATAAGATGCATGATTCTTTTTTTTCTGTTGGTCTACTTTATATTTATTAAATTGTATACACATGCATTGCACTTATACATGCATTATATTTTTACTTATGTTGTCTCCTCTTTATTGTAAGAAAAAGTGCAAAGTAGAATTTATATAGACTTACTTGTAAAATAAGTGAAGTAGAATGTACCTAGGTGCAAATATATATGTAGAGGATGAAATATAAATGTAAAATGTCTAGAATGTAACTAGATCAACTTGTGTGCATTCAAAGAGTTATTAAAGGCTAAATATGATTGCTTATACATATGCATAGAGCTCCAAATGATAATTTCTTCTTCTCCGGAGGGTGTTCTCTTTTGGTATTTTATAGTATAAACTTGGAGCCAGAAGATAATAAACAACCACATTTAGACATATCTCATTCATTGGTATAGAAATCCAAGGATGTTGTGGTAGAGTTTGGCCACCTTACTTTCTTACAGACCCCAGGTTATATTTATGTCTCCAAATAAATGAATAAAAGATTTTTCTTTATACATTGCTTCATGCATCGAAATATATGGTGCTAACTAGTCCCATTTGCATATCATATGATCTTGATTAAACTCTTTGAATTAAATATCATTGACTCCTTAGAATAGAGTCATCATATCTTACATACATAAGGCGATTGATTGCATTTAAGATATTAGTCGGCAGCTCACTCAAGAAAAAACATAATTCTAGATTGTAACCCCTCAGTGTCTTCTCTAAATCATAAACAAATTCTAAATCTATAACTTCTTTCAAAATGGTAAATCAATCTTTAATCTTCTAAACTTAAATTTTTAATCAAATCTTCATATATTTAAAAATTGAATCCTCACAAAAGATAGAGAGATAAAATTATCCCATTTGGATTGGAAGAATTTAGGATCCCCCACTATGCACCAAATTAAGAAAAGAATAAAATAATATTCTTAATCGAGAGTATTCTTAACCACGGGTCTTACACCCGTGAAAAACTGACACCCATAACAAATAAACCTCACTCGAATTAATGTATCAAATGGGAGAAATTTCTGACTATCAAATTATATACATTATTATCTCTTAAAATGTGTAGGCAAAAGTCATTATTCTCTATGATAATCATATGTATAATTTTATCTGCTCTTCCATTAGCTTATTTATATAGAGTGTAATGGCCTACAATCATTTTATCCTATGAGATAGTGTGATTGTACTTTTTGAATTCTAACCCCATAAGCAATATCCTTTTGAAGACCCACAGATTTTTGTGATCACGGTGAGATAGATTTCTCTCTCCATCTTTTTGGTGCTTAGTTTAGGTTCATATTTTCTATTCCACTCTCTTTTTCTCTTCTTTAATGAGGATTAGATATTTTTAAGTATATAAAGATTTAATAAAAAAAAGTTTGAGTTTATTAGATCTTTGCCCTAAATTCTCAAATTTAAATCCAATTCAAACTACTTCAACTTTTTAGATTCAAATCAAAATTTTAGTTTTCATCATCTCCATAGTCTGAATTATTTTAGACTACGTCGTGATTCAAATTAGTCCAAATGAAAATCTAAATTATAATTTTAGTGACAAGGTCAATAAATTTGACATATGCAAAATTTTTAAAAGCAAAGTTAATTTGAAAAAAGCTTGAAAGTCAAGACATAAGAAAAAATTTTGAGAGAATTTTTTTAAGAGAGTAGTTTACTCATTTTCCTTAATGGAAATTTATCTCTATCTTATTTAAACTATAAAATAGGTTGTGGTTGACTTCTCTAAATCCTTAAAGAAGAAAAATCATGATAATCAATACAAATAGTATATTCTCTCCCTCCCATCTTTTGTGTTAGGTGATTTTATTTTTGAATTAAAATCTATATCAAATTGAAATTAAACTTAGAAATAAAAATCATTTCCATTGTCCAGCAATTTTCTATTTTATAAGAATCTTTTGCATGTTGATGAATTTACTTCATAATTTTTTAATCAGGTTGTTCATTCTTATTATGGGATTGTGTTTGCTTTGTAGATTCTTCTTCCTTATATAAAAGAGTGAGTTTTCTTCTTTTATAGATAGATAATCTTACAACTAAGAAAAGATGCGCAATAAAAAATGAAAGATGCATAAAGTGTGTCAAACAATCAAAAGATATGCAAAATATACCAAAATTAATGAGAATGCATAAAAGGTATCATAAATGAATATGTAAGTGGTTTCCCTTTCTTTTAAATCTTTAAATCTCAAAAAATTCATATGTCCCTTGTTATTTTTTATACTTAAATTTAAAAATAATGATTCCAGATTTATCATCTTATAATGATATTCTATTAGATATATAAATATATGTCATGCAAGAAAATTGAAGATGATTCAATTTTTTTCTCTAATTTAATTTTTTCTTGAATTAGAATTTGATTTTATATATATCTAATCTTGAGCTAGGTTATCATAATTTTAATATCTAATCTTTTTGGATTTAGATGAAGTCAATATACTTCTTACTAAGCTTTTGAATTTATTGTCATTTGCCATTTTTGATCAGGTCCGGATATTTAATATGAATTTTTTTTCAATATGAAAAACAGTGCTCCTACTCTTATAAGATTTCCACTCTTTAAAATTATGTAAATCAAACTTATCTGAATTAATTTGTGAGTATTTAATATCGCTTAATGTCTCCATTATTGAGTATACTTAAATATTCATCTTATTTTTTTTAAAAAAATTCATGCATAAAAATTTTTGGACCCCAACATCTGATTATATTTCATTCTTAAGGACTGATAAAATCTTCCCTTGAATTCATCTTTTCTTTTGAATTCTGGTTATTTTGAATTCTAGTTAATCGAGATATTATTTTCTTGCCATTTTGATCTAATCACCTAAAAATAACCATTTAGTGTGAATTCATTCTCTTGATATCCTATATACCACCACTTCCTTATTTAGGAGTCATTATCCAATTCAAGCATATTAATTATATCCACTTGTTAGGGAGCTACTATCCCATTCAAGTATTGATTATATTTACTTGTTTGGGAGCCACTATCTCATTCAAGCATTGATCCTACCCACTTATTTGGGAGATGCTATCCCATCTAAAAATTGTTTGTAAAATTGAAAGGCTTATTTTAATAAAATTATTAAATTAACCAGCAAATTTAGTTAAATTTTCAAATTAAAATGGTCAGATTCGATCGATTTGATCCAATTTGTGCCGATTTAATTTTGATGGATTCGAGACAAGTCAATTTGGGCTAATCAAACCACCTTCATTAAACTGAACTCAAATCGAGTCGATTTAAGTCAATATCTTGTTGATTTGCGTCGACACGCTTCGATCAATGTTGATTTGAGTTCAATCGCTTTGAGATGAGCCGATATAATTTAGATTGCATTGAAATTAGGTAATCTTGGTTTAATTAACGTTGATCATTTAAAATCAAGCCCGATTAGCGTGAAATTTAGATGAATTTAGTTGAAATTTGCTTCGAATGACTCGATCTAATATCCAATTACTCCAATTTAGCCCAACACGAGTTATGTAGTGTCTATCAAACTTATCAAGTTCAAATTGAACTCGAATTGAGCCCAAATAAACTCAACAATGCTTGATTACTCTACCATGCTTGTAATTAAATTCATTCCCGTCAAATCGTTTTGATTTTGGTCGAATCATGGGGCCGAGTCAAAGTTATGTCATCGGGCATCCACCTAAAGGGAAAACCTACCAGTGGACATGTCTATGCTAGGCTACGAAGATCTATGCACTAGGAATGAGCTCAAGGAAATTGACCTCACACAAAAATGAGGTCAACAATAGCAACTCATTAATCTCAACACTTGTGGTACATGAAACATATTACCATAATAGCAAAGAAGAATCCCCTACTCCACCTCAGTAGATGTGAAATAGAGAACAACAACTAACTAATGCACTCTTTAGAGAGGATAAAGATGTCGCAACCCAACCCAAATATAATTCATAAGCATAATGGGTCATATTGTGTTGGATGGTGATAGACCAACATCAAGATCTAATTTGAAAACATTTTCAGACTTCTTTAATTATCAACAGACAATAGAGCTACTAAATTTCTTCCAAAAAAATAGAAAATTTATTGATCAACAATTTTTTCTTCCTATTCATCTTCAAAATGCATATACAACAATCTTTAAAATACAATACATGGCTACAATAGAAACAGAGAAGAACAAATAATAGTCATGACTATACACAATCAGGAAACCAAAAAAACACCTATACAGACTAAGACCATCAAAACCTACAACCTCAGCTACTCAAGTAGCACCTTATCCTTGCCCTGACTTGAAATAGAATGTGAAATAGGTGCGAGTAAACATAACTCAGCAAGTCACATCCACCAAATCTAAATCATTCTAAAATGTTGCTCTGATTCAACCTTATGATGCCCTAAGATCTAATAAAAGGATTGAAATCCTAATCCTATAATTAAACTGATTTGATTATTAATAGAAACAATAGAGCTACTATAAAATCCAAAATACAGATATATAATAATCTAGTTACCTTCAATCATCTATACATCAAAATCATTAAAAATGGAATTACAAAAATGGTACCTTAAACACTTAGACTCAAAAGATTCTGCCTCTATACCTTTTATATTCTATCGTGTCTTTACTTTTTTCCTAAATAATAAAAATAATAGAATGAGAACAACCATCCCAACAAACTTCTTTCCTTTACCCAATAAACATCAATATTTAAATTAAAATATTAAATTGCAATATAAATATAAAGATAATAACTTGTAAAGAATAAATGAAATACTATTAAAGCACAATTCTCTAGGGTTTTAGTGTATAATTGATGTCCAAGCTAACATTTATACTTGTAAGGCCACGATCACAAATATTTCCAGATGTATTATAGAACACTTGCATCAGAGGTTTACTTACATATGAGTTTTACTTTTCATCAGAATTCATGCATAAATTTAGAGATTTTTAGCACTTAATTCAAAACATTTTTTAACTTTAATTCATTAAAGTATTTATATGTGATATACAATGATCATAATTCATATATCTCAATATCTTCTTATAACTCTAATTTCACTTATGTCTCTCTTTTACCTTCCACACCTGCATATAATAAGTGTGGCAAGAATCAGAATAGAATAGTGCCATAGAACCTCCCATTACCTTCTTTCAAAGTGTGGTCAGAATCTCTCCAACATTCATATTAGACAGATGAGCTCAAAACAAAATATATAGAGTCCTTGTAAAATATCAAATGGTACATTTTTTATATATCAGAACACTCCAATGCTATGCTATGAATAGTGCAATGCAAATATAATATTAATTAAAATTTAATTTTAATGAAATACTCTGATAATGCATGAATTATCAGTAAAAATCAATGTTTTAAAAATCGGACCGGACCGGCCGGTCCGACCGGTTCAACCGTGAACCGGTCTAAAGGCCGCTCCAATTCAGCCTTGAAAATCGACTATGCAGCAAACCGGCCAGAACTGGTACGAACCGCCGGTTCAACCGGGAATCGGCCGTGGTTTTCTAAAACTGGCTGGTTCAATTTTTTTATTTAAATAATGAAACAAATTATTTAATAAAAAATGTTAAACTTAATCAATTAATATAAATATTATATATTAAAACTTTTAAATAAATATTAAAGACTATAATTAAATATTACTTGCAACATTCTCACATGTCTCCATTACTCCATATGAGCTCCTAAAATAGGTAAAAGTAAAAAGCTATATAAACTATATAATGCAAAACATCACAAGTGATGTGAGACTAAACCATACAAAACAAAAAACTATCTTTGGTTTCATCATGTATACATTATACAAAGCAAAACATCTTTTTTTTTAAACGATTTTTAAAATTAATTTTTATAATATGAATAATATTTTTTTTAGTTGATAATATTTATTTTTTTAGTTGATAATATTTAATATTTATTTTTTTATATATTTGATTATATATTATAATCAATTAATTTTTATAACATGAATAATATTTATTTTTTAAAAAAATTTTACATTTTTAGTTAATAATATTTTATTTTTATCTATTTAAATTTTTATATTTAATCATATATTATAAACAATTAATATTTATTACGAGTTTTTTATATAATTTATATTTATAATTTATATCTAAATATGTAATATAAATTAGCAATAATTTATATTAAATTATATGGTTATTATATTTCATTATCATATTAAATTTATTAATTTTTTATAATTATATTATTATTTATTACATCATCCGGTTCAACCGGTCGAACCGTGAACCTCTCCTTCTTCCGGTTCGTTGTCCGGTTCAATTTTCACAACCGTGATAGAAATCACATTGTATGTATAACATTATACCCACTGAATTTTTTCTGTTCAATTTTAAAATTTAGAGATTCACATATATATTTTAAGGATTTTAGATAATTATTATAATGATCAGAAGAGCCTTAATCAAAACATATACTCTCAAATTTGTGCAAGAAAAAACAAAGGAGTAAAAATTCAATTTCTTATAGTCAAGACATTTAGAGTAAAGTGCATGACAAAATATTAAAAGTTATGCTATAAAAACGTAGTACAATCAATGAAAAACATATTTTTTATCCATAACATTTTATAGAATCATTGAAATTAAAAAAAAATATGAGTTTTTAAGTCTACCTTGTGCTGTATTAAATCCCTAACTATACCAACAAACGAAACCTGAGCTTTAGCCACCAATACCTCTCCCTTCTTTTCTCTCTCCTCTTCTCCTCACCTATCCTCTTCTCTTCTCCGACAATGGCTAGGTAAGGGAGAGATTAACAATTATTTTAGACATTTTATTATTTTAAAAATTATTAATTTGACCTATCACCATAACGTTAGATTCTCAATGAATGGCACTGAGCTGAATCTTCCAGATTCTCCTGAACTCTTTTGAAATAAAAAGAACGCTAAGAGTCCTACGACGACACCACTCAACATTAGAAATGCATGTTGAAAATCATTATCTAACTAGAGAGCTTAATGTCATGGCGCTGCCATGCCGGTGCCGCGACACTCCCAGAGAAAGAGTTAAACAAATAAAAATTCACCGCTCAACTCAACTCTTAGTTCACTTAAGGCCCTCTTAAACACTCTTAGGACTTACACTTATCATTTAAATCAAAATTAGACCACATACAAAACTGGAATAAAAATACAAATCTGGACCGGGTCAAAATTGATGTAACTCTGCTACAATAGAGCAACCCACTCGGAATCGTATGGAGTAAAGTCATTTAGTCTAGCACATCACGTATTTATTTAAGTAATGACTTATTGAGTGAAATAAGATGGCTTACTCCAAATAAGTGTCTTAAGCAAATTCTTTTGAGCTGAGGGCAACTTAATTAGTGAGGCAATTATTACTTTATTAGTAGGTGTAGATCTCTTATAATTTAATTGACAAGCATCTAAAAAATAGTAAAAAAATTATCCCAATTGAAATCCTAATCTTCAGCTAAATTACTTACTGAATACCGCCGCACGCTTACAAAACTCCATCGCCTCCTGAGAAACAACGGGTAACTTAATTTTCGCAGCTTTTAATTTGGGATCAGATCGGCAAATAAGGGAGCGCCCCTTCTGTCGTAACAAAATGCGGGGCGGGCGCTCTTCTCGCAGGGCGAGCTTTGACCGCTCATCATGTCCCATAAACCTTGAAGGATCAATTGTTTTCAATGCCCGCTTGTTATTCTTATATTTGAGTTCCCATTCCGCTTCTTTTCTCTGCAAGATGTGGTACTAAACATACGCTGCTTCGTACTTTTTAATTATTGTTATGTTGAGGCTACTCCGTGCCTTACCCATACAAAAACCAGGAATTAATTTTGATACACATATTATCAGCTATATATACCTTACTTTATAGAGGTGGGGAAATTTTAATTTTATTTCAAATGCATTGTGTAAAATCGAATCCAATTGAATTGAAGATGAAGAACCGAAATCAATCTGAGAAAAAAAAATCAAATTGAATCATTTATTTAAATTTGATAGCAATTAGTGTTGCCCCTAGGGTCAATGGGGGATTGATATATCAGCTCCATAGAATGCATTTTGGGCTTTGTTTGGGACAGCTTTTTTATTGCTTCTTGAAACAGAGTTTTACTATAAAAATTTTAATTTTTATAGTAAAACTCTGTTTCAAGAAGCAATAAAAAAGCTGTCCCAAACAAAGCCTTAGTGTCATTTAGTATGAGCTTTGATATATCATCAAAAAATTATCTTGATCGGGCACAAATCTCGAGGAAAAATTAAGTTGGAAACTTTCAAAATTAAAATTGGGGGGCCATCTAAACTCTGATTTCAGCAAACTTATAGTCGAACAGAACGTCTCGGAAATACGAACCCAACGACACCAAATTCAACCCAATCCGAGCCCAAATGGGTCCAAATCAAGGGTCTGAGGCCCTATTAGAAGGTTCAAACCATAATTTGGATTACCAAATGGTCTCCAAATAGGAAGTGCTTATAGTCGAATCGAGCGGCTCGACGAGACGAATCCAACGATACCAAGATTATAGAAATTTGATATCGCATGGATATTGAGCTCCTATTAGTAAAAAATTATCTCATGATCAAGGGATTCAACATCGGCCGTCCATTCAAACCACTCAAACGCCCTGAGCTCCGTCGGGCCACCACTTGACGTCCTCAGCTCCACTGGACCACCACCTGACATCCTCAGCTCTACCGGACCACCGCCTGATGCCTTGAGCTTCGCCGGACCACCACCTGACGTCCTCAGCTCTGTCGGACCACCGCCTGAGGCCTTGAGCTCCGTCGAACCATCACTTGACATCCTCAGCTCCGTCAGACCATCACTTGAGGCCCGGACTTCCACCAGACAACCACTTGAGGCCTGGACTTCCGCCGTACCACCACCTGACGTCCTCAGCTCTGCTAGACAATCACCTAAGGCCCAAAATTCTGCCAAATTACCAGGTGACCCCCGAAGTTCCACCAGCCTGATGTCGAACTTTCACATACCCCTGACTTCAACCCTACGGTTAATACTTGTAATATAATCGCCCTTGGAGGCGAGTTAGCCCACTGTAACCTACTCAAGTGCTAGTTGAATCATTTCAAATTGGGCCAAGCCCCATGGTTTTTCCCCTTTTCAGGATTTTTCATGTAAAAATCTTGTGTTCTCTGTGTGTGTGAGTTGGATATCCGTGTAATGCTAAGACGTAAAATTCTAACTCTATCGCCGCATATATTTTAGCCTGCAACAAGCTTTGTACTTACAGCCTTCGTTAGCCCCTAGTGTACGCTAGTTATTATACTATCATCACCAAAACTTTTAGGATTCTTCAAGGCTTTGTCATTTTGTAGTCCATTTGACAAAAAATACTCAAAATTTAAAATGATGACATTTTTAGAACTATTTTTGCTAATTCGATCATACAATTTTTTATCCATCTACACTGACGTGCTTGTGGTATCAAGATCTATGGTTTGTTAATCCCATTAGCTAACATTATAGTGAACCTTATTTATGATCACAAAATATATTGGAAAAATGTATAATGATAAAATGTTAGGTTTAAGTCATCATGATCAAGAGATTAATGATTAGGGAAGACACAAGGAGATCAAGTTAAGAGGAGTTTGGAAGATGAGAAGTGAGTCTTGAGAGGATTATTATGTCATTAAGAGGAATATGTAGAAGACTTGTGTGTTACGTGTTATCACAATAAATATGTTAAAGATGAGAAGAATTATGGACGTTGAGAAGAACATAAAAAAAGTTTCATATACAATCTAAAGTTGAGCAACTCTATAGCCCAAATGATCATTATTTAGTAGTTGCGGTTCCAATTTGGTCAAAACAATCCACGAAATTGGTGTAGAATTACCCTTCTCTTCCTCTTATTTTGTAATCATAGTTTATTGTAGTCATTTTAACAATGCAGGCTGTGCCATATCTTGTATATGTTTCTTTTCATGCTTATTTAGATAGACCAAATAACTTTTGCCTAACTCATTTTAGAACATGTGAATAAAAGTTGTATATATTAAGTGCTAATGAAAACGCAATATCATACAATGAATTATGATTCATGCCAATAAGTTTAAGAGGCATCTAGAGCAGAACATCAACGTTATCAAGTAATTTAGAATGCTCATCAAGTCAGTCAAATCCAATATTGAAGGTATATGAGTTAGATTTAAGCATGGTTGCATGTCAAGTTGGCATTATGTGTCTCGTGATCTATTCTAGTGATTTTGATGATAATAAATATATGTTTGGATGTTCTAATTTATGTGATAAGTATTTCAGGTGTATTGATTTGATGGATATATAAGATGATTGCTTATATGAGATGTACATTGCACAACTCAAGTTCAATCAAAATTTAAGCTTGGAAGAACCCAAGATGGACTAAGATGAATAGCTTGAAGGCTTATATATATAATAATTCATATTATATTAACTTAGGAGTATCATAAAGCTTAATAAATATTTACTTGTATGATTTGGTTTGCTCACAATCTAAATATATATTAATATGCTTTACATATCATTAATTAAGAATAAAAAACTTAATTTAGAAATCAATAAGATTCTTTAATAAAATAAATTTTATATATTTCATATATTACATTAATTTATAATATATATATATATATATATATATAATTATGGTTATTTTTTCCTGGAATATTCGCGGCAGTAGAGATATATATGATTTAGCATCTTATTATTGTACGAATATCTAGTACACCGACACATGAGAGAGAGGGGTGGAAGAGTCATAAGTAACATCAATATTTTTACGTGAAAACACCTAAAATTTGGAAAAACCACAGGGCTTGGCCCAGTAAAAATGATTTTACTAGTGTTTATAGTCAATTAAAAATTATGCCCTTCTTCGGGTGAAGGTATTGACTCAATGTAACAAATATACATAATATAGCACATATTATATGATGGAAGTTTGAAGAATCCAATAATATTTGAGTTGTTCTTAAAATAATGTTGGTCTATTCATGTGGTTGGTAGGACCGTAGTTGGGAAATAAAGGTCGAAGGGACTGTAGTCAGGAGATTAAGGTAAAGGGGACTGTTGTTGGGTGATAGAGGTCGGAGGGACCATAGTGGGCTGGTGATGGTGGCCAAAGTGACCGTAGCCAAAGGTGACAGTGGTCAAAGGGACCATAATTGGGTAAGAGAGGTTTGAGAGACCTTAGTCGGCAAGCGATAGAGGTCATATGACCATTACTGGGGGTCGAGATTGGAGAGACCATAATCATTGGTGATAGAGGTCGGAAGACCCGTAGTCGGCTAGCGAAGGTGGTCGGAGGGCTCGTAGAAGATGGGTGACGGAGGTTAGAGGGACCATAGTCTGCGAGTGATGGAGGTTGGAGGGATCATAGTCGGCAGGTGATGGAGGTCGAAGGGACTATAGTTTATGGACAACAGAGATCAAAGGGACCATAGTCGAAGGACGACGGAGGTCAGAGGGACTGTAGTGAGTGGACGATAGAGGTCGAAGGGTCCATAATTGATTGGTGATGGTGTTCGGAGGGACCTTAGTCAGTGGGACATGGTGTTCAGAGGATCGTTGTCGACAGGTGATGAAGGTCGGAGGGACCTAAGTTAGCGGGAAATAGTGGTCGGAGGTACCGTAGTTGGAGGGACCATACTTAGTGGGTAACAATAGTCAAAGGGACCGTAGTAAGTAGGTGGCAGGTGATGTAAGTCAGACAAACCATAGTTTGCAAGCGATTGTGGTTGGAGGGATTGTAGTTAGCGAGCGACGGTGTTCATAGGTACCATTGTTGGAGGGACCGTGGTCGACCGGTGATGGTGGTCAAAGCAATCATGGTCAGCGAGTGATAGTAGTCAGAGGGACCGTAGTTACCAGGCGATGAAGGTTAGAGGGACCGTAGTTGGTGGGTGATGGAGGTCAGAGGGATCATATTAGACAGGCGATGGTGGTCAGAGGGACCTTAGTTGGAAGTCGATGGTAGTTAGAAGGACTATAGTCAGCGGATGATGGAGGTTAGGGTCCGTAGTTAACAAGCGATGATGGTAGGATGAAGGCTCGGTGGTGGCTACCAGAGTGACGTCCGACGGTTACGATCGGGCAGAGTTTAGCAATGGCAACCTCGTGTCACAGGTTCATCGGTGGTGGTGCTAGGGTGGAGCTCCATAATTCTTCAAGCCTCAGAGCATTCTTGAGTCTCTAGCTCAGAGTCTAAGCCTCCAAACGCCCCAGCCCTATCTTTCATCTGAGAAAAGAGTCTATTTATAAAATTTGAGAGTGGCATACTATGTAAATATAAAGAAGATCAAGGGTAAATTCGGAGTGCTCAATTGAACAGCCCCAAAATGATTCCCTTAATCATAGAGCATTTGCTTAGTATTTAGGTGCCTTAATGATGTTAGAATGAAGTGATCTTAGGATCGTTGGATTCATCTCGTCGAGTCGCTCGATTAGACTATAATCATGATATATTTAGAGATCATTTGGTCATCCGATTAATGCTTTGAGCACTTCAAATATGCTTCAATCCTTTGATTTGGGCCCATTATGGCTCATATTGGACCAATTTTTGTGTTGTTGGGTTCGTCTCATTGATGCCTTCAATTTGATTATAAGTTTGCTGAAATTAGAGTTTGGATAGTCCTGAGTTTAATTTTGGAAGTTGCAACTCGTATATGCTTCAAGATTCGTGCCTGATTAAGGCAATTTTTGATGATGTATCATTGGTAATGAAAAGTAATAAAACTCTATGGTTAAAATTTTATTATTTATTCTTTTTTAATTGAATTATTTTAATTACTAATATACAAATGATTTTATCTAAATTACATCATATTTTTTGTATGAATATTTAATATATCATTAAATATATTTAAATATGCATAAGTTTAATTTTAATAAATACAATATTGTAATGACTGAATTTTGGCTTCATTTTTATTCCATTAAATTCAATAGATTTAGTAGATACAAATCAATAGCTTATATGAATCACGTTTGAGTTAAATCAAATTTATAATGATTTTCTAATATTACGTAATTGTAATATTACAAGCCATTTTGATATTCTTTTTGAAGTTTTTTTTTTTTACTTACACTTGTGACTAGCTTTTTTCTAGCCGTTGAAAACTTTTATTTCTTTAATGTAAATAAATTACTTATTAAATATTATATTATTAGTTTATAAAATTATACTATATTATTAGTTTTTTTTAAATAGCTTAACATATATTTTCCCTATGAATACCCCTCATTTTCTTCATGAGAGGGTTGCTTTTAATTTGGATATTCCAACACATTCTCCCTTGTTCTTATTTTGCTTTCATGCAAAATCTTGAGAGGTGAATCTTTGAATTTGATTCGAAGTGCTTTACTTCCTTGCAGGTCCTTGATTCAAAAGTTTCAACACATTAAATCGAGTAACTTCTTTTGGAGATTTTGAGTTCATTTTTTTCTCTCTAAATATTTCTTTGTTGTTCATTTAGCTTTCAACTTATATTTTTATTGAAAATATTTATTATTTAGTAAATACTAGTTGAGAAGCTTAGATTATGTGACGAACTAGAATTTATTTTGAAAGAATTAATTTTTTTTATCTTTTAATATACAACAATCAAACCTACCTAATTTTTTTATCAATATAAATACTAACATAAATAAAATTATCGATCAAAATATCATTATATACATATGTATTCATTTTACTAAAAATTATATATACTACTTAAAATTTATACAATCATATCACAACTATTCTGTCTTGAGTATAAATAAATAGTTAAAATAATAAGAACCTGAACTTGAAGGATCATATTCAATCTTACACTCTGCTCACTTGCCTTAACCTGAAATCATTTATCATATATAATAAGCTCAAGAGCCCAACAAGTAATAAAATCCTATAACTAAACTCAAAGCACGATAAAGGAACAATATATTTGTCAGTAGTTAAATCATAGCAGTAATATATATATGATCATGAATCATTGCAAAAGTAATAAAACTCACATATAATAACAATAAAATCTATAAAAGATAAAATAATATGGTACAGAAACCAGTACAATAGAGAAACCAGTTAATTATTATGAGTGTTGAATTAATAAAGTAGGTCACATTAGTATTATCAATCAATAAGAAAATTATATTAAGCAATAAATCCAAAGTATCAATAAGAGCTATCGAAATCATATTAATGTAGTAAATCATATAAATGTATGCACATGTATCATATTACTATCTTACTCACATGCTCAGTATATCACGTGCTCAATATCGATAATCTGTATAGTGAATCAATAACAATAATAATAAATTAGTAGTAGTATCAGTAACAGTATCAATGCCCATATTAGTATCAGTAAAACTAATTACAGTAAGAGTAAAATTATAAAGTAATACTAAATTCGTACAGTAACAATAAATTCATACACTAATGGGAACAATGCCTCAATAATATGCATTTCAGTATTCACATTAAATAAGTAAGAAGTCCTAGATTAATCAGTATTTTTTCAGTATCGTATCAGTATTAGTAAACCGTTGTCTTAGTAAACAGAATTGTCACTTTTTCCCCCATCGGTATAGTAATTAGTACCTTATAACTCTCAATTAACATCACATGAATTAGTAGAGGATAATACTAAACTACAGTATTTAAAGAAAAGCTCATCGGTCAACCATCTTGTCGATCAGTTAGTCTCCACTCTCCAGCCAACATCAATTAAACTAAATTTTTACTTATCTTCACATATATTATCATTACATTATTATAACAGTAATAACAACCAACTATTATCCAATCATACCCATTTTCAGTCTTAATATTTGTATTAATAATATGATTAAATAAAAACACTCAATTTTTTATTTAGTATAAATTATACAAAATTTAATAAATTTATTTTACCTAGTGAAATTCAAAAATATTATAGTTAAAATGTTCATATTGTGGTTATCTATCACATACTAAAAATTATGCGGTAAAACTTTGCTAAAAATTAAGATATCACTATTTTTGGAAGTTTTGACCAAATTAAAATACATAAAAAGTAAAATATATAAAATTTTTGAAATCAAAAATATGTTTGTGATTCCTTATAATTGGATAAACAAATTTTCCAATAGAGTCGATTGACGAAAATTGCTACGGCCTCCTAACCTATGTTTTCTTTTTTCTCTCTCCTCCTTTTCTCTCTTAAATTTTATTTTTGGTTTTCCATTTAGCAGAATTTGAGAACAGGAGGGAATTTAAAGGTACAAGTAATGGCTTATAAATTTTATAATAAAATAATAATATAATATAAATATAATTATATAAGTTATTTAATTTTCAGTATAAAATTCATATAAATTCTCTTATATGTTCCAATTCAAAGCTCAAACAATTATAAAAAAATATTCATAAAATAGCCCATCAAGTTTAAAAAATTTTGGTGAAATTAGTTTATGAAACAAACACCTAACAACCCTAAAGCACCCACTTAAACCGACAGATGTTAATTTCTTAAGAATTTATACCAATACCAAAAAATTAGGGAAGTAATATTATAATTAAAGCATTACAATATCTATGTTATGGTGAAGATGGCTTATAATTTAGACTAATAATGACTCCTGAAAAAATTAATTTAGCTGGGTCAAAATATGGGTTATTACTGATTAAGTTTTTTATGTTTAAATCTATTCATCTATAAAGCTAGTAAGTAAATCTTTTTATTTTAGTATAGACCTTTAAAAGTATTATATGTATTTTTTTATTTTAATATATCCACCTTATATGATTTAAGGAGTTATATTTTAAATCAACAAACATTTTTTTATTTGAAATATTATTTATACTTATATCAAGATATAAATTTATTTTATAATGAGCAAATTTTACTTTTCATTTGCAAGTAGTGAGGTGATAAAAACTAATTATAAGATTATCTTAAAATTTTTGGTCATTTTATAGCAAGATAACTTGAGCTTGTATTATTTACATCAAATTATATTTTTTTCTTAATATAAATTATTTGGCTTAGTAAAGTTTATATTAAAATTAGATTGGATTGTACTCGTCCATGTAAAAGAGTACTTAAGTTGTAAGCATGCTTATTATTTTAAAGAAATGAGGGTTACAAGGAAAACCTCACTTTTTTGAATTCAAGCCTAAGAGTTGGCTAGCATGAATGTAGGTTTGATTAGAATCCGGGGTAAACCACATAAAAATATTATTCTTGTCAATTTTCCTTTATTATTTACTTACAAAATTATGTGTTTTTTTTATTATCTTTCTAATTAGTATCAAAATTATATTATGATTTCTTTTAATAAAAAAATTTTAAAACCTTAATTTAACCACCTCTTTAAGTGCCATAGTAATCCAATAATTGGTATTAGAGCCTTAGCTCTTTTTTTTTTTCTTTTTTGCTTAACATTCAAGAGTGGACCCACTTATAAACTATGCCACAAGATTTTTCTAAGGAATCACTTCTCGAAGGATAAAACTCACTGACCGTCATTATTAGATAATGCTCCTTTTGATTATTGAAAAATTAGAATTAGCATATTCTTTATAGGATAAGACTCTCGTATGCAACACATGCTTACACACCAATATTAAACACTCACTAAAAGAATAAGTAGAAATAAAATTAAAAACCTATTTGATAAATGGATTGCATCAGAGAGAGTGGTAGGGCATGTAATACTTTGCATTGTATACTTCTTCTAGATGATTATATGAAAATTTTCATATTAAATTCAGTAAAAAAATTAGAATAAATTAATTATAACTTATAAAGAAACAAGTGAGGTTAGAGAGATGGTCACACAAATAGACTAATTCAAGAATATAAGTTATTTTATGTCTTCTTCTAAATCTATTTCTGATATATATATTAGATTTATGAAAATAATTAACACATTATATCCTCTTGGAAAAATATATAAGTATCAAGATTTAGTCTATAAGATTCTTAGATATCTTCCCCCAAAGAATGAGATGCTAAAGCAACTATAATTAGTGAGGCTAAAAATTTATCTACTTATCCACTTGATCAACTTTTGGGTTCTTTGATAACACATGAATGAATTATAGCTCAAAGTGATAAGTTGGATAGCTCTTCCAAGAAGGAGAAAGAGAATGAAAAAACTATTGCTATATAGGTTAATGATAATGATGATCCTAGCTCCTCAAGCTTAAATGAAGATAGTGATGTGGTAACTATGCTTTCAAAAAGACTTGGAAAATTGTCAAGGAAGATAAATCAAAGGAATAAGAAATCAAAATATTATAAATTTCAAACTAAAAAATTTCCTACATGTGAAGGGAATATTTGCTATCATTACAAGAATCTTGGACATGATAGAAAAGATAGTCCAGATTTTATTGATTCAAAGAAGAAAGAGATGGAAGTGGAGAGAAAGAAAGATAAGAAAAAAAAAACACTTCAAGAAGAAGAAGAAGAAGAAGAAGAAGGTTTTATGGGCCAACCTAAATTCAGATGAATCAAGTTCATTAGATGAAAATGTCAATAATTATCTTATGGAAATAGGAGAATCTGATAATGACTCTTAAGAGACAAATACTGATATATCTTATGAAGAATTAGATGATGCATTTAAAGAATTAGTTGATGAATATAAAAAAAATAAAGGAAAAAAATAAAAATTTAGAATAAGAGGATAAGAATTTAGATATGTATTTTAATGAGTTAAAAATAAATATGATGATTTGAAAAATAAAAATAGTTATTTATTAGATTGTTATTTACTTGTTTGTAAACTAGAAAGAGAAAATATTTTGTTAAAAGCAAGATTGGAGTTATGTATGAAATCCCAAGTTCAATATTACGCTTCATCAAATAAAATATCAAATAAAAGTTATTTTTTTATGTCACATAGATATTGTGCTAAGCCATATACAAACACTAATATTTAGTGTATTGTAGAAAAGAATATATCTCTTTTGATGCATATGCTTGTAGATCACAAAATGTTAAATAATCATCTTATGTATGGGTATCAAATAATACAAGCACTTCACATATCACACATAATAGATAGCATACTTCTCATTTAGAATGGGGACTCAAAAATATTGAGGTTCCAAAAGTCAACATTTGATTTTCTTTTATAGAAATACCCTCAAAGAAAAATCAATAAAAGCATATGGTACTAACAGTAGATGTTTAAGGCATATGATGGGTGATAAAAAAAATTCAATATTTAGAACCAAGTGATAGAAGATAGGTGCCATATGAAGATATTGCTAAGGGAAAGGTCATTGGTATTGGTTCCATTTATAAGAACTCTATTACCTTAAAAAAAAGTTTTATTTAATTTTTATTAAAATATAATTTAATATCAATCAGTCAATTATGTGATAAAGGTTTTAATATTTCTCTTTATGCTTTATATTACATCATTAGAAATAAACTATTTTGGTTATTAGAAATAGATATAAAAATATTTAGTTAATTAATTAAATAATATTAATAATATTAATTTAAACTTACTTTGTATGAAATTCATAATTGATGATGCTTTGTTATTGCATAGAAGGCTAGGTCATGCCAATATCCACACATTAAATAAAATTTTTAAACTGAATTTAGTAGTTGGTTTATCAAAAATAAATTTTCGTTTTAATTCTATATGTGATATATGCATTCATGGTAAACATGTTAAAGTTTATTTAAGAGTAAAAATATAGTCATTACTAGTAAACCTTCAAAATTATTATATATGGACTTATTTGGTCTAATTAGCATAACTAGTCTATATGGTAGGAATTATTGATTTATTATTATAGATGATTATTCAAGATATACCTGGATATTATTATTAGTACATAAAAATTATGCATATGATGATTTAAAAAATTTTAAAAGAGAACAATGCTATCTAATTCATATAATCTAAATAGGTCACGGTGGAGAATTCAAAAATGAATTATTTGAAAATTGTTGTGATAAAAATGAAATTAGGCATACTTTTTTTAACCCCTAAGACTCCTCAACAAAATGATGTAGTTGAAAAGAAAAATCATACTTTGGTAGAATCAACAAGATAATGCTAGAAGAATATAGACTAACTATGTATTTTTGTGCAGAAGTAATAAATATTGTATGTTATGTAAAAATAATGTTTATTTAAGACATGTTCTTAAAAAGACCCCTTATTCAATAATATTTTGGAAAGAAACATAAGATTAGTCATTTACATATTTTTGGATGTAAGTATTTTTTTAATAATGATAAGGACGCTTTATGTGATAGTAAGATTAGTCATTTACATATTTTTAGATATAAATATTTTATTTTAAATAATGACAAGGAAGCTTTAGGTATATTATTAGGATATTCAATTTCTGAAAAATCTTATAGAGTTTATAATATCATAGAACTAATTATTGAAGAATCACCCATGTCATTTTTTATGAAAACCATATAAATTCTATAAGAAATGATTTGAATGATGGATGATATTGAGAATATAAAGAAAATAAATTTTGAAAAAAAAAAGAAAATGATTCATTACCTTAGGAATGGAGATATAATAAAAATCACTCAAAAGAATTAATAATTGAAGACCCTTCCCAAGGTGTTAGCACTAGGAGACACCTTAGGGAAGAGGTAGAATATTCAATATTTCTATTATAAATTGAACCTAGAAATATAAATGAAGTTTTATAAGATAATTCTTAAATAATTGCTATGGAAGAAGAATTAAATCAATTTGCAAAAAATGATGTTTGGGAGCTAGTCCTAAGACCCCATGATTAAAATGTAATTAGAACTAAATGGGTCTATAAAAATAAGCTAGATAACTTAGAAAGTATTATTAGAAATAAAGCTAGGTTAGTTTTTCAAGGTTATACACAAATCGAAGGAATAAACTTTGAAGAATATTTTGCACCAGTAACAAGATTTGAGGCCATTAGGTTACTCCTTACCTTTGTTTATTTTCATAATTTTAAACTTTTTCAAATGGAAGTTAGAAGTGCATTTTTGAATGGGCATATTGCTCAAGATATATTTGTAAAACAACTACCAAGTTTGAGAGTCTTGATTTCTCTAATCATGTGTATAAATTGAAGAAAGTACTATATGGTTTAAAACATGCTCCATGTGCTTGGTATGATAAGTACATAACTTTTTAACTGAGCATGATTTTAGAAAAAGTATGGTTCGTACAACTCTTTTTATCAAAAAAATATTATAGATGATTTAATTATTATACAAATTTATATAAATAATATATTATTTATAAGTATAAATGAATGTTTGTGCCATGAGTTCTCATCATTAATGTCTAAAAAATTTGAAATCAGTTTGATAGGAGAACTTACCTTTTTCTTAGGCCTTTAGGTAAAATAATTAGAGTCTGACACACTTTTATGTCAAACTAAGTATATAAATGAATTAATAGTTGACATGAAAAGATTCAAATTAACTAAAACACCTTCAGGTCAAACAACTAAATTAGATTTAGATGAATCAGGAAAACTAGTAAATTAAAAACTTTATAGGAGTATAATATGTTCACTTTTATACCTTACTGCTAGTAGGCATGATATTATATATTAATACATCCTCAAAAATTATCTTGATCGGGTACGAATCTCGAGGCAAAATCAAGTTGAAAACTTTTGAAATTAAAATTGGGATCATCCAAACTCCGATTTTAGTGAACCTAAAGTCGAACTGAACGTCTCAAAAATACAAATCCAACAACACCAAATTCAGCTCAATCCGAGCTCAAATGGGTCCAAATCAAGGGTCTGAAGCATTGTTAGAAGGTTCAAACCACAATTTGGATTACCAAACGATTTCCAAACATGAAGTGCTTATAGTCGAATCGAGCGGCTCGATGAGACGAATTCAACGATACCAAGATTATAGAAATTTGATATCTCTAAGACCTTCAATGTTTAGCAAATAATCCACAATCAAGGGATTCAACATCGGCCGTCCATTCAAACCACACCCTAATTACCTTTGATCTTCCTCCTATTTATAGGCCATACCACTCCCAAAAATCTATAAATAGAGCTCCCTCTCCTCTTGAAAAGGGACCCTGATCCTAACGAGAAAAGAGAGATCAGAGATCGCTCTTGCCTCCTTGCTCCTCCTCGACCACCGCCGGAGTTCTGCCAGACCACCGCTTGATGTCATTGCTACACCGGACCACCACCTGACGTCCTAAGCTCTGTTGGATCACCATTTGATGCCCTAACCTCTATCGGACCACCACCTGATGCCCTAAGTTCCGCCAGACCATCACCTGACGCCGTTGCTCCACCGGACCACCACCTAACGTCCTAAGATCTACCGAACCACCACCTGAGGCCTGGACTTCCGTCGGACCACCACTTGACATCCTCAGTTCTATCAGACAACCACCTAAGGCTCGGATTCTTACCGGACCACCACCTGAAGCCCATAATTCTGCTAGATCACCAGGTGACCCCAAAGTTTCACCAGTGTGACGTCGAACTTTCATATACTCCCAACTTCAACCCTACAGTTGATACTTATAATCTGATCGCCCTTAGAGGTGAGTCAGCCCACTGTAACCTACTCAAGTGCTAGTGGAATCATTTCAAATTGGGTTAGGCCCATGGTTTTTCCCTTTTCCAGGGTTTTCCACATAAAAATCTTGTGTTCTCTGTGCGTGTGAGCTGGATATTCATGCAACACTGAGATGTAGAATTTAAACTCTATCACCACGTATATTCTTGCCTGCAATATTTATGTAGTATATTTTTGTGCAATATTTCAAGCCAATAATAAGGAATCAAATTTAATAGCAGCTATGCAAATAGTTCGTTACTTGATAAGAACTCCTAGGTTAGGCTTATAGTATCCCAAAAAGTTTTATCTTGTGACTTAGTTTTATATTTTGATGTAGACTATATTGGTTACAAAGTTCATAGAAAAGCATATCTGGCTCATGTTAATTCTTAGGATCATCGCTTATTTCTTGGTCTTCAAGAAAATAAAATTATGTAGCTTTATCCATTGTTAAAGCTGAGTATATAACTGCATGTAGCTGTGTCATTCAAGTTTTATGGCTAAAATAATAATTAAAAGATTTTAGAGTTAAGCTAAAACATATTCTAATTAACTGTGATAACACTAGTGCAATTAGGAACAATATTGTCACTTCCACCGCACCCGTGGACACACTACTAAAGCATTCAGGCAACTCAAGGATGAAATTGAGAGATTGATCCAATAAGGCTATCTCCGACAGTTTGTTAAGAACCCCCCTATTCGAGAAGAGATTGGATCTGCTAGGGGGCAAGCTCAACAACAACGATAACCTATGAATAATCGTCAAATAGTTAGTGAAATCGAAACCATCATCAGAGGCCCTTCAACTCCTAGTCAAGTTTTAATTGCGGTAAGCAAGGAGCCAACAACGAAGAAGCCTCACATTAAGCACTCCATCACCTTTGAGGAGTCTGATCTAGAAGGAATAAAGACCCCTCAGCAAGATCCATTGGTGATTAGCTCAAGAATTGGTGACCCGTGCTACAATGTTAAAAGGATCTTGGTTGACAATTAAAGCTCAGTAGATGTCCTATTCTACTCCACTTTTCTTAACATGGATTTACCTAGAGAGAGACTCCAACCTGCAGCTGATCCTCTATACGGGTTTGACAATTGACCTGTACAGGTAGAAGGAACCATCAGTCTCCCGGTCATACTCAGAGAATTCCCCTGACAAGCTGAGCATTCTATCCAATTCATTGTGGTGAAATCAGAATCAACCTACAACGAGATCTTTGGAAGGCCACTCCGCCTCAACCCCTCTAAATATGCATTGAGAGTTACCTCAGGAAAATTTCTGGGGTTCATGGTTACCCATCGAGGGATTGAGGCCAATCCTGAGAAGATTAAGGTCCTAAGGGACATGGTACCCCCCCAAGAAACATCAAGGAAGTCCAGAGATTAAATAGAAGAATCACAGTGCTTTCTTGCTTCTTGCCTCGCTCATGAGACAGATATCTACCCTTCTTCAAAATACTCAAAGGAGCTCGTAGTTTGGGGTTCCAATGGACAGATGAATGCCAGGAGGCATTTGAACAGCTTCAAACCTATCTAGCTTCACCACCACTGCTCTCAAAACTTATTCCTGGAGAGATGTTATACATGTATATGGCTATCTTCCCTTAGGCTATAAGCTCAGTCTTGGTCTGAGTACACAATACTGTTTAGCATCCTTTTTTACTATATTAGCAAGATCTTAACTAAAATAGAAGGGCGTTATCCCTTAGTAGATAAAATAGCTTTGGCATTAGTCTACTCAGCCAGAAAACTACACCCTTACTTTTAAGCCCATATAATTAGAGTCTAAATGAATTTGCCATTAAAAAGTATCATGTAAAAGCCAGAAGCCTCTAGCAGACTCATCAAGTAGTCCATAGAACTGGAAGAGTTTGACATTCGCGACCTGCCTAGACCTGATATCAAATCTCAAGCACTTGCGGATTTTGTGGTTGAATGCAACATCCCTGTATCTGACAATCCACCAAGTATTTCTCCCTCTCCCCCGTACTAGACGTTGTATATTGATGGAGCCTCTAGAATTTCTGGCATCGTAGCAGGAATCCTATTGATCTCTCCATAACAAGTTACTCTTTAACACGGCTCTGACTCAAATTCCCTGCAACAAACAATATAGCAGAATACGAGGCCCTTATTACAAGATTAAGGCTAGCAATTGACTGTGAAGTTCAAAACTTGGTAGTCTACACTGATTCACATTTAGTTGCCTCACAGGTGGAGGAAAAGTTTGACATCCATAGCCCCCAACTGGTCCTGTATTGCAACATAGTAAAGGTACTCTTAGCCCGTATAAACGAACATCAGATTATCCATATTCTTCGAGAGCAAAACACATGAGCAAACGCCCTCTCCAAGATGGCTACTTCCACAATCGTTAACACTTTTAAAAGAAAGTATATTGAGGAGATCTACTTTCTAAGTATTTCATGCTTGTGGATAATATAATCGATCGATGATTCAAGAGAAGCGTCTTGGATCGATCCCATTCTAACTTTCTTATAAGAGGGTATTCTTCCTAAAAACCTAATGGTGACAGTACGACTTTAGAGGCATGCATTAAATTTTATTATTATTAACAAGGAGTTGTATAAATGAGCCTTATCTGGACCATACCTCAAATGTCTTCCTCCCTCAGAAGCAAATTATACACTCTGAGAAGTACATTCAGGCATATGTGGAGAACAGTTAGGTGGAAGGGCACTAGCCCAAAAGATCATGAGATAAGGGTTTTACTGGCCGTCGATGAAGTATGATGCGCTAAAATTTATACGAAAGTGTAATAGTTGGCAGGTACATGCCAATCTTGCCCATTCACCTACTGTAGAGATCTCAATATTACAGAGTCCTTGGCCTTTCGCCCAGTGGGGAATGGACATAATGGGACCCTTCCCCATAGCCACCGAACAATAAAAATTCATCATAGTAGCCATAGACTATTTCATAAAGTAGGTGGAAGTAGAACCTCTAGCAAAAATCACCGAAGCAAATGGCAAATAGTTCTTATGGAAGAGCGTAATATATCATTTCGGTATTCTCGTGAAAGTTATCACCTATAATGGAACACAGTTCAGTGGAAAGATCTTTAACACATTTTATAAAGATCTCCACATTCAGCTAGTATACATGACAGTGGCCCATCCTCAAACTAACGGACAAATAAAGGTCACCAATCGGACTATTCTAAAATGATTCAAGATACGGCTGGAGAAGGCTGGGGGCAATGGGCCGACGAGATCCCAAATGTCCTCTGGGCCTATCATACCACGGTAAGAACTCCAATAGAAAAAACCCCATATAATCTCTATTTTAGTACAAAAGCTAGTATTCCTGTTGACATTGGAGTCCCAAGTCATAGAGTTTAAACTTTTAACTTCAACGACAATAAGAAAAAGCTTAGATACAACTTAGGCCTCCTCACAAAAGCAAGAGATGAGGCGATACTCAAGATTACTGCATACCACCAAAGAGTTGCCTGTCACTATAACCGAATGATGAAACCACGATGTATATTGATTAGAGATATAGTTCTGTGCAGCATTGAGGCGGTAGAAAAAGGCCCTCAATATAATAAACTATCCCCCCTCTAGGAGGGTCCATACTTGGTAGCAACCGTTGTTGGCTCAAGAAAAATGGCACGAATGCGTGAATCCCGCTTCGCAGTTATAGGATTTCATTTCCCTTAAGTCATATTAGAATTAACCAAATTTCCCCTGAGGGTAGTCAGGGTTTAATTAGATTTGGGGTCCTTACTTCCCATGAGCGCAAGCACTCATAGTTAATTACCTCTCTTAACACATAAGAGAGAACTCTCGATTAAGGATAAAAAAATTTTAGGTGATTAGTCTCAATTATGGGGAAAATGGAGGTAAACCCGATCAAGATCCCATGGTTCCGTCATCCTGGGTATACCGTAAGACGCAGTCTACCAACACTACAATCATTGATCGTAATGTCTAGGGAATCTGATTAGCAGCCATAGGTTGCCTCCTCTTAGGGATCCCGAGTAGATTGAGTTGGTTAGATTTGTGTTTTAATTTTATTTAGATTTTGGGGCTTACATCCATTAGAATGCCCCAAAGTTAATTTAGTTTAGGGATTTATAACTTCGTTTAGAAGTTACATAAAAGTTTCAATTTACAGAGGGTCTTACGACTTCCTTAGGAAGTAGCCCAGGTATTTAGATTTAGGTTGGGACTTATGGCTTTCTTAGAAAGCAACCCAGAGATTTGATTTGGAATGGGGCTTACTACTCTATTTATGAGTTGCCCAAACACGGGTCTCACAACCTAACTCTACAGCAAGGCTGCCTGAGAATTTTATTTGGATTTGGGGTAGGTCTTATGACTTCCCTGAGGAAGTAACCTGAAAACGGGTCTTACAACTTAATCCTTTTAGATTATGAGGCCCATATATTTGAATTTAATTGTTTGGGTTTTAGGATCATTGCAATTTATTTTAGCAATTTTTCTAAAAAGTGGGTCTTACGACTTCACTTAGAAGTTGCTCGATAGCAGGTCTTACAACCTAATCCTATAGACTAGGATGCCCATTAATTTGAATTTAGTTTAGGTTAGGTCTTATGTCTTCTCTTGGGAAGTTACCTGATATTTGTAAGAGTGTTAGGGTTGTCATACTTCATTTTAAAAGTTTTCCTAACGTATGGGACTTACGACTTCACTTAGAAGTAGCTCAATAACGGGTCTTACAACCTAATTCTATAGACTAGGATGCCCATTGATTTGAATTTAATTGTTTAAGTGGACAGTAGTTATTTGCACTAGACCATCGTGGTTTTTTTTTTAGTTGGTTGCTTACTAACAGTTGTACTTACTAGTTTGACCAGTTATCGTCATGACACTAAAGCTCTTTTGCTACAGTAGTTTTCCTTTCTATTTTAGTATATTACTTTTTCTGCACCAGTGCTCTGGTAGTTTACTGCAGCATTTTCTACTTTAGCATTTAATTTGATATTGATTTAATTGCGATGCTTAATGAATTTCACTTATTTATTACAGGAGCTCGTACATGAGAGATCTTGAAGAGCTTACCGAGTGTTTTGTTTGTTGGAGAGTTTAATGTTGTTTGTTGTTTGGATTTGAGAATTATTGTTGGAAAGTTTGAGAGCTTGTTGTTTGAGTTGAGTTGAG
This sequence comes from Dendrobium chrysotoxum, assembly GCA_019925795.1. Taxonomy (NCBI): domain Eukaryota; kingdom Viridiplantae; phylum Streptophyta; class Magnoliopsida; order Asparagales; family Orchidaceae; genus Dendrobium; species Dendrobium chrysotoxum. The sequence goes on along the minus strand of CM034306.1, from coordinate 26,430,461 downwards.
TTGAATTTGAGTTTGAGTTGTTTGTTATTTGTTGAGTTTGAGTTTGTCAAGTTTGTTTGAGTTGAGTTATGTTGATTATTATGAATATTTTAATTATGTATTTTTGTTTTATTTTAATTGGTTGGTTGGATTTTATTTTTAAATTAAATGAATTTCAAAAATTAAGTATTTGAATTAGTTTAAATGTTAAAATTCAATTTATTTTAAAGTTTGTTTATTTAATTAAATTATTAGATTTACTTTGAGTTGAATGATTCATTGTTTAGATAATCTTGAATTGCTCAGTTTATTAAATTTCAAAATTTATTTTAAAGTTTGATTAATTAATTAGACAAAATAGATTTAAATTTATTTAGAATTTGCTTGATTAGATTAAATTACTGTTAATGTTTTAATTTGAAATTAATTTTTTTTAAAAGTTAGATTTAAGTGTTGTGTTTTGAAATTAAATTTTAAATCAAAGTTAAAATTATATTCACTTTACACTTTAATTAAAAAAAAATTTAAATGTTATGTTTTGAAATCATTAATCAAGTTGAATCATATTATTTAATAAAAGTTAAATTTATTTGAGTTAATTAATTGTTGTATTTTACATTTAAAGAATTTTAATTAATTAGATAAATTAATTAAATTAGTCATTTTTTTAATCAATAAGGTTATGACGTTGCACTCTAAATGGCGATGTTGCTCTTAAATGACTTAAAAGGCAACTCGGCATGTTTCAAGAAAATTTTCGGCAGCCTTCTGGTGTCCCCTCCTCGTCAAGGGAGGTCGAGACGATTTTTATCGTAATTTCATCATACCCGGATCAAAAATCGACGGCGTATGGCCTTCAAAAATTAAAACCATCATACCTGGATCAAAGATCGACGGCGTATGGCCTTCAAAAATTTAAAACCATCATATCCGGATCAGATCGACGACGTATGGTCTTCAAACTTGAAATTCATCTCGCCCAGATCAAAAATCAATGGCGCGAGGTCTTCATTCCCATGAATACCTGTTGCTTTATAATTTGCTAAAAATTTATTTAATTCTGTAAATCAACACATTTAATTGTAGCTTTAATAGTTTAAGTTCACATTATTAAATATACAAATCCTTCTCAAACTGAAAACAAGATCAATATATTATCTTGTAGATGTCAGGTTTTGGATAATTGGAACAATAAATAGATTACTCATAATAGCAAACAGCTTCTTGCAATCTTTCTACATAAGCAACGATTTGTTGGATTGAGACAAAGGACAAAACCATCATATCATAATTAAGAGTTCTGTATATTTCTATATACTGCTCTGAATTCCCATCATCATTTTTTCTTTACTCATGGAAAATTATTACAAACAAAGTGTGAGTTTTGCTTAGGAATTTCTCTATCTGGGAATGAAAAAAAAAAAGAAACTGCTTCAAAATAATTCAATAAAAGGCTGCTCCATATGTTGACCTTTTTCATCACTTCCCCCTTTTTTTTTACTTGGAATAGGGATTGAGTAAGACAATTCAAAACTAAGTAAGTTTTTTTTATTTTAAACAGAGCAAAACGTCCTGTAACAGGACTTTTCACATGAGTTTAAAACAGAGCAAACCGTCTTGGACTTTTCACATGATTTGAAACGAGCAAGTGTAAGAGAGATCTCGCTCCATGCCCCAAAACTAACATAGGAAAAGCAAATCGAAGGATAGAGAGAGAGAGAGAAAGTTGCAAGAAGCCCGAGCTCACGCATGCTCTCTGCTAGGGTTTCCCCTCTCCCTAGCTTTGCTCTGTCCCGCCACCGCCCCCGACGGGGGTCCCTCACCCCATGGATGCCCACAACTTTCCCCCGCTGTCCTCCTCCCCTTCCTCCACCCCTATCTTTTAGTCAACCTCTCTAGACTGGAAAAACCTTATAACCCACACCTCTCATGTCTCCACAGAGTTCTCGCAATCTCTTTCTTTTGTCCCCACAGAAAATCACACTGCCCTGTTCACCAATCATCAGTTTGTAGCTGGAGCTCCCGAGTGGGCTCTCTCCCTAGTCGGCTACTCGATTGGTAAACGCCCTTTCTATGAGGCTATGCTCTCAGCAATCAAAAAAACCTGGACGCTCAAGGGATCCTTCTCTCTTCTAACCATGGACGACGGCTTCTTCCTCCTCAAATTCTCAACGATGGAAGATTACGAGCTCGCTTGGACAGGCGGACCTTGGTTTTTCTTCGGTAAACCTTTTATACTGCAAAAATGGTGCCCCGACTTTGTTCCTAAAAGGGAAGAGTTCCCATCCATACCACTGTGGATTAAAATTATGAACTGCCCCCTCTCTTGCTGGACACCCGAAGGTATATCAAAGCTTTCTAGTTGTATCGGTATTCCATTAGCTGTCGATGCTCTCACTGCTGCTAAAACCAGATTAACCTTTGCTAGAGTGTGTGTCCAAGTCACCAGCTCTTCCCCCCTCCCTGACGAAATCTTCTACTGTGTAGACGGCAAAACCTCCCCCCTTAGAGTCCAATATGATTGGAAGCCTAACCATTGCTCCTAGTGTGGTTCAATTATGCACCCGCCTACTCTTTGCCCCAAAAACCCTATCCCCAATACCACTCAAACCACCAGACCTAGGGGAAGGAACACTAGCCGGAAACCCCGTTTAACCCCTCCTCCTCGCCTAACCATCCCCAAAATCCCACCCCCAAAAACAATACCCCCTCCCCCCAACCCACCTCTCCTTACAACCCCCCTACCTGGCCCCCTAATCCCAAACTTAAACTCCCCATCTGGAGATGTCAATGACCTTACCGAACCTACCCCTCCACCTCCCAGTAACATCCCTCTGCTTAACACTAGTAACCGATTTGATGCTCTCTCATGCAAAACCATTGCTGAGCACTCTCAACACACCTCCCCCCCACCCAACCCAACCCCTGACCCCTCCAATCCTAACCCCAACAGCCCCCCACAAACTTCCCCACGCTTCCATCAGCCAATAATTCCCCCTCCCACCTCTCAACTGTCAAACTCCAACTCAAGCACCTCCTCAAACATCCAGCAAATCCCCACTAACCAAAAACAAACCAGAGGCAAAGCCAAAAAAGCCTCCACCCCCACCTCCAAATGCCAATGACCTTACCCAATATTGCAGCCTGAAATATCCGCGGGTTTAACAACCCTGACAAAGTTTTATGCTGCAAAAATCTTGTTTCAAAACACAACCTTGACCTCCTTTTCATCCTTGAAGCTAAAATTTCTCAAACCACTTCTACTAACCCCTGGTTCCAAGCTACTCACAAACTATTTCCTATCGAAGGAACCTGTGACAACTTCAAACTTTCCAACCCTGGCCGCATATGGATAAAATGGAATGCTGCTTGTATGAATTTTACCCCTGAGATTGTCACTAGCCAAATTATCCATGGGATTATCTATGCTGCCTCTACACCTGTTTGTGCTGTCTCTGCTGTTTATGCTTGTAATTCTGTGGTTGACAGACAGGCCTTGTGGAAAAAAAATTGAAGAAATTGCGGATTCTGTCACTCTTCCGTGGGCTATTATTGGGGATTTTAACTGCTGCCGTTCTCCCCTTGAAAAATCTGGTGGTATTAACCTAACCCAAAGCAAAATCGGTGACTTTAATAGCATGATCTTTAACTCTGGTTTGAAAGATCTATCCTCTGTGGGGCACTATTACACCTGGCATAATCAACAACCTCAAAACCCAATTCACATCAAACTTGATCGTGTTTTAGTCAATGATAGATGGCTAATCTCTTATCCTAACTCCTTCTATCGGGTTGATGATCCCAGCTGCTCTGACCACTCCCCTATCATCCTTGCTAATTCTAGGGAGAGCAATATCAATCACAGATTCATGTACAAAAATTATTGCTCTAAGATCCCCGATTTTTGGAACTGCCTCATTGAGGTTTTCTCCCAACCCAACTGCAGCAGCCCTCTCAGTTCCTTCAACTTTAAATTGAAAACTCTCAAAAATATTATCAAACACAAGAACTGGGCCAGCTCCAACTCCATACAATCTGAAATTAACACCCTCTCCACCCTACAAAACCTTGTTATCTCCAAACTTCAGGATGACCCCCTTAACCCCACCCTCAACTCCACCCTGAACAACATCAATACCAGACTTGCCCACTATCATTCTTCCATCACTAGCTGGATCTCTCAACGTGCTAAGGTGAAATGGATCACCCATGGAGAAGATGACTTGAAATTCCTATACTCCAAAATCAACATTTCCAAGAACCACAATAGAATCAAGGAAATCAAAACTGACAATGGGACAACCACCACCCATAATAATATCTCCACTGCCTTCATCAACCATTTCACCCAACTTTACAATACCCCTCTTCCTCCAACCACGAACACCCACTACCAAGACATCCCCACTGGAAACTTAGTCCCCCCTCACCTCCTGCCCTCCCTCACTGCCCCTGTTTCTCTTGAAGAGATCAAGAGTATCATCTTTGATGGCTCCTCTACCTCTGCACCAGGTCCTGACGGTTTTTCCTTCGAGTTCTACAAGGCTACTTGGAATGTTATACATCTTCAACTCTTCAAAGCTGTACAAAATTTCTTCTCCACCAGCCGTATGCCTTTGCATATGAAAGCAACTGCTATTGCTTTAATCCCAAAGCAACCCCATGCTAACGATGTCAAAGACTTCCGTCCCATATCCCTCTGTAATGTCATTTATAAAGTCATTGCAAAAATAATTGCTAATAGGATGAAGGATGTCTTACCCCACATTATTCATCCTAGTCAAGGCGGCTTCATCCAGAAACGTGTCATTTCTGACAACATCCTTTTAGCTTCTGATATCCTGGATAGCTTTAACTGTAATGCTAAAGATAAATTTTTCTATGCTAAGTTTGATATCACCAAGGCTTTTGATACTATATCTAGAGAATTTCTGATTTGGAGGCTGGATGCTAAGGGTTTTCCGGAACTGTTTATTAGCTGGGTTAAAGCTTGTATCACTGAAGTCCACTTCTCAATCTGTATCAATGGGGCTCTTGAAGGTTATTTCAACTCTTCCTCTGGGCTTCGTCAAGGCTGCCCGCTCTCTCCATACCTTTTTAGTATTGTTATGGATGGGTTTTCTGCCTGCTTGGAGTTAGCCATCTCCAATGCCAATTTCTGTGGTTTGAAAGCTGGTAACACTACTATATCTCATCTTATGTTTGCTGATGACCTGCTAGTCTTTGGTAAAGCTACTAACTCCAATGCTCAAACTCTTAATTTCATTCTTGATAAGTTTGCCACTGTTACTGGTCTCCGTGTAAACCCTCTTAAAAGCTCTATCCTCATCTCGAAGAATGCGCCTCAAGCCTCCCAAATATGCAGCACCCTTCAAATTACCCAATCCTTCTCCCCTATTAAGTACCTGGGACTTCCCATTTTCTACAGGAAGCTGAAAGCTTTCGACTTCCAGCCTTTGATTCAAAAAATCACCCATTCTCTGGACGGCTGGAAGGCTAAGATTCTTTCAATGGCAGGTAGAATTCAATATCTTAAGTTCACCATCTGCAACACCTTAGCCTATTGGATCCGTGGCTCCATCATACCTAAAGGCTGCTGTAAAACCATTAACAAATTGTGTTCTAGATTCCTTTATTTTGGAAATATTAGCTTGAAGAAGATGCACATTATCTCCTGGAAAGATACTTGTAAACCCAAATGCAATGGTGGGCTGGTCATTCCCTCCATAGAATCTTTATCCTATGCGTTCTACTGCACGATTACTTGGAGATTTCTTCACACTGGCAACCTGCTTTTTGATTGGTGGAGATCTAAGTATTGCTCTTTATGGAAACTAATAAACAAGAAAAGCTCGCATTTCTGGAAGCATTTATGCATTTTGGCTGCCAACACCAAAAACTGCTTCTCTCTAACTATTCACTCGGGTAGTACTCTATCTATGCTCTGGGATCCCTGGTGCAATGGCTTCTCCATTGCTGATTTCTATATGGAACAGCAAAATCTGAACAGTTATATCTCTTTTTCGGATCACAAAGTCACTGATATTATTTCTGAGGATTGTTGGTCTATACCTACTAGCTTTGACATTACGATTGCCAATAAAATTAAAGCTATCCACATTGCCAGACACCCGAGAAACCATACCTGGTTAAACACCCAGAATCCTACATTTAAAACCTACACTAACCATTTCTTTTCTGCTTTGAATGTGGTGTCCTGGCACAAGTATGTTTGGCATAAAAGATCTGCCCTCCGCTTTTCTGTTTTTGCCTGGATGGCTTTCCGAGGGGGACTCAAAACTGCTGATGTGTTGGCTGTCCGGGGTATCTATACGAATAATACATGTTGTTTTTGCCATGAGGATCCGGAGTCTATCCCTCACCTGTATTTTGAATGCAGATTCTGTTTCAATATTATTAAGCATTTCCTACCTTGGTTAAATTCCCTTCTCATGAGGCCAAATCTTCATCAGACTTTTGCTAGTGTTTTTTAGCAGGGTTTCTCTCCTACTCGGGCTAGTCTGCATCTTCTTACTACCTGTGCTGCTATTTATCATATTTGGAGAGCTAGAAATGACAGAATTTTTGGTAACAAAATTGACTGTCAAGCCACTGTGATTGCAAATATTAAAAGAGCTATTCTACGCAAAACTTCAAATTGGAAAATCAGACTCAATTCCTAATGGCTGGCGATCTCTTCTCTCGCCATTTTTGCTGCCTGCAATTTTGAGACCGCCAGATGGATTTTTGGAAGGACAATGATGTATGCTGGTATTACCAGCTGCCCCTTGGACGGCCTTCTTGGCAACCAGGGGCTCTGCTCTTTGCTTCTTCGTGCTGCTGATCCGATCTCTCATTATCCAAAGAGCACCTCAGTCCTTCTAGCTTGCTTGCAAGCTAAGTTTTGTATCTGCCCCTTTGGGTTTTTGGCTTATTTTTTCTTTTCGCTTTGGTTTCTCTTTTTGTTGTTGAGAAGCTAAGCTTTAGTTTTTTCTTTCTACTTTTTACTTACTTGTAATCTCCTTATAGCAATGATACGGGCTTTGCCCCAAAATTTCCCCAAAAAAAAAATGTAAGAGAGATTACAGTTCGGGAGTGTGACATGAGGAAGACGGGAATCGGCTGCTGTGGGGCCAAATTGACTGCTGTGGGGCCGAATTGAAGAGATGCATCTCTTCAATTCAAGAAAAATTTATTTCCCCCTTTCTTCTTTTTTTTTTGTCAACAATAAGATTTAGTATCAATGGATGTGAAGGGTTTTGCACAAATTTAAAAAGGTCAGAGAAAAAAAAAACCCTTCACTGAATAGATTCTTCTTAAAATTTTTTTTAAATATCATTCAGATATTAGGAATTTAATAAATTCAATTGCTCAAATATCTTCTTCTTTTTTTTTTATTAACTTTAAATCTTTTGAAGATATTCAGATATCTTTAAAATTCAGAATATATTTTGGGAGATATTGAGAATTTCGAAATATGGAAATGGTTATATTGAGAATTTCATCATTCTCTCTTGAGACAACTTCAATATCCATGAAAAGATGCCTCCCCATTCCTTGTCCCTCAGAAGGATTAGAAAGAGACATATTTAGAACATTATATGATAAAGATGAATAGCAAATTGAATTTCTCTAGGCCACGAATCCTGATCACTATGGCTTCCTTAGCAAGATAAAAAAAATGGTTATCTTTATGATTGCTTGTCTCTGATATCTTAGGCCAATGCTCAGATAAAGTATGGCTCTAAAAGCAATAGATCATGTTGAATTGAGAACTAAAATCGATGAACCATGATAGCATAAAAGTTCCTTTCCCAAAAGATCCACTTTGTGGCCAAATGAATCTTGCTTATTCTGTATGAATGATAAAATTAGTTGCTGGACTATAACTATTCCAAAGAATGTTGTAACATCCATCTTATGAATAATTTTGAGAAAAATTATAAATCGACTAAAAAAAATGAAACAACTATTTCCCCCAGTGAATTGTCAACTTCTTTTTTTTTATTTATCAAAAAATTACCTCCCAACGAATTTGTTGAGGGCTTTTTCCACGATAAATTCATTGTGAATATTTAACTGTATTATATTTTTTTATTATTCTTCTTTTTTCTTTTCAGGCCATAATGTTTAATTGGAGTAGACCTCCAACATTATCTTGTATCGAGCCTTCAGAAGAAGATATTTGGAGAGAGATCGATGCATATGATCTCTCACAGTCAGTTTCGATTTCAGACTTATTATATTGGCATAGAGAGATGCTAATTGATAGAGACATATATAATGGAGTATTTACTAGATCACCTCGCATGCCTCATTTTGATTCAGACTTGTCAATTGGACATGACCGAGCAGATTGGATCATTACACACAGATTGTGCTGTACTTATGGTGCTTCTTTGGAGAGGATTATAGAGGGCTTGAGCTATGGAGATCAGGACATTTTGCAGCCAGCAGTTGACCTTGCAGATAGGACTGGTGCTATTCATTTGCTCCGTTACCACTTATTGCATCAACAAATTGACGAGCGGCGTTATGATGAAGTATTTTGTACTCCCGTTCAAATTTTGAGGGGTTATATCAGTTGGGCCCAGTACACACTTCAGATGCATCAGAAGGTAATGAAGCAAGCAGGGGTATATGAAGCTATTTACATCTCTTTATTTGATTACAACCGTCTTTCTTCTTCCTGGCTTCAGAGTATTATCAGGCATTGTGACAGTGCCACAAATACTTATTGGGTTGGACCCAATGAGATGATGATTATACTCTGGGACTTGTATATCATTTCTAGCTTACTGATTTTAGGTATTTCATATGAGGAGTGTATTCCTGCTGACTATGATTTATTTAGCCGCCGACCAGCAGGACATCATTGGAGAGGAGAGTTTATTTACTCAGTTGGACTCCATCAGAGTTTGAGGCACTACTACCATCTTTATCAGCAGAAGAAGAGGGGCCGTGGTCGTAGGGCGATGATTTACTTGGATTCTTGGATTGAGAGTTTACTACTTCCAGCGATGCTCACTACAGAGTTCGCACATGTTTGTAATCATTTTAGCAAGGGGTCAAATGATATAGAGCAGCTTTTAGAAGATTTGTTTTAGCCGGGGTCAGTTGAGGGATTACAGTCTATTTTTGTTAGGGGATTTTCAGATGATATGCTTTTAGTATGGTTTATTGCTACATGGCTATGTTACTTCGTCTTCCCTAGCCAGAGCAGAGTTTTTCGGCCCAGCACACTTCTAATAGCTAGTTTGATAGCAAGTGGGAGGAGAGTCTCGCTAGCCCCTGCAGTTCTTGTACAGATTTATCATAATTTGGGGCAGATTATGCTACATACGGTCATGGTCAGTGCAGCGTGGAGATTCTTTGGCATTATATCCATGGGTGGATACATATACACGTTGCAGGTGCTTTCAGTTTCTAGAGCTACCAGCTCACTTTACAGAGCATCATTTTCCTTCTCTTATCCAGTTAGCTAGAGCGACCTCCTCTATAGACAGAGCTCAGATTCGATTATTTATGTTTGCACCCTTATAAATGATGAATAATTACAAACTGATTTACAGATCTCCACTTGGTTCTTTACCTCCATAGTGTTTTGGTGTACCCCTAGTAGATTCTCAGTCTTAGAGGAGGACTCCCACTTTACTTTCCAGGTCAGGCTATATATCAATTTCTTCATATTTGATTAGTATGAGACCTGGTTGGGTTTGTTACAGACGGCATGGTTCAGTGATATTAGAGGGATATAATCCCAACAGGGCAGCGAGACAGTTCGGATTGATTCAGGCCACACCTTTAGATGGATTACCAGTTATTCCTGGGATAGTTGACGCACGTCAACTAGGCTCTCTTTCGTTGTCCATATGTTTGGAGGCGGCTTCCATGACCTGGGTGTTTCTTCTTCGCCTTGGGATAGGTTCTTGATTTTATATTCCTCATGTAGACGCTCCAACAGGCATTTCACACTTACGGTTTTCTTGGATTCGGCACACATTTTCTTCTTTCTTTGAGATGGGGATCCGAGCATATAGCAAACAGATTACAGGACAGAGACCATCAGGATATCCTTCAATACCTCAGGGCCATACTACTGTGCATAGGGAGACCTCTAGAGCTGATGAAAGGAGGAGGAAAAGGAGTCCTGAGTCTACTTTCAGATATAAGGGCCCCGGTATGTGATGTATATTATTATTTTTATTTATGATTGTAGTTTTCATGCATACTGATATGCAAATATTGTAGTGTTTAGCGATAGACCGATCTCTCCTCCTACCAATAGGGGCCACCCTAAGCGTCAGGCTTCCTACGACGTTCCAGGTTAAATCACCATTCTTTATTAATATATGTTTATTTCAAAATTTTCTTGGATTTAGATTTTTATAATACATTTTCTCCTCTTGTTGCAGTATCCAGACATATCCCTGCCGACCTGCCAAGTTCTCCTATTTTGGAGCCGGATACTTTACCTACTCCTCCAGGCTTCCTTTTTCCTGTTTTCTTACCGGATCACAGTACCACTTTGAGTCCAATACCAGGTATTATTATGGATGTCTTTGATTTTCTGAATTTCTTCCTTCCATTTTTTTTGTTAATGTGTATATGTTTAAATGCAGAACCTGAATTTATACTAGGTATTTTGGGTGTGGAGAATTGTCTGGCTATTGAATATGCGCCTGATGATGGTGAAGGTAAATATATATATTTATTTACCTATTCATTTCGTTAATCAACATTTCTCCTTTTCATTTTTCTTTGGATATATGCATAGGTGAACAGTCATCCTCTTCTCCACTTGCAGATAGTGATTCTACAAATATGTTGTTTGAGGATGCTACTGATGTCACTGTTACAGAGTTAGCTATTTCACCTTCTCCTTTCTCAGATTCATATTGGGTGATTGTAGATGATGTATTAGAAAGCTCCTCACCAAGTGTTACTACCAACGTAGGTGACCACTGCTTGGCAGATTTGCCAGATTAGATCCACCCTTCAGGTATTTATTATCATTCTTTCAAGTTTTACATTCTTTTTATTGTCCCTTTTTTTTCTTATAACTCTAATTATGCCTTATGCTCATGTTCAGAGCTAGCATGTGTTATGTCCAGAGTACCTTCTCAAGCTCGTAGATATTTTGGTCATCAGTCGCCGAGTAGTGCTCGTCACATTGTTACTGCATTACGACACCTACTACTATGAGTGGACCTTGATGACTTGCCATTATCGAATTTGACTAGTTTCTGTGTCGAGGCTTCTCTACTTCTAGACTGTGCTGCAACTTATGGACTTTGAGATACAGCTTTAGAGACATGGGAGTACTTTTGCCATGTTGTTACTTTTGGGTTGTACCGGTTGCACTTTGTCTTTCAGGAGGTAGCAGTTGAAGTTCCTGATGATTTAGAGGATGGAGTGAGAGTTGCTTGGGACAGGATAAAGAGGGCCCGCATGGATCTTGACTTTGGTATTCAAGCTTTGAGGCATTGCCAACGGGATATTTCAGAGGAGCAACTTGAGCTTTTAGAGATATCAACAGAGCTCAGGGCTTTGAGGCAAAGGGAGAGACTTCTTCTGGAGAGACGACTAGAGCTTCGAGCAGCAGCCTCTTATACTGAGGAAGACTTTGTTGGGTAGTAGCTGAGGTTGAGAGATTAGAGCAAGCTTTGTTATCATCAGCTGAAGTGTTTGACTTGTTGCATCATCAGTTGGAGACCGCTCAGACTAGGCGGATGATACTACAGGATCATTTGCTCAGAGTTAGACAGCAGATATGCAGTATTCAGTTCAGACTTTGATAGCTTCTCTAGCTTCTTTCTGGTACATACATGTATATTTTATGTATGTTTACACATGTATTTTATGCATTTTCGTCTCTTTTGTTTTATTTTATTGACATGTTTTACTTTATATTCGTCAAATGTGACCTAACCCTTAGGTTTGTGAGTATATAAAGTGTTCAGAATTTTAGTCTTTTAGACTTATTGAACTTATTTTTACCTTCAACCAGTTAAGTAGGTTGATAAAAATAGTTCGACCCCTAGGTGAGTATAATTTTTAAAGGTTCGGTCCTTAGACTTATTGAACCTGTATTTTGACTTTCGACCCTTATGTAGGTTGATGAAAATAGCTCGACCGTTAGGTTTATGAGCATAAAAGATTTATAAAGTTTGGCCCTTAGGCTTGTTGAACTTTGTGGATTTAGCTCGACCCTTAGGTTTATGAGCATAGAAAATTTATAAAGTTTGGCCCTTAGGCTTGTTGAACTAATGAAGTTTAGCTCGATCGTTAAGTTTATATGCATAAAAGATTTTAAAGGTTCGGCCCATAGGCTTATTGAACCTGTAAATTTTATCTCTCAACCTTTTAAGTAGGTTGATGAAAATAGAGCTTGACCCTTAGATTTGTGAGCATAAAAATTTATAAAGTTCGGCCCTTGGGCTTATTGAACCTGTATTTTAGCTCAACCCTTAGGTTTGTGAGCATGGAAGGTTTAAAGGTTCAGCCCTTAGGCTTATTGAACCTGTAAATTTTTATTTCTCAACCTTTTAGGTAGTTTGATAAAAATAGAACTCGACCCTGAGGTTTGTGAGCAATGTAATTTCTTAATACCCTCACATTATTTAGCAAAGAGGTATTTTATAAAAAATTGCCTCCTGTATTTACAGGAGAAAATTAAAAGATTATTTTTCTGCCTTGCAAGTATATATAATAAATATTTCATATTTTAGAGGAGATATAAAATTGCCTCTTGTCTTTATAGGAGGTAGTTGAATTTTATTTTCTTCCTTAAAGAGGAATATAAAAATTGCCTCCTGTCTTTCAGGAGGGGATTATATTTTATCTTCTGCATTGCAGGCAAATTTGCATATATAAAATCTTTAAGTGTGATATTTCTTCAAATATTGACCATTTATTGGTGACATAGGCCTTTGACCTTTTAGGTCTATGAGTTGATAGGCTCCTCCTTTATACACTATTTCAATGATGAAGGATCCTTCCCATATTGGATCAAATTTACCGCCGAGGCGACGGTGAGGAATTATAGGTCTTCGGTGAACCAAAACAAGTTCACCCTCTTTGAAACTTCTAGGACAAACCATTCTATCATGGGCCCCAGTCATTCTTGCTTTGCAGGATTCTAAACTTTGTTGAGCTTGAAGTCGAACTTCGTCAAGAGCTTCGAGTTCTTCAAGTCGTAGAAGATCATTTCCTTCTTTAGTTAATTCTTATTGAACAGCAATACGAAGAGACGGCAACTCGACCTCGAGAGGTAATATTACCTCAGTTTCGAAAACTAGTGAATATGGAGTGGCTTGCATTGTAGTTTTATAAATGGTGCGATATGCCCAGAGAGCTTCTATCAATTTATCATGCCATTCTATTTTATTTTTAGAGAGAATTTTCTTAAGCAATTTTATCAAAGTTTTGTTAAAAGCTTCAGCTAAATCATTGGCTCATGGATTATATATCGAAGAATAGCGCCAATCTATTTTATGTCGTTCAATAAATTTATAGATTTTAGCACTTTTAAAGGCCGCACCATTGTCAGATATAACTCGACGTGGTACTCCAAATTGATAAACAATATTATCTCGAAAGAATTTCATTACATTATCTGCTTTAACTTCTCTTAAGGGAATTACTTCAGCCCATTTTGAGAAGTAGTTACTGGCAGCAAGGATGAACCGATGTCCTAAAGAAGATGGTGGTTCTATAGGACCTATAATATCGGTGCCCCAGCTTTCAAATGGCCATGACGCTACTATAGGGTGTAGAGGATTGGGAGGTCGATGCATGATATCTCCATACACTTGCCATTGATGGCATTTCTTAGCATGGTCGATACAATCTTGAACCATGCTTGGCCAATAATATCCCATACATTTAATTTTAATTTTTATTTTTGGTCCAGATTGGTGTGCACCACACAATCCTTTGTGTATTTCACTTATAACTTTTTGGAATTCATCGGGACTCAAACATCATAGCCATGTTTGATCAAATGATCTATGATATAATGTATCATTCGCAAAAACATATCTTAATGCTCTCCGTGATATTTGCGAAGCAACGAATTTATTTTAGGAAAATTTCCCTTCCTTGAAATATCTGATGAATGGATCTCTCCAATCATTTTCATCAGATATAGCCAGGCTCTTTTGCATTTCTTTTCCTTCATTATCTTGTATGATAGCTGGAGTTAATACATTCCTATTTTGAATAGTTATGAGGATTAGATCCTCCTGAGGATTTGCTAATTCTTTGGCTAGCTTTGCCAGTGCATCAGCTTTGTCATTTTCACTGCGTGTAATTCTAGTGAGAGTTACTTCAGGGATTTGTTATAGGAGTTTCAGGGCATATTCATGATATGAAATTAATTCAGGCTTGTTGATTTTGAAAACGCCTGTTATTTATTTGATTATGAGTTGAGAATCTCCATATATATTGAGTTTCTCAATTTTCATATTAATTGCCAACTCAACACCCGCCATTAAAGCTTCATATTCAACCTCATAATTAGTACGAGGCTCTATTAAGCTATAGGAATATCGGAGTATCTCTTTTTGTGGTGTAACAAATATAAGGCCGATGCCTACTTGAATTATCGGGAATTTAGGTGGTTTGACAGGTTTTATTGATGAAGCTCCATCGAAATAGAGCTCCTATTCTTGCAGATTTTTTCTTTCCTCCACATCAAGTGTTTGCTCATCTGGTAATTCATCATTGAGTGGAGAATCTGTAGGTAAAGGATGAGCTGCTAGAAAGTCAGCTAGAGCCTGTCCTTTCACCACTTTTTGTGGCATATATATTATGTCAAATTGCATAGTAAGACAACCCATTTGGCTAGACAACCAATGAGAGTGGGTCTAGTCATTAAAAATTTTAATGGATCAACTTTAGATATTAATGTTATCTTATGAGATAACATATAATGCTGGAGTTTTTTGAGTGGCAAAGATCAATGCTAGGCATTGCTTTTCGATTGGTGAATATTTAGATTCTACCCCTATTAATCGTCGACTGATGTAATAAAGGGCATTTTCTTTGCCATCTTCATTTATTTGTGCTAGCAATGCTCCGAGTGAGTCTTCAAAAGCAACTGTATATAAGATTAGGTGTTTCCCTGAGATTGGGGCAGCAAGGATTAGAGGATGTAGCAAATATTATTTTATGCTATCAAATGCATCCTGACATGCATCATCTCATATGAAAGGTGTATTTTTCTTCATTAGACGTGTGAACGGTTGAAATCTATCTGAAAGGTTAGATATAAACCTTCGAATATAGGCCAATCTACCTTGGATTGAACGAAGTTGTTTTAACATTTTTGGAGGTGGCATTTCCACAATTGCTTTAATTTTTGAGAGATCAATTTCAATTCCTCTATGATGCACAATAAATCTAAGAAATTTTTCGGACGTAACACCGAAAGCGCATTTTAATGGATTCATTTTCAAATTAAAATTTTGAATTCTATCAAATACAATCCTAAGATCATTTACATGCTCAAGTTGAACTTTACTTTTTACAACTAAGTCATCAACATAACATTCAACATGTTTATGAATTAGATCATCGAAGATTCGAGTCATTGCCCTTTGATAGGTAGCCCCAGCATTTTTTAAGCCGAATGGCATCACCTTATAGCAATATATGCCAATGGGAGTTCGAACTGAGGTGTGTTTTTCATCTTATGGATCCATTTTGATTTGATTATAACCTGATGATCTATCCATGAATGAGAACATGTCATGGTTCGATGTATTATCGACCATAAGTTCTATATTTGGCAGTGGAAAATCATCATTTGGGCATACTTTACTCAAATCCCGGTAGTTTATACAAACATGAATTTGACCGTTCTTTTTCTTTACTGGAATGATATTGGCGATCCAATCAGCATACTTCTCTTCTCAAATAAAACCAACTTCAATAAGCTTCTTAGTTTCAGCAATGACTTGTTCTTCAATTTTAAGTCGCATTCGCCTTGCTGCTTGCTTAATAGGCAGTATTCTAGTATCAATGGAGAGTTTATGCATTGCTACTTCTGGTGACAATCCAGGCATTTCAGTATAATTTCATGCAAAACAGTCTTTGTATTCGAGAAGTAACATTCTCAGCTCCTCTGCTTTATCCTGTGAGAGATTGGCACTAAGGAATATAGGTTTGGGATCTTCTTCTGTACCCAAATTTATTTCTTTGAGCTCATCTACAGTAGCTTGGCCACCTTCTTCAAACTCTTTTGGAGCTTCTTTTAGATCTACAATTAGATCTTCAGTTTGATTTTTAGATCCTGATGGTCTCTCTGCCTTGTATGTAATATTATAAGACGTTGCGTATGTAATGCACGGACATCGGGGGTATTCAAGATAATGATAGGATGCTGCTAGTGTAAGATATGAATTTCGAGCATATCCAAGACCCCATGTTGTTGATAAATCATTGCCGATGGGCTTTTGTGCTTGCTCATTGTGCCAGAGCTTTCTGAAGTAACGGGCTTGCTTGCTTGTTTGCACAAAGAAGATTCTTCTTTATATCAACTTCCTCGTAATTGGTGGAGGGTATTAAGGGATGATTATCCTTATGTCTCCATATTTCCAATCGCCTTCGTATTCTATTTCATGAGTGATTTGATGCAGTATTACTCTTAATTTATAAAAAATAGATCCACGTTCATTGAGACCTTTTTGGGGGGAACATAGAAAGTTTTTAACATTTCTATGTCTGTGTTAGAGGAGGAAGTCAATGTTTTGGAATGTGCCACCGGTATACATACTATTTTGATGATGTTTGTAGATATCTGATCTTTAGAGACTCTTATCATCGAAATTAAAACTTTTTGGAATTTCTTAGATATGGAACTGGGTCCTGGGTCCCCTTCCTCTTGAGATTCTGTAGTACCCTTGGGCTAATAAAGAAACTCTTCTTCTCCTTCAATGCTCGGTTTGCTTGAACACCGTACCTTATTTACGTGATTAGCTTCATAATCAAAAGGAACAGTTGATAGTTAATTCCTTCTTTTCCCTATGATTAGGGGCTTAAAAGTTGTGGAGATATCCTCTTCCTCTTCCGTATCACTACCGAGGTGAGGCACTGAGCAAATTTGCTTTGAGTTATTCTTGCCTTTATCTTTTAACTTTATTTTATCCAGTGTAGCGGCCTGAATCCTCGGAAGCTCACTGTCTTTTGGCATAAAGTACTTGGCATCATCGTATATTTTGACTTCGTGCATCAGGAACGGTTGTTCATCACCATCAATATGATATTCTTCATTATCTCGATTGTATTTCATACATTGATGAAGCGTTGAGGGCACTATACCATACTCGTGGAGCTATGGTCTTTTGAGAAGTGCCCTGTATGATGTGTTGGAATCAATGATGTGAAATATTGCCTCTGTATTAAGTTCCCCAAATTTCAGAGATAAAACTAAGGACCCCAACGTTCTTTGCCCTTGCTCATTGAATCCTTATAGAAACACCGTGCTTCTGTTCAAATACTGGACATCCAGGGCCAATCGTTTGAGCATTTTGAGGCTCATTAGATTAACAGAGGAACCTGGGTCGATCAAAATTCTATTTATTTCAATGTTGTTACTCTCCGTAGTAACATATAGTGGCCGATTATGATCCGTAGTTCGCAGGAGCAGATCACTATCACAGAAAGTGATTGTAGCGGTGATTTGTGTATGCAAAGCTTCTTTTAAGTTTTGCTCGGCAAAGAAGGCCTCGTACTGTTCAGAACTTTGCAAAGCTTTAATAATTGTTTCCCAAAGGTTCTTAGACATAAGAAGGGCGTCATAGACACTCATCAATGCAGGTAATTTGCAGAGATGTGATAATATATTATAATCCACATTTGCACTAGCAACCTTGGGTTTTAGAGGCTCTTGTGGAATAGTGGCCTCGTTGAGTTGAATATTCTTCTCCTTATCCTTTATTTACTTTTGAGGTGGAGGAACCTGCTTTCCACTTCTCAGCTGAATTTGTGTCACCTCTGAAGATGAACTAGCTTCAGCTTGAGAGTTCTTTGAAATTTTCATGTCTTCAACTTCCTCAGACTCTGAGCTGCTCACGAGTTTTGGGCATTTTTCTTTAAAAACCTTCTTACCCTTGTGATCACTTTCTTCATCGAGGAAATGTAATTCTTCATCTGAATCAGTAAAAGGTGATGGTGTATAATGTACTTCCTTAGAAGGCATTTCCACATCAGTTTTATAGATAGCTAGAAGTGCATTGCGTCCTCTTGCAGACCTTCCAGCTCGTTTATTTATGACTCGACAAGTCTCGATTAGAATACTCTCTTCCTTTTCTGATTCCGAGTCGAGAAATAAATCAGCCATGTATTCCTCCAGCATGATAGGACGCCTTGAAGGTTGTTGATATTCATCGATGGAATCAATATATTTTTGAATCACAGTATTCTTCTTTACCAATTTCTTCTTCTTTTCTTTTTGAGATTTTGATCCAGACTTACGCTTTCCTTTTTGGTCTTTGAAGTACTTTAAAGATTTCTTCTTGCTTGAACTGGCCCCCCTGCCATTAAATTCTTTGAAGAAAATAGTCTTGGATCAACTTCCAATTCTAATGCGCTTTTCTGATGAATGCCTTCAATGGCCAGTTAGATATTCATCATTTGTTTAGTTTTTTCTTTGAGATAAAGGTCTCCCAACCACCTTCATCTTCCTGGGGTGCTTTTCCTTTATTGCCCTCTATGCTTTGGCAGGGTACAGATGAGATAACATTGGTTTTCTCCCTCTTGGGGTTGATAAGAACACTATCAGAAAGTGTAAGTTCACTATTCTGATAATTCCTTTTGACCCAATCTTTGAATATGAAACAATTTTCGATTGGGTAACTTACGATCCTATGATACGGACAGTAGTTTGGATCATCAGTCATACTGGCCTATTCTGGTCGACGAGATTCTAGCAATTGAAGGCCGATCTTTAGTGCATGCCTAAAAATCTTTTCAGTATATTCCTTTTTGAAAGAATACAGCTTGTTAATTTTCTCCTGCAAAGTAGGAGGCCTTTGCTTTTCTCTAGTTTGTTGCGGCATCTTCAGTGGATTCATTGAATTTTCTTTTTCTTTCTTATCCGAAGAAGATGGGAATGTAGTATTTACCTCACTTCTTTTCATATCAAAGGTCTTGACCTGTTTTCCCTTCCCTGGCAGATTATTATTATAATTGAAGCTAACACTTCTAGGTCTGGGTAACCTTTCGAATTTAGCAATACGATCTAGCAATTCTTGAAAAGTATTGATCGTAGCCATCACCAGATATGGAGCCATATGATCATCTATATTCCCCATTAATAGCTCAACAGCATGCTTTTCAGTGAGTTGCTGCTCATATTTTATGCTGAGATTTCTCCACCTAGTTATGTATTTGGTAACTGATTCCTCTCTTTTCCTTTTCTCAAAAGCAAGGTCAGCAATAGTCACCTTCTTCGTTGCACTGGCGAATCTTTTAATGAACATCATCTCTAATTCGTCGAATGTTCTTACTGAGTTGTTGGGTAACTCAACATACCATTCAAAAGCTGTACCTATTAAACTACTGACAAATTGACGTAGTAATAGAGCATCATTGCCTCCTGTATTACCACATGTTGCTTTGAATTATGCTAGATGCTGATGAGGATTTGCAGTACCATCAAATAAATTGAATTTTGGCACTACGTATCCCTTTGGATACTTGTCTTGGTCATATTCAGCCAGATTTGGATGACCTTTTCCTACTGAGGCGTCGGCAGCTTCAGAAGCAATAGCTGCTTTAACCTTTTGGCTGATGAGATTTTTAATTTGGGATTTGCTGGCCATTTCATCTTCTTTAGAAGCTACCATAGTTGGCTCCTGTAACTCTTCCAATCTTCTGTCAGAAGTATCCGGTACATCAAGAGTAGTTTGAACATTCCCTTAAAAATTTGTTATGGGTGGTTGACTAGTTGTAGCCATCATGCCAAGTTGTCCAAACAACTGTTTCATCATATTACTCATCTCATCAAGACGGGTATTCAAATGATGGATTTCTTGATCTTTCTTTTGTTGCATAGATTGCATTTCCAATTGTAACGTCTTTACAACTTCTTCAGCTTCTTCCTCCTCAACTTTATCTGATTGTGGAATTCTATTCACGGAGCCTGCTTGTTCTTGGTCGCCTCGTAGTTGTTCTTCATTTTGTAGATTCAAAGCTGCACTTCTACGAGTATGTCACTGATTAGCTCGATCAGGTATATGATCAACCATCCGGACAACTTCAATATCCATGGGACCAATACACCCTTCCACTTCTTCATCGCCATCAAAATAATTATCGTTCTCATCCAACTCATGGTCATCTCCAAGTTGGGACCGCCGCTTCCAGTGTATAACTAGAGAGTCGGGGGATTCATTATAGACATAATTTTTTTCCTCTCTTGGCGTAGTCATCTCAACAGAAATCTCCTTATTGGGGGATAACTTCTGGACATGGGATTTAAGTCGCCCTTTATAAGTTTCTTTATCATGATCATCTTTCTGAGCTTCAGAATATTTGGGCCTTTTTGGAACCCAAACTTGTTGTCATCTCGTAGTCACATACTAATGACCATCAACATCAGAATGTACATTTGAATGATTGGATTCATGATACCATTGTCGGGGCCTTTGTTTATCATATTTTATGTTATAGCCTTTTACATGTAGATTATCAGAAGGTTCTCCCAACTGTTTTCTTCCATAATATGGGTATCGACCCATATTAGGATAGAATTCTCTAGGTTCTCGATAGTAGGGAAGACGTTTAAACTCATCTCTATAAGGCCTTGTTGGAAATTTATTATTTTGTGAATGAACCGTATTTGAGGAAATAACTTCAGTGACAGATTTCCTCAGTCTTCATTGTAGATTTCTATCTTTAATGGCTTTTAGTATTTTATATATTTTGGAAGAGGCGGATTCTTCCTTCCTTGGCGGCTGGGACTGCTAACGTGAAGTCTCCCAGAAAGATTTCTTTAATTGGCCCTTATCATTATTTCTATTGACCCACTTTAATGATTCAAAACTATTATTAGTGGGCACATTCGCCTCCAACTGCGGCGGTGATTCTTGAAGTGTATTGGGCATCCAGCTATTAGCATGTAAGCGAGCGTTGGCCTTCCTTCTGGATTTCCTAGAAAGATTTGTGCTTGCAATAGGAACTTCAGTACTGAACTCTTCATGCACTGCATCTTGGATTATGTTCTGACTAACTGTATTAACGACAACAGATTGTAGCTTAGGATCAGAAATTTTCCTTTGAACGGCCGGGGTAGCAGCAGATGCCGTAGAGAGCCTTGAAAATATAGAGGCCCTTTTAGGAGCCTTCTCAGTGACATCTTCAGTAATAGGCTTCTTAGTAGCACCTCTAACAGTATGTACATTGACAGTATTCTCACGAAGAAACTGTTGGAACTGCATGACTTCAGAAATGGTTCCGAATTGAATGGTTGCTCCAGCGTAGCCAGTGTTCAGAATGGCTTGAGGGAACTGCACTCTAGCTCCCTCTCCTAGGTTCATAGTCATGAAAGACTTTACAGGCGTCATATTATCAACCTATCAACAGAACTTGCAGGGATTAGAGTCAACCTGAATTCTGTTGGAAAAAAAAACACAAATTTGTAATAAAAGAACATCCATATTCATTTTAGATGTTTAGTATTTTGAGACTAAATATTCTCTTTTTATCCAAAGATGGAGAGAGAAGTCGTCCCCAGTGGAGTCGCCAGAAATTTGTTGGCTAAAAAAAAATGGCACGAATGCGTTAATCCCGCTTCGCAGTTATATGATTCCATTTCCCTTAAGTCAGATTAGAATTAACCAGATTTCCCCTGAGGGTAGTCAGGGTTTAATTAGATCTGGGGTCCTTACTTCCCATGAGCATAAGCACTCATAATTAATTACCTCTCTTAACACGTAAGAGAGAACTCTCGATTAAGGATGAATAAATTTTAGGTGATTAGTCTCAATTATAGGGAAAATGGAGATAAACCCGATCAAGATCCCATGGTTTCGTCATCCCGGGTATACCGTAGGTCTCAGTCTACCAACACTACAATCATTGACCGTAATGTCTAGGGAATCTGATTAGCAGTCATGGGTTACCTCCTCTTAGGGATCCCGAGTAGATTGAGGTGGTTAGATTTATGTTTTAATTTTATTTGAATTTTGGGGCTTACATCCATTAGAATACCCAGAAGTTGATTTAGTTTAGGGATTTATAACTTTGTTTAGAAGTTACATAAAAGTTTCAATTTACAGAGGGTCTTACGACTTCTTTAGGAAGTAGCCCAGGTATTTAGATTTAGGTTGGGACTTATGGCTTTTGTAGAAAGTAGCCCAGAGATTTGATTTGGAATGGGGCTTACTGCTCTATTTATGAGTTGCCCAAAGACGGGTCTTACAACCTAACTCTACAGCAAGGCTGCCCGAGGATTTTATTTGGATTTGGGGTAGGTCTTATGACTTCTCTGAGGAACTAGCCAGAAAGCGGGTCTTACAACTTAATCCTTTTAGATTATGAGGCCCATACATTTGAATTTAATTATTTACGTTTTAGGATCATTGCAATTTATTTTTGCAATTTTTCTAAAAAGTGGGTCTTACGACTTCACTTAGAAGTTGCCCGATAGCGGGTCTTACAACCTAATCCTATAGACTAGGATGCCCATTGATTTGAATTTGGTTTAGGTTCGGTCTTATGTCTTCTCTTGGGAAGTTACCTGATATTTGTAAGAGTGTTAGGGTTGTAATACTTCATTTAAAAAATTTTCCTAACGTATGGGACTTACGACTTCACTTAAAAGTAGCCCAATAACGGGTCTTACAACCTAATCCTATAAACTAGGATACCCATTGATTTGAATTTATTTATTTAAGTGGACAGCATTTATTTGCACTAGACCACCGTGGTTTTTTTTAGTTGGTTGCTTACTAGCAGTTGCACTTACTAGTTTGATCAGTTGTCGTCGTGACACTACAGCTCTTTTGCTACAGTAGTTTTCCTTTCTGTTTTAGTATATTACTTTTTCTGCACTAGTGCTCTGGTAGTTTATTGCAGCATTTTCTACTTTAGCATTTAATTTGATATTTATTTAATTGTGATGCTTAATGAATTTCACTTATTTATTACTGGAGCTCGTACATGAGAGATCTTAAAGAGCTTACCGAGTGTTTTGTTTGTTGGAGAGTTTCAATGTTGTTTGTTGTTTGGATTTGAGAATTATTGTTGAAAAGTTTGAGAACTTGTTGTTTGAGTTGAGTTGAGTTGAATTTGAGTTTGAGTTTGTTATTTGTTGAGTTTGAGTTTGTCAAGTTTGTTTAAGTTGAGTTATGTTGATTATTATGAATATTTTAATTATGTATTTTTGTTTTATTTTAATTGGTTGGTTGGATTTTATGTTTTAAATTAAATGAATTTCAAAAATTAAGTATTTGAATTAGTTTAAATGTTAAAATTCGATTTATTTTAAAGTTTGTTTATTTAATTAAATTATTAGATTTACTTTGAGTTGAATGATTCATTGTTTAGATAATCTTGAATTGCTTAGTTTATTAAATTTCAAAATTTATTTTAAAGTTTGATTAATTAATTAGAAAAAATAGATTTAAATTTATTTAGAATTTGCTTGATTAGATTAAATTACTGTTAATATTTTAATTTGAAATTAATTTTTTAAAAGTTAGATTTAAGTGTTGTGTTTTGAAATTAAATTTTAAATCAAAGTTATAATTATATTCACTTTACACTTTAATTAAAATAAAATTTAAATGTTATGTTTTGAAATCATTAATCAAGTTGAATCATATTATTTAATTAAAGTTAAATTTTTTTGAGTTAATTAATTGTTGTATTTTACATTTAAAGAATTTTAATTAATTAGATAAATTAATTAAATTAGTCATTTTTTTAATCAATAAGGTTATGACGTTGCACTCTAAATGGCGATGTTGCTCTGAAATGACTCAAAAGGCAACTCGGCATGTTTCAAGAAAATTTTCGGCAGCCTTCCGGTGTCCCCTCCCCGTCAAGGGAGGTCGAGACGATTTTTATCATAATTTCATCATACCCGGATCAAAAATCGACGGCGTATGGCCTTCAAAAATTAAAACCATCATACCCGGATCAAAGATCGACGGCGTATGGTCTTCAAAATTTAAAACCATCATACCCGGATCAAAGATCGACGGCGTATGGTCTTCAAACTTGAAATTCATCTCGCCCAGAATCAATGGCGCAAGGTCTTCATTCCCATGAATACCTGTTGCTTTATAATTTGCCAAAAAATTATTTAATTTTGTAAATCAACACATTTAATTGTAGCTTTAATAGTTTAAGTTCGCATTATTAAATTTACAAATCCTTCTCAAACTGAAAACAAGATCAATATATTATCTTGTTGATGTCAGGTTTTGGATAATTGGAATAATAAATAGATTATTCATAATAGCAAACAACTTTTGCAATCTTTCTACATAAGCAACGATTTGTTGGATTGAGACAAAGGACAAAACCATCATATCATAATTAAGAGTTCTGTATATTTCTATATACTGCTCTGAATTCCCATCATCATTTTTTCTTTACGCATGAAAAATTATTACAAACAAAGTGTGAGTTTTGCTTAGGAATTTCTCTATCTGGGAATGAAAAAAAAAAAGAAACTGCTTCAAAATAATTCAATAAAAGGCTGCTCCATATGTTGACTTTTTGCCTCACTTCCCCCCCTTTTTTTTTACTTGGAATAGGGATTGAGTAAGACAATTCAAAACTAAGTAAGTTTTTTTTATTTTAAACAGAGCAAAACGTCCTGTAACAGGACTTAGTATCAATGGATGTGAAGGGTTTTGCACAAATTTAAAAAGGTCAGAGAAAAAAAAAACCCTTCACTGAATAGATTCTTCTTAAAATTTTTTTTAAATATTATTCAGATTTTAGGAATTTAATAAATTCAATTGCTCAAATATCTTCTTTTTTTTTTAATTTAAATCTTTTGAAGATGTTCAGATATCTTTAAAATTCAGAATATAATTTGGGAGATATTGAGAATTTCGAAATATGGAAATGGTCATATTGAGAATTTCATCGTTCTCTCTTGAGACAACTTCAATATCCATGAAAAGATGCCTCCCCATTCCTTGTCCCTCAGAAGGATTAGAAAGAGACATATTTAGAACATTATATGATAAAGATGAATAGCAAATTGAATTTCTCTAGGCCACGAATCCTGATCACTATGGCTTCCTTAGCAAGATAAAAAAAACGTGTATGTAAAATGGGTTATCTTTATGATTGCTTGTCTCTGATATCTTCGGCCAATGCTCAGATAAAGTATGGCTCTAAAATCAATAGATCATGTTGAATTGAGAACTAAAATCGATGAACCATGATAGCATAAAAGTTCCTTTCCCAAAAGATCCACTTTGTGGCCAAATGAATCTTGCTTATTCTATATGAATGAGAAAACTAGTTGCTGGACTATAACTATTCCAAAGAATGTTGTAACATCCATCTTATGAATAATTTTGAGATAAATTATAAATCGACTAAAAAAATTGAAACAACTATTTCCCCCAGTGAATTGTCAACTTCTTTTTTTTTATTTATCAACAACCGTGGTGAAGTCTGGGACTTTCAAATTGAAAGATGTTGAGGTAAAAATACTTCCTCAGACCTAAAATGTGGAAAATCTCCATAAGTAATATCAATAGAAAATAGTAGTGTCTCCGTTAAATGTCGTTATTTGATTGAAAAAAAATATGGTTTTGAAAAGGATTAATTTATCTTTGGGAAAGTTTAGTTTTGAAATCGAACACGTCATCATGAATGATATATTACCTCGGGAGGTAAAGATATCGTTCCCTGATAGGTTCAGATTTCAAAGCTTTGAATTTACCCCGATTATCATAGTCATACTCAAGGGGAGACAACATATGATCCCAAAGAATCAAAGTGATGTTTGATCAAGTATTTGACTATAGTGATCAGGATAAGAGATCATTAATTTCATAATTAAAATCATAATAATAGGATGATATATCTTTCAAGAGAAAGAAGATATCGTTTATTGTTAATCATTTAAAATTGACGATTAATATCATCAAAGTTGATTTTCCCAAAGGTAATTAATTGAAGGTTTTGAAAACTTAGTTTTGAAAGATTTGATCTGGGTTTCTAAATCTCCTATGAGCATAAGCCCTTGTAGTTAATTACATCGCAAGGGGAACCGGAGCTTCCTACGAATACTCTCGATTAAAATAACGGTACAAATTTTATTTTGGAATTCAAATCTTGATATCAAGGGAGGTAAGGTTTGAAAATTTCAATCGGGAATGGTTCAAGGTTGAACACTTATTTCTGAAGTCAAAGGAGGAAGGGTAAGAGACACCTTGGATTCTGAAATAATTCAGAAGTGCCCCAACCTATCCTATATGTTGGGCTCGAATTTGATTAAAGGTGATTTAAGTTTAAATGATTGATTTTATTAGAAAATTAGGATTCAATTATTAAAGATTGAGGTCTTATAGCCTGAACCTGCCTCAGAATTTAAGTCTAAATTAGGTACTAAAAATTAGTAACCCGAACCTAACTAATGCAATGCAAGATCTGGACTTACCCTGGCCTGGATTGGGAAGCCAGCTAAACTACCTAAATGCTTCAAAACCATGTATCCA
This sequence comes from Dendrobium chrysotoxum, assembly GCA_019925795.1. NCBI lineage: Eukaryota > Viridiplantae > Streptophyta > Magnoliopsida > Asparagales > Orchidaceae > Dendrobium > Dendrobium chrysotoxum. The sequence goes on along the minus strand of CM034306.1, from coordinate 26,403,783 downwards.
ATCATTTAATTTAGAGTGGTAGGGATGTTATTTAAGATTGAGTTTTTGATAATAGGGCCGACATCTAGAGCAGTCCTTAATTTGGCCCCTTGACATATGCTTCGGGCCATTTATTTGGACCCATCTGGGTTTAGATTGGACCAATTTTTGTGTCATTCGGTTCATCTTTTTGAGACGTTCAGTTTGACTATAAGTTTATTAAAATCAGAGTTTGGTTGGTTATGGATTTAATTTTGGAAGTTTCCTAGTCATATTTGCATCAATATTCGTGTCTGATCAAGATAATTTTTTGATGACATATGAATACTTATATCAAGATATAAATATATCTTATAGTAAGCAAATTTTACATTCCATTTGCAAGTAGTGAGATGATTAAAATTAAATTATAAAATTACCTCAAATATTTTAGTCATTTTATTGTAAGATAATTTGAGTTTGTATTATTTACATCAAATTATATTTTTCTTTTTCTTAATCTAAGTTATTTTGCTTAGTAAATCTTATATTGTAATTAGATTGGGTTGTACTTGCCCATATAGGAGAGTGCTTATGTTGTAAACAAGTTCTTTGTTTTAAAGAAGTGAGGTTTGCATGACAAACCTAAGATTAGTGAATTCTTGCTTGAGAATTAGCTAGCGTGGAGGTAGGTCGGAGTCGAATCCAAGCCGAACTATGTAAAAATATTATGCTTGTTATTTTTTTTTACTTGCATATAGTTTTCTTTATTATTTACTTGCAAAATTGTATATTTGTTTATTCTCTTTTTGTAATTAGCATCAAAATTACATTAATTATATCTTTTAATAAAAAACAATTTAAACCCCAATTCAACCCCTCTAGGGGTATCATAGTCATCTAATAACCCGAACTCAACACGATAGCTTGTTTTAATTAAAAAAAAATATTTTTATTAATTTATTAATCATAGATTTTAGGTTAATTTATCAAAAATAAGAATATTATATCAATAAATAAACGAATTTAAGGAAAAAATGTTAAACATGTCATTTTTTCGTCAAAATTGAGTTGGTGGGTCAACCCGAATCCGACCCATTTAATAAACCAGTTGGATTGCACGGCACGAATCCACCTCATTTATTCAACATGTCAACCCAAACCCAAATTTTTTGGGCTAGGTTGACGGGTCAGGTCAGTTCTTTAATAGAAAATCACTTCATAGATATCTTGGTGAAATATGGAAACCCTTATATTACATTCATCCAAGAATCATGATCCTTCAATCAATGAATAAAGGGTAAGAAAATTGGCATGCAAGCATGTTGTTACACTTAACATATATAGATTTTTAATTAAATGCTCTTCATCGTTTTAATGAGACCGCACTTGAGTACTTATATACAAATAGACCTACTATATTATCTCAAATGAAGACTTACTCAAAAAATCAATCTTCCTCTAAAATCGTTCACAAGTGTCTATATTCCAATAAAGCTAGGGAGCCCCCAATAAAAAGCCACATGAATGTGCATGAAAATCATTTAGTAGATGAAAAATCTTATTGAAAATACTCAAACAAGGGTATCATTAGCATACAATTTGGCAAGGCAATGAGGCTTATGCCAAATGATGCAAAATATGTCAAATGTGAGGTGAACGACTTTATCGAGCTTGAGCTTAATTAATTCTACGAGTTCGAACTCGAGCTTTATTCTACGAGTTCGAGCGGACTAACGAGTGGGCTCATTTATTTTGAAAAAGAGAAAATATTAATGATTCAAGCAAATATTATAATAAATTCATAAAAGGAATGATAAATTAGATGAAAAATAATGAAGATTCTCTTGATATAAGAAAGTGTGTGATGTAATTAATAAATATTTTAACAGCTTTGTACTTATAATCCTAGTTACTTATATATCTTAAATGTATTTTATATCAATATTTTTTAAACGGCCAGCTCATGAACTAACGAGTCGAGTCAGGGCTAACTCAAGCCATCTAGTTAGCTCATCGAGCTTAACTCATAAGCCATTTATCTGGTCGAGCACGAGCTGACTCACGAGTCAATTTGATTCACTGACACCCCTATCCCTCGCTCTCCATCTGTCAATATTGCTCTAAAATTATTTCGGACAAGTAACTAGTGTCCATAGAAGAGAAAATTTCACAATCAACACATTATTTGGGAGACTTTTGTTTAGGGATTTTTATTTTAGAAAAGCAATCAAGTAAATGATATCCGTTTAGATGTTAAATTTTATCATTATTAATTTTTTATATGTCGCCTAAAAATTACGTTGGGTAAAGAATAATATAAATTGAGATTTTCGGACGGCTTTTTTATTGTTTTCTAAAGCAAATTTTTAGTACAAAAATTTCTTGAACTAGGCATATTTGT